>CM023199.3:71675991-72139580 GCA_004115045.4 Sinella curviseta
AGCAGTATATTGTGATGCACTTATGCCGCCCGGTTTTGGACTGTTTGTTTATGTAAAAGTCCGTGTCCTAAGTGCCAGGAGGGCATAAGTCGCCATCGAAATTCAAATGGCAGTTATGCCTAATGTATTTAAATGGAGAGGTCGAAATTGACCTCGAAAAACCATTTAAAATCAGCGTCCCAAGTCGCCACTCGTGGCGACCACAGTTTGGAGGGGGAGTAGAGCTAACGCTGTGCGATTTCGAAAAGTTGTTCCCGGATATGGAAATTTACGGCTGCGCTCGAAATGAATGTTTGCCTTTTTTCGAGAGAGCAAACCATTTCAGATGATGTGATGCTTTTTGTTGTGTGGTGATATTATTATGAGAATGCAGCGTTGTGAGCTGCTGCTAGCCATCCTCGTATGCTGCCCATGCAAAAAGTTGATCAGCGAGAGCTCTGACAAAAAAGTTGCTCCCAGTAGTGGTATATGTACTAGTTATGGTCAAAAAAATTTCTTGTGCACTTTTCATCAGAGAGTAAGCCCGATACTGGGTAATGTTGAAAATCATGCTTGCCATGTGTATACGGTGTATTTATGAAAGTGGACAAAAATAAAATGCAAGTTTTATACACGCATTTTGGGGGTTGTGTTATTTTTTATTTTTTTGTGAAACTTTTTTTGTTTGCAGCGCTACAAAGTATTTTGTTTTGAATAAAATAAAAGTAAAAGGGTAAAATTATATTTTTATAAAAGTATAAAGTAAAATGATAAACATAAAATGTGTTTAAAATTACAAACTAAAAATATTCACACTCACACTCATTCACTTTTTTTTGGTTTTATAGTTTTGTGTATTTTTACATTGTGATTTTTTTCTGACGCATAAAATAAAATTGTATGTAATAAAATTATAAACTGAATATATATTTTTTTGTACATTTTCTATTCTTTTATGATTTTTTTTTACATTTTCTTTTCTCCGTAATAACTAGTAAATATTGTAATACATTTTTTTCATTGCTTTTTTTCTTTTAACTTTTTTTTACATTTTTGCACAACCCAACTAACCTATCTAAATATTACATTTGTCGATAAGGCTCATGTCGGCACGGATAATAGCCGCCACAACTATCCCAATTTAATAACAAACTCTCATACAAGGTTGCAAATGAGCCGACAACATTTGTCGCATT
Organism: Sinella curviseta; assembly: GCA_004115045.4. Classification (NCBI taxonomy): domain Eukaryota; kingdom Metazoa; phylum Arthropoda; class Collembola; order Entomobryomorpha; family Entomobryidae; genus Sinella; species Sinella curviseta. The sequence continues at coordinate 71,677,167 of CM023199.3, forward strand.
TCCATGCTTCATCACCAAATTAAAAATTTTCCTTAACGCCAACTTGTACAATTTAATGTCAAAAATGCCCTCACCCTTGTTTCTCCATTCGTAATATCCCAACAAGTGAGTATAAACAGAGGTCGCCTCCTTCACAAATTCTGGATCTTTAATTTTTCCCGATTTTAGCTTGAATCTACACAACATACTCAAGTATTCACAGTATGCACACTTGCACAAGTCGGGTGGTGGGGTAATTTGCTTCTTGATGTAATTTTCAGTAATCTCTACCCTCGCCATGCGGCTGCTCAAACTGTCAGACTCATCACTATATTCTCCTTCATCGTCAGATTGCATTGTCAATGATATCTTCAATTTTCATACATCCATGTGAAACCAAATACACAATTTGAGAAAAAATTCCCACTACAATTGCACACAGTAACGCTGCGCATAAAACCAACAATACTCTCTCACACCACATTTTCTAAAAAACTATTTACTCTGAAATGCAAGAACAAATATCATTTACTAATTTTCTTGCTACTCTGGATGCTATTGATGCTGCTGGTGTTATAACTTTTCCGTCTGGATCACGCTGCAAATTCCAAACCATTCTGTTGTACAATATTTGTCTCGCACCCTGACACCTTCGCCAATTAAAAGTTAATGTAACTGTTGCGTATTCACATAACACTGAAAATCTGCTATCGAGTTTATTTTTTCCATGTAGTTGTATTAACAATTTTAGCACAAATTCAACCTCTCTTTCAAAATCATAATCTACTTCACGGAGATTACGATTCCATGCGTAGTCATATTGCAAATACACAAATGCATTCCGTACATCCTTTTGTACCTGAGCATTCATCAATAAATTGTCACAAACATAAATTTCTTCCAAAAGTCTGAGAAAAACACGAAATGTTTTTTTACACAATTCTCTTTCTTTCACGTCTCTTCTTCCACACACATTTTCTAGGCGCTTACGTGGTGTTATAATTAAATCCGAATCAACGAAATCGTCATCACTTCCACCACTCGTTGTCATTTTTTATTCCAAACTCTCTAAGCACTTGCACAAATCTTCTGCCGTCTTATGATCTATTGTGGATGACGAACCATACCACACCGTTCCGTCCTCAAAAGTAACTGGTTCTGGCAATTTTTGAAACAGTTTCCACTGCAGTCCCTTTGGAGAATCCTGGGGGAAAATGAATGGCCGAATGTTAAAATTTCCGGACGTGCTGACGTTAATAGCATACTTGTGTTCCCAAAATCTACCAGACTCGGGATCTTCCGGCTCCAACCTGGGAATAACGTATCTGCTTTTGACGGGTGCGCTCAGGTCAACGTCTGTAATTCGAAAAAGCCTGGTCATGCAGGAAATGATGTTGCTTAACTCTCGAACCGAAAACCAAAACCGCGATGGCTTCTTCTTGCCAAAATTTATTTTTCGAATGTAAATGTGATTTTGGTACTTTTTAACCTGTAGATTTGGCCCAACTTTAATAACATCCGACTCGCCCCAGAACGCGTCTGGATCTTCAGGATGATAAACTTCTTCCTCTTTTGCAGTCGGCGTAAGCTCAACAGTGTTAAACTCAAAAACTCCCTTTGCTCTAGCCATCTTGATTGCTATCAATCTTTTTGCAAACTGTGATGCCTGCACCATCGCGCTCATCCCTTTTATATCACCGACCAAGCAGAAAAAGTAGTCAGTCAGTAAAAATGCTTTTAACAGCAAGCAGCAAACTTACGATGGATCCAGGTAATCGCCCCATAGACCTTGCATTTGATACCAACTGCGCATCAACCAAATACACAGAACGTATAGGATACTATAAAACGTTCATTGAATCCGAACGAAAGTATCACGTTGTAAAGAAAAGAACGCCAAACATTTTTCTGCCACCACCAACCCAAGAACAACAAGTCGTTATACGACTATTGAAGCAATCCATTGCTGACACTATGAATGGGGATTACCACATTTTTTTATGTGATTCCTCAGCAGGTTCAGGAAAAAGTTTTCTTATATCCTATATCGAAAGATACTTGATAGAAAAGAATATAAAGTTTGCGTGCGTTGCCCCCACCGCAGCAGCAGCGGCCAACCTCCCGGGCGGAGTTACTCTGCATTCTTTCTTAGGTCTATACAATGTTAAGCAGAAAGCTGAACGACTCGTTAAGGAAAACGCGTCGGTGAAAAAAAAGAGTGGCATGCAAAATGTTGAGCTTTTAATTTGCGATGAAGCAAGTATGCTAGGTTTGCCAATTCTCAGCCTAGCCATACAGCGAATCAAGTGGATGAAGAGAACATATGAAAGGCTTCCCATTACCATCATTTTATTTTTTGACAAGATGCAGCTGCTGCCCGTGAAAATGCTCCCCATTTTTACTCACGTACCACCTGCGGATCCGTTTGCCCAGTACGCATACAACTTGGTCAAGACGGCAAGATACACAATCCAATTAAAAGGAAATTATAGACAAAAAGGCGATGCTGAGTTTTATGCAACTCTTCAAAATATTCACGAGCAAAGAGTAAGCGTCCAAGATATTAAACTTCTTCGCAGCCGCACGGCATCTCAATTATCCCCAGAAGAGCTAGAAAAGTTTAAGCATACAACCAGAATCTTCAACTCAAACAAGCAAGTAAACGAATATAATAAGCGTTACGTTGCTACTCTTGACATTCCCGTAAAAAAGCTGTATCCAACTCTTTCCCCTTACTGCGAAAGTTGTGAAAAAGATTATCCAGTTTTTTATGCAGGAGTCGGCATTCCAGTTTTCCTTTCTAGAAATCTTTTTCAGGAATGCGGCTTGTTCAATTCGGCCAGAGGGGTTATTCGAGATATTTTATTCTCGAGTAACTTGCATGAACCAGATATAATTTTCGTATCCTTTGACAAATACACCGGCAACTCCATTGGCAAAGATAAAGTTGTACCTATTAAGAAAACCCACGATTCATTTTTTTGTTTTCATCAACAAAAGAAAATTAATGTGACATATTGGCCTTTATTGCATGTGCATGGAATGACCACACATAAATCACAATCTTGTAGTTTGGATAAGGCGGTCATTGATTTTAGTGGCTTTTTTCGGGGTCATCGTGGAATTTACACAAGCCTCAGTCGCCTGACCTCAAGAGAGGGTCTTGTGATTATCGCGAATAAAGACATTTCAGAGTACTTTTTCCTAAAATGAAAATCCAACATAATATTCTCTCTGCCTGCTGCGCCTGCTTTAGATTATACTGTCCATTTTGTAAAGAAAGAAAATATGGAGCGCGCTATCATTGCGATGATTGTATCTTAACTCGTAAATTAGGGGGCTCGCTAAAGGAAACTAGGGCGGCAATTGCTATACAACGAATTCTTAGAGACCGGGATGTATACAGTGTTTCAGAGGTAGAAATGGAGCTCATGCATTCTTCGCCACTTTTGGCTGAACTAAAGCATACTGATCCTATACTAATGCAAATGTACAATATGGTGAATAACATGTTTAAAAACACAGTTCCGCATCCCAACTACTATACAGTCTAAGATGAGGAACCCACATGATCGGTTAGTGCTTAGATGCACCAAATGCCTAGCATCATATTGTGCTTATTGTAGAATTGAATACGATAGAAGAGGAGGTCCCAATCTTTGTGAATGTTGCGTTTATTTGGAAAAATATCCCAAAAGGAGACAACTCAACACTGCAGAATTTATTGTAAATCGCATAGTAAAAGATAGAGACATTTACAGTATTACAAATTGTGAACTATTGGTACTCTCCCGCACCAAGATTCTTAAAAACATGACAATCACAGATCCTTTGCTCATGACAGTGAGAGATAAATTCATTGTGAAATTTGAAACTGACCAGTGCAATGAAAGGTAAATGTTCATAAACAAAATGGCGTGCCACAAGAAAATGCATAATATAGAAAACTGCAAGTTTTGTTTCATACGCTTTTGTGCTACATGTAGTCGAGACCTGAACAACATTTCCCAGTGTGAAATGGAGTGTATGCATTTTACTCGAATTTTGGAGGACACACGATTTAGAGATCCCATTTTAATTAAAGTTCGCAATATGATTAATAAGCGATACGCATATGTGGTTAAAGACGGTGACGCATATATAAGAGAGGAGAGGCTAGTGCTGGACTGGAAAAGTGTATAAATAGTAGAGTGCAACATGGAACCGCTCAACAGTATCGCACAAACCATTGGCTTGTCAAGATGAAGGAAAAGGCGCTAAAAATCATGAAGTGTGGTGTAGTCGGTTGTGACTATACCACTGATAATTTCGATAAATTACAGATGCATCAATTAAAAACACATTTTTGTCAGTTCTGCTCCCTAGTTTTCAAACGGAAACATAGGCATCTGTGCAAGTTTAGCAAAAGTAAATCAAAAAATACTGATATTGTTGAGCCGCGCGACGAAAGTGGAAAGTTTTATTTTCAAAAAATTGGATCGGTGTTTTCAAATCAAATTGCCAAATACAAGTACAGATTTTCAACAGACCATGACAATATTAGTGACGCAGTGGACAATGTAAAAGTGCCTCTTGTGAAGTTACTAGATACGTTTCTAGACAAATTTGGAAGAATTAAAAGCAGTTTTACCCTGTTTCTCAAAATGAGACACGCAATTAATGGGGATATTAGCATACGATCATACAAGTGCCCACCAAACCGGCTTGTAAATCATTATTTTACAGAAGGTTTTATTCAAACCAACATTAATTACATCATTGCGTTTATGCTTCTCATGAACCATCAGCAGAGTGGATTGGTGATTGAACGAGTTCAAGGTTTCGATATTACCATTTTCAAGTATGATAGTGCGGTTGTTCACGGATATTTACCCAGTCCAATTAAAAAGAGAAAAGGATATTTCAACATTGACAGCAAAGACGAAAACTGTTTTGTGCTTGCAGTGTTATGTTCACTTTATTACAAAGAAATTCGACTTCCAGATGGCCGTAATTGGGAAGATAAACTCAATCCTAAGGAAAGAAAAAAATTAAAACGAACAATTCTCGACCCATCTTCATACCAGCAATATATGCATCGCATCAAGTTGGATTCCTATGTGCATGGAATGGATATTTTGGCATTAGATTCTTTTGAAATGACCAACGAACTGGGTTTATCCATTTACCAATGGAATGAAGAAACGAAAGAAGTCGAGTGCATGAGAACATCTGCGCATTATTTTAAGGATCATGTAAACCTGTTTCTCATTAAAAAGGAGCAACTTTCGGTTGCAGAGCAAGATAAATACGCTCACGATTTTCATGTGGCTGCAATTTACGATGTTTTGCTCTTTAGGCAAGTTAGAAAACGTCAAAAAAATCAGACCAACTGTCGGTTTTGCAACTTGTGCATAGTTGATCTTGAACATGAGAAAAGGTGTACAGCACAGGCCCAACCAGTGAACGAGGTCGTACCCGAGGAAAGGTATGTGTTTAAAGACGCATATAAGCTTTCTGAACCACCAACAAAGCTTTACTGTGACGCCGTTTATGGTATGGCCAAACTGGATGGAAATACAACATCAGTTTTTCCTGTTGCTTTCAATCTGCTATGTGTAAATTCAAATGGCGAGATGACGTATGAAAAGAGCCTGTCAAGAGAAAACCTGTTTAAATATTTTCTCGTTGAGGTTGAAAGGTACGTGAACGCATCAAATTTCGACGCGCAACATTCTGTAATCCCGCTCACAGTATCTAAAGAAGAACAAGCTATACTTGACAACACAGATGTTTGTTTCGTTTGTGGCAAAGGTGGGTTCGATAACCGAAGCGATTCAGAGGTCAAAGTAAGGCACCACGATCACTGGAAAAAGGGCGTTCCCATCCGTGTCACCCATAATCGGTGCAATCTCATGATAAAGCGAAAAGATTGGTGCAGCGTCTTCATGAACAACCTAGAAAAAATTGCAGGAAACTTGATAATGAATGCAGTCGACCCAGAGGATTACGGTGACTACAATCTAATTCCGAAGGGAGACGGGTTCATGAGCATCATGTTCAGAAATCTGTTTCGCTTCATTGATCCTGCTAATCATTTCAAGCAAGAGCTGGGCGAACTATCTGCAATGCTGGAGCCACACGAACTTTGTATCATGGGGAATGCAGAATGGAAAAATTATGCAGATTCTGCAAAAAAAGGAATGCTCATTTTCCCCAGCAACGCAGTATCTTGTGATTCTGATTTGGACTTTGCATCATTCCCTCGCTATGAAGATTTCATCGATGTTTCTCTGGGCAGACGACCAACCAGAGAGGAATACGCAGCTTCACAGGGAGTTTTTATGCAGTGTGAATCGATGCGCGAGTATTCAGAACTGGTTTGCAGAGCCCGAAGCCGGCTTTTAGCTGCAATCTTCGAGTCCTACAATAAGTGGTGCATGCGTACGTATCAATTAACAATTTTTTATGATTTATCGATGGCTTCTTATTCAAATTCTGTTGCACATTTCATTGCTAAACCGGATTATGAATATGTACGTGACGACAAAATTCGTCAAATTATTCAAGATTCAATTCAAGGCGGAATTAACTTGCTCACCACTCGGCATATTACTGGAGAATCTGTCCGGCTTGGCAACGACACAAACAAGCGGGAACTCTTTGTGGCAGATTTTAACAGCCTTTATGCATCAATGTACAACCATTATCTACCCCATTCCAACTATAAATATCTAGACAAGAGCGATTGTGACAAAATTGATTGGGAAAATATTCCAGAGTATGGCAAAAATGGTAGAGCATACGCTGTTAAAGCATCTTTTTACTATCCAGACGAGATCAAGGAAAAAACTAAGGATTTCCCGCTCTGCCCAGAAAATATTCCTGTAGATTATGAAAATATATCATCACTACCATCAATGCAAATGCATATGACGAGAATCGAAAGGTATAACCAGATTAATCATCAAGTATTGACTCAGCTCGACAAGGGACCAGTCTGGTTGCATTCAAGATTATTCCTGCTATTTTTGAAACTGGGATTAAAAATGAAAAGTGTAGACGAGGCAATTCAGTGGGACGAAAAGAGATACATGAAAGCATTTTATGATTTGTCCGTTAGTGCTCGGAAAAATGCAAAAGGATTCCACAAAACCATAGTGAAGAATGTAGCCAACAGCAGCATTGGATTTACTATCAAGAAGGATAATTACGTAAGCATAAAAATGGCAGGTACACCTGACCAAGTTGAAAAGTTGCTCCGTCATCCTCGTTTGGTTGATGTTACTTTTGTTGGGGATAATAAAGCAGCATTCCATATTATGCGAGAAAAAATTGAAAATCGAAGCCATAATTTGGTCGGTTGGTCAATTTTGAACCATAGCAAAGCGCTCCTTTATGAAGTAGTTTATTTTCATCTCAAGCAAGTGTTTTTGAACCGGTTCAAGGTTGCATTAATTTGCACAGATGGCATAATAGCGTCGGTGCATGATGAGAATGGCACGTTTGAGCAAGATCTGGAAAAGCTGAAGAACATCATGGACTTTAGTCTCGTCCCGCGCAATTGCAGCATTTATAGCACACATAATCAGTTTGAGCCCGGTACACTAAAACTGGAAAAGTGGCTTCCGATTAGTTTTGTCGGTTTGCGTTCCCACCAATACAGCCTGTTGTGCAAATGTATGCATTGCGCAGGTGCAGGATGTGAAAGCTGCCAAAACTCTGGGTTTGAGAATACCACCAAGGGCAGGGGAAAATCGTCGGTTGCCACTCATTCGGATTACATGAGTGTATATGAATGCAAAAAAAGAAATGAATGTCCAGGTCAAGAACCGATTGACTTTTTTATGTTTAAGCAGGCAGACGACGGTCAGGTGCACATGAATAAACGACAAAAATTTATGCTATCCATCAGTGAAAAGGATAGGATTTGGACTTCGCATAATGACAGTGTACCCCTCGGATACCCGCCACCACAAACTGAAGCCACCTACAAAAGTGACTCGGAGGACGCCACGGAGCCTTAGTTGCATTTTCGTTTTCAACGATGGAACTTTGGAATCTTTTTGTGGGTTTTCTAAATTTTTATTTGGCTCCTGAACTAACATTGTTTTTTATATTGTTTCTTCTTACCCCAATATGCTATCTCATTTTGTTATTCCAAAATGAGTAAGCGGTGCAAAAAAAACTTTAGTTACATTACATGCGAGAAACACGAGAGTAATAATTTTGTTTGTGTCGATTGTCTTCGAAAATTTATTTCACAAATTGTTCCGCTTTCTAGTGAAGCAAAACGTGCTTCAACAGTTTACTGTCTGGACCTTGTTGATACGTTCGTAGAACAACGTAAAGACTTTACCGAATGTTACAAGAAAAACAATCCCATAGATTTTAACGATTTACTGAGTGCAGCGTGTGATAACGACTGCGACCACTCGGGGCAACTTGACAATAATCAGCCACACTGTTCACATCAAACACCTCCACAACAACCTTGCCCAATGCCACCACCACCGACACCACCCCCGCCACAGAAGCATCACGGAAAGCATGAACTGTAAAAAATCCAAAAATCGTTCCCTCCTTTCGTGCCTAGACGAGAAATTAAAGTGTAATTGTTTTGTGTTTTTCACGGAAAGTCTACGAAAACTACTTTTCCAAGTTCCATTTGGGGAAGTGATTACAGAAAGTCCAAAAGATTCCAAGACATTGACTTTTGATCATGTTACAAAAGTGATTTTTCATTCCATCAGAGATGGACATTTCCTGTGTGGTGATCATCGTAAAGAAAGAGTATTGTGTATGAAAAAATGCAACAAGTTTGCCGTGACATTTTGTGAGTACAGTGACCACTTTGGGTATTTTAAAAACGGGCATTATGGTTTCGGTTTATTAAATCTATTAGTCGATACCACAAACACAATAAAAAAATGCAAATATTGTAGTAAAGTAATGAAAGGCAAACCTTCATTTGCCCCTATTTTGGACCATTTTCACACTTTTGATCATTTGCTTGATCATCATATTCGATTGGCTGGGCATCCTGACATTGATTATGAGAAATGAATGTTAATGTAATAAACACTTTGATTCAGAGACTAGAAGCTATCGATTGGTTTCGAATTCACCATAAGTGCAAGTGCAGAGAGCGATTCGTGTATCAACTGCTCAAACTTTTCCCAGCGATAAAGGGAAAATTTAGTCTGTTTCAATTTGACACCTTTTGTTTTTGGCATTTTCGCCACGCATGTATTATTAAAAATTATTGTACTAATATTGTAAAAAGGGGTGGAATCATTGCTTGTCAAAACTGTGAAGATAAGTTTGCACAGCTTTTCATGACACAGTTCAATTTACATGCTAGAGATAATTTTAAAACCATTCAGTTATTTCACGTTACGGTGGCACTTGTGCTTGGGTGCAAGTACTGCTGAAATGTGGTGTGGTGATAGAGATTGTGAGTGTGTTTCAGACTTTAGATTCAATATCAAAATTACTCTTGTAGGACACAAAGTGCATCGTGGTCTTGCAAATACTTTCGGGTACGAACGTTATATGGACAAACTTACACAGTTCTTTTATGTTTATCGAAGGAATTATAAGGTTTGTAAAGAGCGACATTCCAAGAAAACCGGATACAGCTGTACGTCATATTGCGTCGAATGCAAAATAAAAACAGTGAATAGTTTTTTTAGTTTAATGTCAATGCCCAGGGACGGTAATCTAGGAATGAGTCTTTTGGCAGATATTAACTTGCATGACAGAATTTTGGATCAGTGTGTCTTATGTAAATAATGGCAGAGTACAAAGTTCCATTTGTCAGTCGCTCTCTTCGCACACTTATGTTATTAAATGAAGAGAAAGATTGTCACACATGCAGGACAAAAATAAAAGATCTTGTCAGGACGGAAATGAATAAAGCTAATACTCGTATCTTTATGGGAAAAGAGTTTCCTTCGGAATGCTTCGAATATATCAAATGTGTGTATGAGGAGTGCAAAAAATTACACCCGGTTAATTACCCATATACATGTTTAGAGTGTACGGAGAGGTTTGTACAGAGTTTTGACCGGTTGAAGCTTAAGAATGTTCCCCGATTTATAACTGGGCTTCCTAAGCCACCAGATGACTATATACTTTTGGTAGGTTGTTGGAGCAGAGTTTACAAAATTCTGTCGCAATGTGTAAAGTGCAAGAACGGTTTGTGACGTTTATTGGCGTTGTGCGAAAATGAGTTGCCAGTGTGTAAAAATGTTCACTCAGGAGGTGACTTTCTGCTTATACACGTACACTAGAAAAGATGTGATGACTGCTTATGGACCAGAGTACGACAATATGTGCAAGTTATTGTATAATAAGTTGAGAGTTATCCAAATAAACTGCATCAGGCACTGCAATGGCATTCCCGTGATAAACTGTATCCACTGTAATCTTAAATTTTCAAAAGAATTTTTGAATATGTTCAAAATTAAGAGTGGGTACGAAATTATTGTGCAAGTCGAAAACATGTACAAATTCTTTATCAGATACAATCAAAAGTGCAAAGACTGCAATGGAATGCAAATGTAAAAGCAAGTTTTTCCATAGGGTATTCAAGACATACTTTTACATTGCAGATAGCGATATGATATTCACAGGATCCATGCCACACGTTGCAGCACAAGAACTTTATCCCAATATACAAATGATTTTCTGTGATTGTCTGTACGGACACCGAACCAGAGCAAAAGGAAAACAAACTGCTTTATACTGTGACGCTTGCATGTATGAATACATGAGAGAGTTTTGTTGGCATTACGAGGTCGACTTTGACTTTATACTGCTGGGTATGGTTAGTAATGACTACTTCAAAACTATTAAAAACATTTACAATTGTAAAAGGTGTATGAATTATCTGTTTAAAAACTATGTTTTAGAAATATGAAGTGCTCCTGTGAAGATAAATTTAGACATAGTTTTTATCTCTCACACATTTGTTTTGATTTTATATATACACGAATGCAGCGAGTGTGGCCAGAAAGAGTATCAAAAAAAGTATACCAAGATTTAATGTACGTTTACTGCCAGTGTTTATATGGGTGTAATAGGACGAGACAAAGTGCTGAAAGAAACAAGTTTAAATGTAAAACTTGTATTTTCAAGTACGTGCGAGTAATCATGCATGTCTACAATATGACACTGGACAGGATATTCGTGGAAACGATAATCAAGGATTATATGGATACCATCAAGTGTATAAACTCTTGCAGTCGTTGCAGGAAAAATCTTCATCATGAGTACAGTGTCTTGTTCGTATGATTTGTGTAGAAAGACGGTGTTGGAAAAGGTACCGAATTTTTTACACACTTTTAAGGAGTACATCATGATAAACTGGCAACATGAGTGTGAGTTTTGTGATTGTCTGATACACATTGCTGTAGCATTGACTGAAGTCGTGAGTAAATCGTGTAAAAAGGTGTGTTGTAGATACTTGTACTCTGATGATTACAGGAACAATGTAAAAAAGTTCGCTGCATTTTGTGTAGACTTATGGGAGAACTGTCATCACGTAAACGATAACATTAATGCTTTCTGTAACGTGTGCTATAAAAAATTTGTAAATGAAACAGAATTATTTCTTGTACGTGTGTTTAATTGTAATCGGCCATATCAGCTCAGCATTTTGATCGCGTGGCTGCACGAAAAAGTATTCAATAGGATAAGAAAATGTATGCAACCCGGAGCGAGTATCGACTAGAAAGATGGACTGTGATTCAACAACAACGGAATCATCTTGCCCCATTGACTTTTGCGACTGCAACGTTACAGTGCTGCCAAACCTAGTAAAATCGGAACTGGAGCGCATGGGAATGGAAATCAACAATAAATGTGTGAAGTGCTTTATGCGTTTCGCCACCAGTTACTACGGATTGTGGGTGCAAACTAAGATTGCAATGCCGGAGTTGTCACTGCTGTGCAAACAAATTAAAGAAACATATCAGAATTTTATAAAAACTTTACTTGAAGATGATGAAGTTGATGAATGTTTTTCCAAAAAGATGTACATGAAAGTTGTAAACGTAATTTATAAATATTTCACGACAATATCCTTTGAACAGTGGCAGGCAGATGGAGAGTTTATTATTATAGTTGGTCACATTTATAATGACTTGCATTCAAATTTTGAGGAATGCAAAATGGGATGTAATAATATTTTTGAAGTTAATGTAGATTTTTAATTTTAATATGTTAGTTGGGTTGTGAAAAATGTAAAAAAAAGTTTAAAAGAAAAAAAGCAATGAAAAAAATGTAATACAATATTTACTAGTTATTACGGAGAAACGAAAATGTAAAAAAATCACAAAAGAATAGAAAATGTACAAAAAATATATATTCAATTTATAATTTTATTACATACAATTTTATTTTATGCGTCAGAAGAAAATCACAATGTAAAAATACACAAAACTATAAAACCAAAAAAAAGTGAATGAGTGTGAGTGTGAATATTTTTAGTTTGTAATTTTAAACACATTTTATGTTTATCATTTTACTTTATACTTTTATAAAAATATAATTTTACCCTTTTACTTTTATTTTATTCAAAACAAAATATTTTGTAGCGCTACAAACAGAAAAGTTTCACAAAAAAATAATAAAAAACACAACCCCCAAAATGCGTGTATAAAACTTGCATTTTATTTTTGTCCACTTTCATAAATACACCGTATACACATGGCAAGCATGATTTTCAACATTACCCAGTATCGGGCTTACTCTCTGATCAAAACTGCACAAGAAATTTTTTTGACCATAAGTAGTACATTTATCACTACTGGGAGCAACTTTTTTGTCAGAGCTCTCGCTGATCAACTTTTTGCATGGGCAGCATACGAGGATGGCTAGCAGCAGCTCACAACGCTGCATTCTCATAATAATATCATCACACAACAAAAAGCATCACATCATCTGAAATGGTTTGCTCTCTCGAAAAAAGGCAAACATTCATTTCGAGCGCAGCCGTAAATTTCCATATCCGGGAACAACTTTTCGAAATCGCACAGCGTTAGCTCTACTTCCCCTCCAAACTGTGGTCGCCACGAGTGGCGACTTGGGACGCTGATTTTAAATGGTTTTTCGAGGTCAATTTCGACCTCTCCATTTAAATACATTAGGCATAACTGCCATTTGAATTTCGATGGCGACTTATGACCTCTTGGCAGTTAGGACACGGACTTTTGTATAAACAAAAAGGACACACTATGGGCGGCATAAGTGCATCACAATATACTGCTAACGAATAATAAAAAATTGAAAATCAAGAGAGATATGTCTTAAGATATTGATGGGGCGGATGTGGGTAATAAGGAAGCTGCCATATCGGCGCAGCAAATGTTTGAATATTATAAATCCGATTTATTCTTGCGTGCGTGCGTGGCGTAAAATCAAAATTGTTTTCAATTGTTGAAATATTGCCGCGAATATTGTCATTTTACAACAAATAAATTGGGGTGCTTTCCTATTAACCTTTTAATGACCGTGTGTATATCTGGTAACTGGTAATAATCCAAAAAGATGACGAATCCATTTAGAGAGGAAAGGACGAAAATATGAACGAAAGGCATAGATATTGTCATACTAGCTAATTGTATGAATGAATGATGACAATAATGGTCATATCAAAACTATATCATGTTGAACCAAATTGTGCATTGATTTCATTATTCAAAAAAGTATGTAGGCAATCCAAGTAGGTAATAAAAGTATTGTTGCATGCGGCATTATTGGAAAGGGAGGGGGAGATGAAAAGGTCAATCAGTTCGTAAATAGAAAAGGGGCGAACGAAGAGATTGAGAGAGGTGAGGAGTGTGTTTGCCATTACGGGATTTGAATGAGCCATTCTACAATCTTTTGCTATTTTACGCTCAATTGAAAAGGAACAACAGTTTAGTTGTCTGTTAAAATGCCGACAAGAAGGAAGTAGAGAAACGCATGTGAATAATAGCTGGCATGAAATAAAAGAATTTAGTGCTTACTGGAAGCTCAGTTTCGTTAGCTTTCTCAACTCTTCTTTTCTTGCACTAATTTCATCAGACTCGAAATAAAAATCATGCCATTTGTCTTAAACTTTTGCATGTCCCGAGGATACTAAAATTGAGAAATTCCACAATGGATTTTTAAGGAGATTTTTTTTCTCAAAAGGTTGGGCTCAGTCGGACACATCCACATTTGCGTTTCAAATTTTCCTGTTTCGGCAAAAATTTACATAGATATTATAACAACTGACCATTTTAACTGCTCATCATAGGCCAGAGGGCCATACTTTTATGACTTATGTCAGAACATCCGCTCGTAAAGTATATCATTTAATGAGGTTACCCTCCCATATCTCATCTCTCCTCCTGTGTATAAGTTCAAGAAATATAAAAAAACACAGGAATAATAATTATGAAAGCCTTTGAAATCTAAATACTCTGCTCTGACCATTTTACCATAAAGGGGCAAGATTCCTTTTTGATTCCCTCCTTGACAAATGACATGGGCAGGGAAAAAACTGTTGACTTTAGAAAATGGTATGATTACCACAAGAGCATAAATGATAAAGGAAATGGAGGTGGTGAGCAGAATTTTAAATCATGATGATGACAAATCACGATAATTAAGCGACTTGCTTGTATATTATGCTCATGTTTTGCAGCTGCAGAATTTTCTTGTAAAGAAAGTTGGAAATGTTTTTTGCTGTGTTATGTGGAGGATGTGCGTGGGGAGGAGGGGATGTGGAGGTAGTACCAACAGTACAAAAACGAGCACATTTTGTTTTGGTGAGGAGAAGAGGAGTACGGAAGTGATTTGAACAATACAAGTAAATAAACAATCAATGCTCATGTTTACACGTCCATTGATTGACTCTCGTCTCGTCAACTCCTCTTCTCTGAATGAGTCAGTCAAGTGAACGTAGTTAAATATGTACAGCTGCTGTCAATATTCGAGAAACGTGATGATGATCACTTTCAAGTGATAAAACTTTCGGTAAGAATAGATACTGTGTACGTGTCTGATATGGGCGGATGGATGATAAGCCGACTTATCTTTGTACATCTGCTCGCTTCACTACTCACATGCGGAATGAATGAATGAATGAGCCATACCACACGAATAATTGAAGCATGTCATGTTACTCTTACTTAGTCAATAATCAATTCTCAATGGCCAATCAATTTTTATGATTACTTCACTCACTGCTCCAATCATCTAGCCAGTTTAGTCATCAGCCATACACAGCTAATAAAAGCCGGTAATATCGTTCGCGATGATGATCGCACGATACAAAGTAATTAATACAAACCCTGCAACTAGTCAGTGGTACGTCGTAAATTATTCGAAAAAATAGATATTGACAAGGAGCAATTAAAGGAGTAATGGTAATAATAGTTTGGTGTAGTAGTAGGTGCGTCCATAAATCCCCCGTTTTATTGTTATGTATTATTTTTCTGCTGCTGCCACTGCCACAAGCTCGCAATAGCCATAAAAATTAGCGGATTTTGACCTCTCATGATTATTATGACGCTTGTTTCATCGCAGCATATAAAAATGTTAACTGTTGTTACGTGCCTGTCTACCTTTTCATTTCATTAATTAATCATCCTCATCACCGTCTCATTTTACGATTAATACCATTTTTAGAAGAAAAAAATTATCGTCATAATAATTTTTTATATCTGCTCTCTAAGCGCATGTTTCTGCTCTCTAAGCGCATGTTTCTGCTCTGACGATATAGCTTCCGTTACTTGTCCCACACAACACTGTTCATAATAATTCATATTTTTTAAACTAGTAATTGATATTGATATATTTCCTCTCGTTTTTAATAGCCCATCAATTAAATTTACATTTTTCTATTCTATTCGCAGTACTACCACACAGAACAACAACTCTTACTTCATTTACCTACCTTGTGTACCATCTTGCCATTCAACTTAAAAAACTCCATTGTTTGTTGAGCCGCATGTGTTTGTCTTTTGTTCGTGTGTTTATAGTCTGCTAATTACTCTGTATTTTACCTGAGGTGCACGTGTGCATATATGCAAGAAACTGCATACTATTTATTAGCTAACGTTATAGCGGCTGAAATCATGGGACTTTTAACAATAATTCTCTTCGACTACTGCAATTTGTCTAGTTTACTCTTCGAGTCAAATAAAAAAAGTTGTAATGAATGCTGTACCCCAACCGCAGTCGCAGTGAAACAGCAGCAGCATCAGTCATTTTTTAAAACTTGACACAGCGTCCATTAAAATGCCTTATAATCTTGTGTACTGTATGGTCGATTCTCAGACAGGAATAAACAGACAATTAAAAAGGGAAAAGGGATTGGTTTACTCCATTAAAAGTCGAACGAAGAATATTGTATCTCCACTGACTCTGTTGCTTTTCTTTTTTACTCGAATACATTGTAATTGAGTGACATGAGCGCAAAGATTGCAACGAGAGCCCCGAGCCTCTTTTCTGTCAATCACCGACCAGTGCCGTGCAGGTACTTTCTGTGCGGTGCGGTGGTGGCGGTGGCATATGGTGCACTGCTGCAATTTTTACTTGCATTTTTTAGTCGACTCACCTGCAGTGCAGTAGAGTAGAGCAGCAGCAGAAACAACAAACATTGAACATAATAAACACACAATGAAAAGATAATCAAGTAAAGTGCAGAGGTAAAAGTTGCCGGATTGCTTTTTTGACTTTTTTGACGACAAAGCAACAACAATTTCATTTATTTTGTTTGTAGATCTTGTCTGTCTGTTACATCAAGTGTGTATAGTAAAAAATGATGCCTCTATATATTTAATGATGAGCGCGCGTGGTTCTTAATGACATGTTTTGAACATTAAAATGTCTCGATTGACGAGTCGAATGGCACATTTGAGCAGAGAAAATTATAGAACTTTTAACCAAGAGATCAAAAGTGGATGAGAGTGTAGTGGTCCCCGCACCTCTCTGCTTACTCTCATTTGCCTACTACAATCTTGAATAAGAAATCGCAATAAATTAAAGTGTACTGAAATGCATACACATCATAAAAACGCGTAATGATAATTATGATTATTATAAGAAGCTATTGTATAAAAAAATCGACCACTTGTAAACTTTTCACTTTTTTAACCTAACAACATGTCAAGAAGTGACAAAGGTATTTTTGGCATTCAATTTTTGATTGAGAGTACAAAAATAACGCAGATACTCAAGATAACCCGGCCGGCGGAAATGACACGGCTGAATAGACGCGATGTAATCATCTCACGAACAAGCCATGTAATTCAAGAAAAAAAAATGAATTGCATTGTTGCACTCATCATCTTTTTATTATGATGATCGCTGCACTTTTGTGTTGGAGTCGTGAACAAAATGAATTTCTCTCTAAAAAATTACGTCTTTTTTCTTCTAGTACGCTGCGCTGCGTGAGAAAATGTGTTGTGCATTTTTTATCGCCTTTTCATGCACTCATCTCTCTCTACACTGCTATTATTATGCGCTTTTTTCTAATTTAGAAAAAAACTTAGTTTTAAAATGCAAGTCACAATCAAAAAATATAAGTAGAAGAAGAGTTTGTGTGTATGTGTGCTAATTAGTTTTTTTTCTTCTGAAGACGACCATGCTGATGATGATGGCTACAAATTACCAACATTAATTACTCGCCTTCTTGTAATTAGAATGAAATTATAATGATTGCCATAATAATAAAACGTTGTTGTTCTTTTTTCTAATGTTGGAGGAGGGAAAGGATCGCATGCATCGCGTCGGCGTGTGAGCGCTCGAACGTGGGCTTACTTATCTTATCGTCACAAATAACAGTACACCTTCACCATCCATAAGATGGCTTATGGCTTATCTTGTAATCAGTTTAGGTTGTTGGATTGATAGGTTAGAAAAATAATAATAATTGATTTCATTATTTCATTTCACTTGATCATCATCATCATCGTTTCTTTTCGTATCAATTGGTGAAATCTTCCAAGAAGGTACACTTTTCATAGTCCCACACGTTGACCTGCATATTGACATGTTTGCTGCGCAGAGAGCGAGATGATATCTCTGTGTGGTTTGCTTGTCGTGCCTAGTGTAGGCAGTAGGCATAGATTATTTACACCAAACATGAAATTAAAATTGTCTAAAAGATATTTTACATAACACGTTTACTTTTTTAAGCCTTAATCATAATAACAGTAAAAATTATAGATTGAGTTGCTGTTGTTGTTGTTGTGGCAGAAGGGAGCGAGTCGTGTGCTCAAGCGACGACTTTTGCACGTGGCGTGGGCAGCACACGAGCCAGATAGTGTCCCCTGTCAAAACTAATAAATAAAATTACTTTTTGAGTTGAGAGAGGATTCTCAAGAAAATTTCAGGAAATGTCAATAAAAAACGTGTAGACTTGAGTAAATTTAGATGTAGTAGTAGTAAAAAGGTTGTAAAAATAGGAATGAAATGAAAGGTTTGCTGTTTGGTATCCCCAACCCTTCTACTTATCAGCATCCCCGACTCTCTAAAGTCTCGTCGTCATCCCGGCCGTCGTAATAAAAAGCTAAAATTGGATGTCGTAATGTTCGCACTCGTCCTCTAAACAAAAATTGGTAACAAGCGTGATCTTGCATAAAAATTACACTCATATAGTCAACCAGAGTGAACCAACCCACCGCCAACTAACCGCCGCTCTATCATCATCAGCGTCACAACCACCGTTTATATATTTTATAGTCTGTCTGCTTGCGAGCAAGCATTATAATTACCAACAATTTTTACCGTTTCCTTTTCCATTCACAACAACATTCTCATCACATTTTGGCGTGAATACCGTAAAAGTTTAATCTCAAGCCGGCGGCTATAAATGCACATCGTTTATGGCTAAAGGGAATCTATTACAAGCACGGCATATTATATTATTTTGCACCTGTTCACATCTTCGCTCATGATTTATATTGTTTTTAAAGCGGTGTTTTAAACCATTTTTTGAACTAGACACAAGGCCGCTGTAATAAAAAAGGATGCCGAGTGCTTTTCCTCTTGCGAAGGTCAACTTTCCATTCCACTTCCACAAAAATGCAATAAAAAACTGAAATGTCATCGCGATCATCATGATTTTTTCATGTCTTATCGTCAGCCTAAAAATATTCAATGAAGCTCGGCTGCTGCTGTATAGGTATGTACCCAAACTATTAGAGAGAATGAGATTCTGGTCTTCTCAGGTGTCAAGTTACACTGGCACACAAGCGACAATTCAATTTTCAAGACAAGGTGTGCACTGTGCAGCGAGCAGAAGCCAGTTGTTCTTGTCGTAACGCGAAATTCGATACTCTCTCAATTTTTATTCACCTCCAAAAGATGTGTATCGTTAAACGTTTTCTATTTTCGATCACCTTTTATTATCCCATTAGGTGCAATGAAGGTGTTGCTGGTGGCAAGTGAATTATTGCCATCTCCATTTTCATGCCTACTGATTTTCAATCAAAATCGAAAACTGAACAGAGATATACGAGCATGGGATCAAAATGATAAGGCAATTGCATGTACGTGGTCAGCAGCAGCAACGTAGTATATATTTATTTAAACGGTTAAGGTCAACTGCACAAATAAATCTTTTTTCGTTTTCGATCGTTTTCCGTGGGTTTTCTGCCAAATTGCTGCTTATAGCCTTGCACAGTAAACCAGAAAAAATATGTAGCAGAGAGAGATCTTTTTTTGAGAGCTCACACTTTTTATTATGTTACTTATTTTTATTGGTATTAATGCCATTTTATTGATTTCGTATTCCGCATCTCGCTCCAATGCAAAAAACGCGAGCAAAGGAGAATTATCAAAAAAGAAAATGTGTGCTAAACCACCTGTTGTTCTGATTTTTTTTACATATTATTCTCTTGCGAGACTATATAGCTGCGTCACAAACAAAAACAGTTTTTTAAAGCCATCTTCTTCATCTTCATAAAATAATAATAATTTAATCTTCGCCGTCATCAGCCATATCGGGATCGGAATGATGATGTGGATAATAATACAGAGAGAGGGAAGAAGAAGAAGAAAAAAAAGAGCAATAAGGAATTCATTTCATTCTTTTCATCTTCTTTTCGCCATGAAAATTTTTACCACTATCACCACCACATCACCGCGCGCCGCCATATGCAAAATGAATAAAACACATTATCTCCTTCTTTCTTTGAAAATATTAATATTTTTGCGTGCTTGCTTACGTACTTTCGTCGTAGTAGTAGATACGGTACACATTTCGTCACAATAGCTCATTTGAAAAATAGTTAATGTGATGTGATGCTGCGTGTTGTGTGCTGTGTGCGGAGATGATGATAAAAAACGCTTTGTGTACAAAATGAGGAATGAGGATGATAAGAGGGATGTGTGGCGTGGCGTTATTTGAGTGAGTAGTTTTGTGTGTGCAATGTTTTTTATGCCTTTTCACACCTACGCAGGGAACACCATAAAGAAAAATCCTTGTGCAGAGCTCTCTTCTCTCTTAAGCTGGTTGTTATTAAAGTTAAATTTTTGTAGCAGGGCATAATATATTACGCAGTTGTGTGACACCTTTTGTCACAAGATGACGATGGCTGTTGTGTGTGTCGTAGACAAAGTTTAAAAAAAGTGATCATGGCTTATGTTGTACGAGATTTTTTGGTCCAGCCGACAGCAAACCAGAAAGATTGGATGTATTTACACGGTTATTAATAAGATTTTACTAAAACTAGCCTTTGTGTGTGCGCATGAACAAAGTAGTCAATGTTGGTATAAGCATGCTTGTCTAAAATACCACTACCTACCTATGTAAGATAATATTTTAATGGCATGTTATTTTATGCTAATGTAAAAACCTAAGAGGATTTGCTGGGCTTATTCAATTTAGCAATTATTATTGCTATCTGATCTCATCAACATCAAATATTTTTAATAGGACGTGTCTATTTATAAATACATTTAAGACGTACTCATGTATTCCCACACACCAAAGCAGCTATTATGATAATGAATTTTAATGAGGTACAAATTCGAACATGGAATTAGAAAATGGTTTAAGGGGGTGTTGCTGGAACTGGTTGTGAGGTGGAAAGTGGGAACACATTTTTTACGCCAAGCGAGCACCTACATATATTGGTTTTCTAACTAAAAAATGATCCTGACCACTGTACGCCCGTTTCTGTTGCTTGCAAGCAAAACAACCACATTTTTTCAGCATTTTCAAAAGTATCTAGGAATTCATATAAATGGTTTTCTAACAATGAGATAATGAGAGATAACGTGATAGCTAACTGTATTTACAATAAAAAAATTTCCAACAGTTTCTCGCCAGAATTTCGTCGGCTTCTTCGTCTTCCTTAAAGACAGCCGGTCGCATTTTCCGTCATCATCTCCTTTCCGAGCGTTCATTGTTAGGCGCTCTCCTTTCATAAGAATTGAATGGGTGCATTGTTCATGTCAAAAAATTTATGCGCATTTTCGATCTCCCCCCCTTTTTTCTTCCTATTTCATCATCAATCATCGGACAAGTATTTATATATATTTGATGCATATAGCCGATTATATTACATCATCGCCATACACTATAAGAATTTTGTGTTACCAAAACTGTTTGTGTAGCGCTGAAGGTGAAATTCGTAATAAAAATCGGCCGATGATATGCAATCGTGCCTTGAGAAAGATTTCTCCGAGTGAACACGTCGTCCAACGTCTTGGTAAATGGGAATATAATATATATTTTTTGTGTGAGATGATAATAATGATCATGATGATGACGACTGACATGTCTTGTGAATTTTGGCAGCTATCATTAAACATCATTGGCATTCACAGGATTTTCTTGGTGGTGTTATGAGGGACTCCCTCGTGGCAACAAATATGTAACAAGAAATACCGGAGACGAGAGACGACTGGTTTCTCTCTCTCTGGTCTTGTGTTCCTTGAGCTCATATATTGTAATGCTACAAGGCTTTTTGCGATGATATGAATGAGGCTTCCCGTTTCCTCCTCCCAACAACATGCTGAGCTTTTGTTGTTGAACGGTTTCACACGAAAAGCTTAGCATTGGTTGCTGGAGGAGAGAAACTATGCCCGGGGAAAGTACCTTAATTCACAGTGCGAGTGCATGTTTGCGTGCGTTGTTGTTCGTCGTTCCTTCCAATAAGCTTGCCCTTGTTTACTTTTGATAAGGTTTCCTGAAAGGAAAAGTAGCAAAAAATGTGGGAATGATGGGAGTGTGTAATAAGCTTGTAAGTGAGCTTATATATATCTATGACATGAACGAAATGGTCATCACCGCACGACTTATGGTGGTTTGGTGCAACGACAACGGGAGGGAATGTCCGTTTTCTCCTGTCCTGATATTTGACATGACACGCGAGACAAATCGATTAGCAAAAAAATTCAACAGTTCTGCAATGCAGAATGAGGAAAAGCGAGGGAAAATGCTAAAGCGAAGCTAATAAATTGTTAAATGGCAGCAGCAGGAGTGGTTGCAGTTTATATCGTTACTCTCGGGGTTCTTGTAATTGTAACTAGCTATTTTGTGGTGGAATGGACCTGCTGGCAACTGGGCGTTAGTTTTATGGCAGGCAGAGTTGCCGTTAAAACAGAGATAGGTATATGCATAACATATTTTACGGTTTGCTCCTTGAATGCTTTTGCGCAAGCAAGGCGTGGAAATATCCATTTGAAAGCTGTATAAATGACAGTTGGTGCGATGTACATTGTACGGGTCTTTTTTATCGTTGCCATTTTCGACTGGAAGTGTCCACCCTTCGTGTAACTAGCATTACTTGGTATCTCTATATGCAAAAGTAACAGTTGCAAAAGGTGGGCATTCGTCTATGAACGTTCCCGGGATATAAAGATTGGCATAACCGTTTCTTTCCTTTCTGTATGTACCAGTCAGTAGCATTTTTATACTGTGCCACTAGTAGTCGTTTAATGCCACAATCAAACTGTACTCAGCCTTCTTGTCTTTTCGCTAACCTCTAAAGTTTCATGTTTTCCTTTTCTTTCTCTAACATTCCCAATTTCTTTCCCCATCATCACCTCTCACCGTACCCTAAATACATACTAGTCCAGTAACAGTCGACCAACAGCCAAGTAATAATTTTTTTCTGGGGAAACGGTAAAATGACATGGTATGGTCTCCGGTCTGCTGCTCCCAACCTCAACCAACAACAGTGAAACAACAAAGAAGAAAATGCTGCCATTATCTCGCTCTCCCTCTCTGCAATTTTGTATTTTAGTTTTAGAATATATACATACATGTATAACGTTATGTATACCAAAACTGCATACATGTGTAATAATATGAGCTGTATTATTTTTCGCAAGTTAGTAGGCGGGCATCAAAAGAAAGTTGGAGCAAAAAGATTTGTGCAAAGAAAAGCAACTGGGGAAAGTACGTGTGGGCTGGGCTGGTTAAACTAAATAAAAGGTTTGTATGTGGTTCACTGGGAGAGGTGAAGGAGAAAGCAGTTTTCAAGGTTGGTACTAGAGTACAAACGTAAGGGGAAATAAGGAAGTGTCATTTATCCACTGCGCTGTTGTGGAAGTATAGCAGCAACTATTGTTGTTTTTGTGCCATTTATAACTCTGTTATCTTCCTCTCTCTCTCTGTACACTCATTCCTTACTTCCAAAACAGGGACAAAATGGAAACAAAAGAATGGCACAAACTTTCTGGTTTATTTTTTGCAAATAAAAACGAGCCACATATGTAGCAGGCATAATAATAGTAAAAAAATAAGTTATTATGCTTTCACCCATCCACTCATAAACATTGACGAATGACAAGAAGAAAAAAGGACAGGGACAGCTTTTTGTCCTCTAGTCCTCTAGTAAATGCTGCTTACATAATAAGTAGGTATTCCTGCATGAAATGCGCGGAGTACGTAAGAGATTAGAGTAGAAAGTCATTTGAGGAGAATGACGAGGAACAATAATGTGAACAAGCTGCTGCACCTAACGTTCTCCTCGTGCTATTATTATACAGGACATGTCTACTAGTCTGGATGGAAGTACGCACGCAAAAAACTTTTTTTGCGTTCTGCACACAACTTTCCTTTTTATTTGCACAAGGAAAAAAGAGGTAGGGAGCAGAAAGTTAGGTGGCGGTGGTGGTGATTGGATAAAAACCTTGGATTATTACGTGACGTGAGGGGAAATTGTATGAGAAGGAAAACTGCAACGATTAAAGCGTATAATGTATATTTCTCTTTTGTACTAACTTATTGCTGTTTTGTATTCTAGATATACTTCGCTTTCTATACAGTAATTTCATTTCACTGAGAAAGAAACTTCAATCAACGTCTGCAATATAGTCGTTCATAAAAAAGTCATTCATTATTATGGGCATGTTTAGGTTTATGAAATTTGCATACAGAATAGTTGAAAATTGAGTTTAATTTTAGCGCACCTACACCCTAGTGGACTGGCTTTTAATGGACATTTTGACTATTTGAATTAGCGACTCATATCAAAATGATAATCGTCAGTGGGTAGGTAGAAATGAAGGTGATTTTGATGTCATCACATTTTTAAATCGGAAAATTCGGTTGAACCTTTCTTCAAAGCCTTTGTTTTGTTGCTTGTTTAAACGCTGCCGTTACTTTAATGGTGAATGAGTATTTTGACAGTTGGACAATTATTTTGCACTGCTTCCCATTTTTTAACTGAACCTTGTTAATAATAGTGGCAAAGCTGAATGACACGCACAGTTTCATAAATTACTTGACATTTTTCTGTGTTAATAGCTTAAATAATCATGAAAAGTTATCCATCGGTAGGATGTCGATGTGATTTTTAAGAAATTCCGCTTTGACCATTCAACCAAAACAGGAATCGTGCTCAGCGCATTTAAATAGGTACGCACTTTCCTCCGTGCACAATGTCAAAGTGTACCTCCAACCTCTCTCATTCTGATTTCGTTGGCGTGATTTCATTTTTCTTCTTTCTTCGTGCAAAAATATAATTGATAAAAAATGAATGATCCCATCGTCATCATTAGCAGCAAGCATCATCATCATTGCTTATCATTATTGTCGGCTATTATGATTATGATGAATAATGTTTGTAAATTATCGAGATTGAGAATTATGACTGAGCTGAGCGAACAGCACAATGCAAAGTAGTGGGGCAGAGTTGAAGTTGTAACAAGTAACAACTGCAGCAAAAAAAGAAGACAGCTCGTCATTCATATTCTTCTGACGGTTTAAAAAAACTGACAGTTTCTTTTATTTTGCTTTTTTTGCTTGCTCCTCATTCATTATACCCCCAATCCATTTTACTCAAGTAAAGCAAAAGACCTAATCAATTATTATTATTTTTATTGCGAATCCTACAGCTCTCTGCGTATAATGCTGCTGTTGTACATTTTTTGCTTGTTCTTCAACATCACCATCATCGTTGGATAAATATTGCGTAGTAATTCCCATGAAAAAGGCGCTTTTTGAAACGGCACAAAAAGTTTTGTTTTGCTTTGCATCTCTTCATTTTAATTTTATTATTACGCGATTTCAGCTGAAATCAGCTTTTTTACGAGATTACAAAAACATGTGCAGTTATAAGTTGGTTCAGTTAAGTGGGAGCTCAGATTAATACGCGATTATGTATTGCAAAAAGGCTGCACAATTTGCTAAAAAAATATCTGGTTGAACAAAAGTCGGCTCCGACGACTGAACTCTCTTCTGAATGTCCCCTGAAAAGATATGCATGCTTGGCACGATCCTATCATCATAACGCAAAAGTAAATGTGTACATTAGCTTAGTTTACTTTTTTTAAACGTGTTTTATTTTTATGGAAATGACTTGTGCCCTGATGCTTGCTTGTGTCCTGAGTCCTGTGTGTGCGAGTGGAAAAAAATAACAAATTATTCTTATCCCCAGCATCCATCCCCACACAAAACAACGTTGGTTGATCATAATCATCGCTCATCTCTCTACTCTCATCAGCATGACATGCATGTTATCAGATCGTAAAACGAGATGAGATGACGCAAAAAGATAAGATACACATCCATTCATGTTTGCTGTTGTTGTAGCTATCTTGAGAGAATTGAGTAGGTATAAACTGCCTATGTATAAATCTTACAAGTCAACCAACTTGTTGTGCTCTCTCTCTCTCTCTCAAAGTTAAAAAATTACATTTTCATTTAGCCAACACTACTGTTAAATGTTACTGCAAATTGGAATTGCCTTTCAATTTAATGTGGCAATGGTGATGTGATGCGATGGCGAGAAGAAGGTAAAGTAAAATAAAAAGTTAAACAGATTGCAATTTGGCTGGGAGGGATTTTTTTCCTATATACAATTTTTTAAATGTGATGGCGATAGTGCATGCATAAAGAAGCATCACTAATTACTGGGATGACCATATTTAGATCGGAGACCAAGACATGATTCTTGTGACTTGGCAGCATCCCATTTAGCTTGTAGGCTTTTTAGCAATGCCTATTGTTGTTGAGTTGCGTTGTGGTGGTGGTTGAAGAAGCAAAAGGTAAAGCAAACATTATTATATTTCCCTTTTGAACGGTTTACGTTATTGCGTGATAGTTATTTTAACGTTTTCCATTATCGTCATACTTTGATAAACTGAATGACCGTTGATGATGATGACGGTTATGATTTAACATGTAAGTACCCATCACACAAAATCTGTATTCCAAAATGTTTTAGCAAATTCGTCCTAGATAATGTTTTTTTTACCTTTGCCTTGTCGATGATTGGAAATGAGGTGAAAAACGCTGCTGCCGTTGTGATGATAAATGATTGAGGATATTGATATGATATGATTGCTGATGGCTTTGTGAAGGAGAAGGGTTTTTTGTATAAAACGTGTAGATATATTGTCCTGTGAGCATTGATGATGTGATCTACGACAATAACTTTTTCCCACTTTTCCAAAAAATGATAATTTTTGCTAATTTTTTGGTTTTGTGGTTCCAATTTTGGTAAAAAGCATGATAAATTTTCAATGTTGAGTTGTGTGGTGTTTTACATGAAAAAATGGGAAGTAATTATCCGTTTTGTTCAATACGATATGATGGTCAGTCTGTTGACGAAGACAAATCATGTCAAATTTTTATTTCGTTGATTAATGCAAAGGTGAAATAGGTAGGGTCAATAAATTTATGGGCAAAATGGCATGAAAATGCATTAGTTCCCTGTTGGCACTCCATAAAAACTTAATAAAAAATGTATACATATTTTTGCAACAATAATTTTTTTTGCACAAGCAAAAGCAGTGCAAATTGCTGCGATGATATAGCCACTGTAAAAATTCCATGATGATGAAAATTTATGATTATTTCCACTTTGGTTGTGTTGTGAGTGTGAGCAGAGAGCAGTAAAGAGAGTTACGAGGATTGAGCCAACAAAGTGCCTAATTTGTTAAGAGCGGTCATTTCTTTTTTTACTGTGAGAGCACCCGTTTTGTATTCTGCCGTGTGGACTGTGATGTGTGTGTGCTGTCTGCCTGGTATGATAATTGTGTTTTGATTGGCTTGTTGTGAGACCTGCCGTAAATCATTTCCCAGGGTCATTTTCTAAAATAAACAAACAAAACTTTTACAATGAAAGCCTCACTCATCATCATCTCGTATCGTCATCACTTTTTTGTTTTGGAAGCCGTGTACAAGAGTGCTAATTTTGGCTGAATAGAAAGCTTCGTGAGTCAAACAAGATATTATGCAAATGGGGATTAGGCAATGAGTGCAGCAGGCCACAAGGGACTCGTAAAAAATCGTTTATAAAAGGCTAAAATCAATCGTGTAAATCATTGATCGTCCGTCCGTCCGTCACCCACTCTGCGCTGCCGTCACGTTAGATTATTTGTTACCACACACATTCACTGCGCATTGTACTTTTAATAATAATTACTTTGTGTAGGCATTTGTTTAACTGCTGGTGGTGATGATGATAATAATGATGATGGCTTTAGATTGGCTTAATGCAGAACAAACACCTCTCATATTTTTTTCACAATGGCTGCCACTATACCATGATTTTTTATTGGTTTTCTTTCACCCAAAGGTTAAAACAACGCTGTTATCATAATCAAGCGTTACCGTTCATCGTTTAATGATCAAGAACAATTATAATAGCTGTACATTTGTTTTGGTGATGGAGTGATGCGTTAAAAGCATTGTCATTTGCATAAATAGGCAAATGAAATGTGCAAAGGTAACAAAAAAATACATAGTGCCGGTACTTGCTACTACAACCTATAAAAATAGAGACGGTTTACAAATTTAAAACATCACCTCGTTTACCTTTACAATCGTAAATTCTTTGAAACCTTCACACAAATAAGTTGGCATTTTTATTACTTTGATAAATAAAACTACAAGAACCTTTATTATTCTACGACTGCTTCTTTGAAACAAACAACCGAAATAAAAATGCGTAAATTGACATTGCACTTATCTCTCTCAGAGTCTCAAAGATAGAAAGGAAGATAACCACCACGGGATTTATTTCACGTTTTCCCTTTTTTCTTTCAATTCATTCATTCATCTGTATACGCACGCGTGTACGCTACCATTCTTCTCCTTCCATTCTAATTCTTTTGCTGGTGATCTCGTTGTTTGTGTGTCTAATTAAACTTAAAGAAAAAAAGTATCCTCCTCTCGCAAGCAGCAACACAGCCAACCAAACCACCAGAGCAAAAGTAACACAATTCAAATTCAACAGAGCTCTCGGCAGCGACAACGAAATAACAAATTGGTTGCGCACTTGTCACTTGCTTCCCATCCTTCATTAATTTTACTTTAAAACGGGATAAAAGGATTGAAATGAAAGCCGAATGTGTTAGGTATACCTACAGAAAAATATTTATGCTTGTATATGCCCGTCTTCTCCTCAATACATCGTCATAAAGTTTTAAAGGTCCCGTTTTCCCTAGTCGCAGTCAGTGCACAGAAAAATGTAGCACTGTACTTTATGTATGACATGACATTGCACTAGAAAAACTGCAGCCAACAAGAAATACAGCATCTATCTCATTCTCATCATCCCAAATTTAAAAGGCCTCTGCTGTTTCCTCTCCTCTTATCCTGCAACACTGTTCACTTGTCAGTCTGTCAGCCAGAGAGCCAGCGTGTATCGTTATGGTCATCTTCTCATCATCATCCCATTATCATCCTCTTCTTCGTCATTATTATCAGCATCGCACACAGGAAAGGAATCACAGGATGCTGCGTTCATTCTGAAAATCTTGAATTTGATCATCATCATGATGATAATCGTGCATGCAGACAGAGAGACAACAGTTGGCATCCTTCCTCCTCCTCGTCTCCTTTCAACTTCACACGGCGCTCAACAAGATGACGAAGGAAAACACAAAGAGCATTTTGTAAAAGAGAATAAAACCATACAACAACAAGAACGAAAAGGAAAAGCGGTTTTCATCTCCTCTGCACTTTTTTTCTGCATCTATTCGCCTTTTGATCACAATCCATCTTCTCACTGAAAAAAAGTTATAATGCAAATCAATTGTAGACATATCCTTCCTATGCCATTGCAACAATGTCGAGAAGGAGAAGAAGAAATGAATGGGTGGATACGACCAAGACCAAGTCGCAATGTTTGAAACATGTTATTATCTATTATTCTTATTATTATTTAAGATGAGATGGAAAATGCCTAAATAGGCTTGTATGCGATTATATGGCCGTCATCATCATTATACATTGTAGCTTATAAGACGCATATAATGTAAACGGATATGCAAACTTATTTTGTAAGGTAAATGCAGTAATGATTATCATTATCATCATCATCAGCAGATGCAGCGAAAGAGGAGGTAGAAAAAAAAAGATTACCAAGAAGAGATGATATTCTTCGTGTCCATCGTTGATGTCCTCTCTTGCCGGTGCGTTTTTACTTTAATGGTCAATATAGTGGTGGTCTGTGGTGTGGTGTGTGCTGCTGGTAATATTATGTACCGGTATGGCACGTCCGTCCATAAAATTGAATCTTTTAAAGGTTAGAGTAATATTTTGAGAAGGGGAAATTGAGTTGTGATTATTTTCTAATCCTACCTGCTGGCCTTTATCCGCTCTTCGTTTATCTCTACGACACAAAATGGTCAAATGGAGAGAGAGGATCGGCCGGCAAGAGAGACTTTCTTCTTCTTTTCCCAATCTTCTCAGAATAGTTTAGCTTGCGCTCATCAAAGCTATAAATATTTATAGAGAGGCAAGCAGGTAGGTATAGATAGGTAGGAGATTATCAAAGTGTTCTGTCCTCCTCTTCTCAAATTTTTGGTCTCCTCTCGTCTCTCCTTTTCCTTTTTTGCATAAAAAGTCAGCGGGGACTGAAACACTTGTTTTGAATCTCTGAAAGGAAAATTGCGATATTTTAAAAGCTAAATACATGTGCTAAATATATTTTCTATTAATTTGAGAGTTTACATATATACGACCAGCTTTAAAAGCATGACATGGTAGACTGCCAGTTAAAACTGCGCTCTTTCTTTTTTTCCCTGAAAATCCAATATTAATGTTAAAGTGGAAAGACAAAAGGAAAAGTAGACTCTCCAGCCATTCATCATAACCATAAAGATACTCATGTATGCCTAAGTAATATGTGAGATTACATTCCATACGTGCTATCATTTTCAATATCTCTGCTACTTTTACAATGCAACTATCAGTTATTTTATTCTGTCTGCGTGGTTGGTGAGCTGTTGTCTCCCAAGCATGCTTGCATGTCTCAAATTACCTTGTTCCGTTCCATGGTCGTCTCTGTCCAAATAACCATCACCATCATGATTCTTCTAGTCAATATTATTATTACCGAATAATATATATGGACATTTCATATCGTGTTTTTGTGCAGTTGTTCCTTACGTAGACGTTCTCTCTATCTTTATGAATTTATAGCACTTCCACTTCCATATATATAAATCCGACTAGAAACAATCAATCCCTATCATCGTGCATTATTCATTGTTCATCTCTCGACTCCAGTGAGTTGTCTAGTCACATCTTCTATTTCACCTTTGCCATATGCATTGTAAAGAGTAACGTCTCAGTTTCATTCTGACAAAGTCAAGAAGACTATCCATCCCGTCGAGGAGATAAGCATAAAAAGATGATCTATTCCATAATAATAATGATATATACCGGACAAGTAAATGGAAAGATTTTCTTTTCAACAGCCGCACCAGCAACAGCATCACAAAAAGTTGCATAGAATATCAATAAAAGGATGGAAAAAACAAAGAAGCATATCGATATTACGATTCTCGTTTTAAAAGAAAAATGCTTCTGTAAAAGCTTGTATAAACTTCACATAACTTATATCTTAATTGCCTATTCCTTTTTCATGAAAAAAGTGAATAATAGCACATGGGACATTAGAATAAATGATTCTGTTCAACTGACTGTTTTTTTTCGGAGTGTTCTATAAACTGCCGCAGGTTTCACCACTGTCACGGCTTTGTTCTTTCTGACCTGCTGGCGTTTCAATGTGTGTGCGACAAAAAGCTCACATGGATTTCTGCTCTCTTTTTATCTCCACAATATTCATAATGATAACAATAAATACTTTGTTGGCGAAACAACCACCTTGTTTCTGTAACAGTGTGCTCTTGTGTGTGCATAGTACACACACACACTATCATAGAACACAATGCGACGACCACTATCTACGGAGAAAAATAATAATAAATATCGCACAAGTTTTTTATTCACGGTTTTTTCTGTACTAACGAATAATAGCGACAACATGAGCATGTCATGCATTATGTACATCCAATTCTGCACCAGCAGTATGTACCATAATAATAATCATGATGGGGATTTTAAAGAAAAAGCAAGTCAAGGGAAGAGTCTACTTGTACCTACAACACAACATATATTATTTTACCTATGTACCGACTACCGACCAACAAACAACAACAGCTCACATAATAATAATAATATTGTATTGTACGCTGCTGCTCCTTCTCTAAAAGTCTCATCTCAGTTGTTAGTTAGTTGAATGTTAGTAGTAGATGGTATGAATAATATGAAGATCATGATATGATGTTGCTGGCGAGATGAGGCTTTTGCACAGACACAGAGAGCAGAAAAATATTGTACTCAAGTTTACGCGTTTAGTATAGAACTCAACAAACTGTTGTGTTTTGTGAGCCGAGTTAGTGGCCGAGAGCTCTACTCTTCTCGTACAAGTTTTTGTAGAGTGTTTTGTGTGAGTAGGTGTATGTTTTTACTCGACTCGCTCGTCACAAGAGTCAGTCGTCTCACGTTGCTTGCTCTAGAGAGCTTCGATGAGAAGATCACTTCGTCTTTTGACTAGGGCGATTTCAAAGGTAAAAAATAGTGTTAACTCTGTTTGTGAGTAGAAAGAGAATCGGTAGTCGGTATAATAATTTTGATTGCAACATCTGCAGCATCGGTCGAACTGCTACTCTTTTTTACTCTTTCATTCAGCAGCAGACAACAAAGATGTGTATCTTTTCTCTTTTTTGATCTTGCTCCTCACTACTCATGTGCTGCATTTATTAAAATGAATCATTTATCATTATAAAAAAGGAGCAAAGCAAGATAGAACAATAAATGCGTAACAAGAAGAAGAAGAAAGAGACAAATATTCCAACAATATTTTTTTTCATAGAGACAAACAGACTTTCAGTTTTGTTCGGCAAAGGGCTTATCGTTTCAGAGAAAAGCCATAACTTGACATATAACAAAAGATAATACAATTTATTTTATCCATTAACTCCGCCATCATATAATATCGTCATCATAGTCATCTCCATCTCCATCATTTTTGGATTTTCTCTCTCCTCTCGATGGACACTACTGTGTGGACTGTGGCTACAGCTCCTGCTGTTGATGAGCATTGAACTGCCCACGAACAAAAGTATAAAAAAATTGTAAAAAGGAGTGTACACATTTTTAGAGCTGTTGTGTTGTTCTCTCTGTGTGTTACTGCTGCAGTTGTTGTATTTTATTTATTTGGGTACGCTATTATTAGTGTTACGTGTGTTCTTTGTGTGTGGAGAGACCTTCGCATTTCCATGTAGAGCGCTGATGATGATGACGATGATAAGATGATGTGAATTTTGCGGTTGGGTTTCCTGTATAAACTTTGCCAGGAATATATCGCAGTAGTAGTGGCAGTGGTCATCATTTCAATCCGTGTGTGGTGATGTGCTAGGACACTCGTTGAAAATCATCATCAAAGTCTTCAAGTGAAGAGATGGAAATAATAAGTGCTCTCTGTCCTGTGATTGATTGTCTGTCTCTGTGTGCTACTGACTCAATGACTGCAAGATTGTTTAAAGTGGAAAAATAAAAGAGAGTCGATATGCACAAATATTTTTTTCACGAGTTCCCTTGAACATTCATAAAAAAGGAGTAATTAAGCTGTCTTGTTGTCTTTCTTGATTTGGATTGGGATTGGATTACAAATGGGATTGTAATTGGAGATTAAAATGCAAATAGTCTCACTACTGGTGTGGTGTGTGTGGGGTGATTATATCAATCAAAGTTGATTTGATAGAGCCATTCATTCATTCACTCGCTCACTCTCTTGCCGTGACGATCTTTTTTATTATTACCCAATTCATTCATTGAGTCATTCAAGGAGTCAGCGCAGCGCAGCCTGCTAATAAATCCCACACAGTTTTAATTTCTCCATTTCCAGTAGTGGTCATCTCGTCTGGTCAAGTTTCCTTTGAGTTGAGTAATAATACTCGTGGGTTGACACTAATCGAGTAAAACAATCATACATTTCTTTTTTAACTCGAGACAGCGACGAGGGTGCAACTTCTTTTGTGACTGATTTGTGGAATTGACTTGTAGAATAGGTGGAGTGGAGACATAGGAATCTGATACATCTCTCATCAAAAGCCCATTGGAATGACCTTTCAGTCTCCTCGACAAACAAGAGACAGGTGGATTGAATAGGATTAAATTAATTAGAACCTTCTCTACTATCCTCTGTGTGAACAAACCTGTGACGAAGTAGAGTGAGTGTCATTGTGAGAAAATAGGTGCTAGTTTCTCTCACGTCACGTCTATCATCTCTTTCTAGAGATAAGAAAAAAACGCTTTCCCTTTTTCTCTACTTGGAAATCGGGAAATGGAATGATTCACATGTGTTCCACAATTCCACAAGCCGCGTCCGACACTCTCCGACTCCGAGCTTTTCCCTACTTTCTGTACCTATCAAAAAGCCATTAGAGCTATCCCAGTGGTTGGTGAGTGAAGGACATCACATCATTGCATTTTGGCATCTTCTTCTCTCTCCTGCTTCGTGAATACTTTTCTCTCCGCTCGGTCGGTGGTTCATTTGCCAGGCCAAAAAAACGATAATGAAGTCATGAATCATTTTCTTCTCCTCCTCACTTCCTGACTCAATGTCTTGTCGTGTCGCTCCCATTTCATTTCAATAACTCCATTCCTCCATAACCCCTCCACACAACAGATTAAAAGATTTTAAAAGAAAAGTCGTAAAGATTCTTTTTTTTTGTCAAGTTTGTACCTTTACGATGTTTTTTATGACAGACTGCATATGCTTGCCAAAAAATTGTTTGGTTGAATGAACGGTACAATATTTTTTTATACAAAAAAGAGCCTGAAGCAAAGCTTATTTAAATGACATGTTATGGTTTATGACTTGTCTGTCACTGCCGAGGAAAAAAATGTCATTTATTTTGTGCGCCAGAGAGCGTTCTTTTAAGATTACGGTTGTGCGTATGAACAACAAGCGTGAGAAAAGTAACAAGAGGTGATTATCAGGAGGAGATGAGGGGAAGATGATCAGCGCAGCACACACGGTACTTTTATAATTGGTTATAAAAGATTTTGACAAATGAAACGAAGAAAAATGATGGCGATGATGATGAAATAAATGGGCAATGTTACCGTTGCATTTTTTACATGACCATTTACTTGAAGAGGAGAGAAGAGTGCCAAATTGCAATATGTTAACACGAAACAGTGATAATCATTTATAACGAGTGCCATTTTTTGAATGATAAGGAGAAGGTACCTACACAGCAGTGATTTTTTGGTGACCTTCTTTAATGACTTTTTCTTGTCGTGGATAATAATAAGTGAGTGGTTTAAGAAGAAGAAAACTCTCGTCGTGTTGAGATAGATGGTCCATTTGACTTTGAGGTGACCTAGTCCAAACAATGGAGTCATCCTCCTCCTCAGCAGCATCACCAAGTAACCCGAACAATGAGGAGGGCGACAATAGTAACACTTGCATTCCTCCTATTGTTCTTGATTGTTTTTTGAAAGAGGAGCCACGGCCGATAAATAATGAGGCGATAATAATGACTGATGATTCTTGTGTGTGCGTAAAATAAAAGTAGGAGGGCATTCATTCATTAAGAATTTAAATGAAAAGTCGTGCTGCTGTAAAAAACCTTTAAAAAAATTAGATTTTTAGTTTTTAATTGACTGATCTTTGTTCAAGTCAAGTGTCGCTTGCAAAGTTAGTTAAGTATAACTACATATACATTTAACGATTATCCGACGATCGATAAACGTTATTTCCTGGTCTACCTAAAAACGTGCATTTTGGCGGCTAACTCGTTGATGACAAGCCTGTTAGTTGAAGAAGCGACAAGATAAGGAGAAGAAGATAAGCTACTGTTCTTATTTGTTGTGAGAGTGTGGTTTCGTTCGAGAAGAAAATTTGTTTCGTTCAAGTCGGATAGATAAAAAGGGGAAACAATTAACTATTTTTTTATATGCTCGTGTTGTTATCATCGCTGAAAAAGTAAGCAAAATGGTGCAACTAACCCACAACAAGGATAAGGGCTCTTGCAGGGACCTGCTGATGATGACACCCAGACATAAGCTTAACGGCAATACAAACCACAACAACAACAATCACAACAGCAATGGCACCAATAATCACGCCAACAACAACAATGCCGATAGTAGTCAGAATGACACAACGGGAAAAGCCGCGTTTAGACCACAAGTAAGAAAATATGTAAAAAAATGATAACATTAAATTGCTACGAGCAAAACTGCGTGATGAACTATTTTTCTCAGAAAGGATAAAAAACGGTGATTGTTTGATGATGACGATGATGATTACCGCCATTCATTCATCATCGTTAATCGTCATCATCATTATCATGTTCGGTTTAAAAATTAGTTTATTGGGTTAAACGAGAACGGTTTGTTATATGGTGTGTAGTAGTTCAGCCATTAAAAGTAGGGAAATCTTAATGGCACGCGCATATAACTTGGCAGATTAGATTAAGCTAAATGCAGTATCGATCATTAAATGTTCATTATGCATATATTTCATTGGCAGAGTTCTCCTGTTGTTCAATATTGACCAAACTGCTGAGGTGTCAAATAATTATTGATAGAGTTGGTAATTGTTTGCAAGTAGATCAATTTCATGTATTGTCCTTTAAAAACCTTTTCATGTCACATCGAATGTTAAAAGTGTTGAAGGGGATTAGGGAATAGAATGCGGTATTAGTGTTTTGGAGAGGTGGTGGTTATCAGTCAGTCACTCGTTAACTCTCTGTTGCGCTTATCATTCAACTCTGTTATTGAAAACGACGTGACGTGATTCATATCACCAGCAAAGCTTTTCTAAACACAACAAAAAGTTAATAGGTATGCATAATTTTTCAAGGGAAATTGGAGGCATTAACTCTTGTGGCATTAAAGCTTTAATGTTTTTGAGGTTGCTGGTGGCTTGGCCTTTCTTTAACCGAATGTTAATGTGGATTTTTGTTTATCTGAATTTTTATTTTCGGGATTTTTATGCGTGCAACGTGACGAAAAAATGTTAACGTGAGTGAAGTATAAAAGAGTATCATTGTTGATTATCAACAGGCATGTTACTACACCATGTTTATCTTCTCTCTCCCATGTCTCATGGGCTGTCTATGTAATTTCGGATGTTTAGGTTAAGTCGTAATAATCCTTTTTCAAATAGTTCATTCGTACGTAACACGAGATAAAGTTTAAAAACATGTGCAATCCAACAACCAGTAACTACTGCTTGCTGGATAAAAGTGGCACAAATTTTCATGTTATTTTTTTATAAATATTTTGTTGTTGTTACACAAAAAAGTGAGGAATTTTCACTGCCACTGCTTATCTGTCAGTATGTCGTGTATACAAGAGGAGATTAGTGTGTGGTGCGTGATGATTGTATGGAGTAATTTTGTGTAAAAATAGACGGGATCAATTTAGCATTTTTCTTGGCGTCTTTCCCTTCTTCTTCATGTAAAGCTTGTCGACAAAACGACAATCACTCCAATCGAATCGTGACACCACCACACATATAAGCCATAAGAAAGCATGATCATCATTATTATGCAACAACAACGCATCATCAAAATTCCAGCAGCAGAATCCGAGTTTGTAGTTGAAAGATACTTTGACTGAAATGCTATTTACAAAAATGTACTTTCCAGTCATTAAAATGCCTCGTTAAAAACTTTTTTGTTTGCTTTTCTTTAAAACTATGAAGTTTGAACTTAGAGTACTTTGTAGTACTAGTAAAGTGTACGTCTTTTGAAGCACTTGAGTTTCAGTTGGGCCCAAAGTACTCGTTTTCTGTCGCAACAAGTTTGTTGACAATGTGAACTAAAAGGACACTCGAGCGAAAGTAATCCGTTTCTTTATTGCGATATTATTTGCTTGATGCTTGCATAAGCCATGCAATTGTAAATGACAAAACGCTTTGGTTTTCAATTTCCAATCTGCTGAAATCTTCAAGATGTCGTGTCAAGTTCAATAAGCATTCTTGAATTTCTTAGTCACTTTTGCATGCAAATCAAAAGAGCTAATTTCAATTTTATTTAAAGTTATGTGCTGGTTGGAAGAGGGGAATTTGTGGGTGGCAATGGCTATCGTCACATTGCTCGCTACACACAGATTCAATGTCTGCAATATAACAGCTTTCCAAGAGACCCATTTCCCAACTGGTGTCACCCAATCCACCTCAAAAAAGGTGGTGGTTGGTGCTGGTGGCAATGCAAATTATCTCTGTATCTGTAAACCGAAACTACCTACGAGATAATTTGCATTCGCTATCCGAAGAAATCTAATCCAATTCGTTTTAGTTTTCCATTAGCCTTCTCGGATGTCGTTGCGTTGCATTGCTTTTTGTTGTATGTATTTGTTTTGCAATTAAGCAAAAGTGGGAGTTTCGTTGAATTCCTTTCCGTTCGCAAACGAATACTTTTTTTTCTGGG
This sequence comes from Sinella curviseta, assembly GCA_004115045.4. Lineage (NCBI taxonomy): Eukaryota > Metazoa > Arthropoda > Collembola > Entomobryomorpha > Entomobryidae > Sinella > Sinella curviseta. The sequence goes on from CM023199.3 coordinate 71,715,315, forward strand.
CGAGAACTTTGTTTCTTATTTGCATGCATACTAACTGCTATATAAAGCCTTTTAACTTAACGCTGTTACTCGACTCGATTACTTCGCTCAATTCGGCAGTTGTTGGCACACTCTTCTGTTTTTACCAAAAGTGTTCTGTTTTCTGTCATTGTCACTTTTTTTCAATCTCTGCCCGTGCCCTCTGCCATTGCCACCGTCATCATCATTATTTTTACACTTCACGCAACAATTACATTTCTTCGCAGGGAATCTCATGTTTCTTCACTCCATTCCATTCTCCTCATTTGCAATTCCCATCCGCTAACAGCAAAGCAACAGGCATCGCTATAGCCCAAAAAGATACATTTCAAAAAACTGAATGAGCGACTTTACTTCACTGAAAAACACAAAAAAGAATTCACTGCAACAAATTAATACTTTTTTTGTAGTAGTCATGTATCAAATTAGCATATCTTGTCACGTCGTCTTTTGCTAGATAGATAATTCAAAACACAATAAAACAAGATTACTTCAACAATGTTCAAGTTGAATGTGCATCTCTTTCTCTCTCTCCCTCCATCCATTTCACTTTTCCTTTTCCCATAAAATTCATCATTATCATCATCTTTCTCGCAAATGAATTATGTATTCGTGTATAATTTAAATACGTGCAGGCATACATAATATATTGTGTATACTACCAAACCAAACCTACCTATTTAATTTTTTCGTTAATTTTAATGTGCCAAGAAATCATTATCAAAGACATAAACAAAACAGCATGCAAGAAATCAAGTTGGCTATAAAAACGACTGCTCTTCTCGTGTATTTCCCCTGCCTGCCATCTTCTTCATAACTAAATGCAGTGACGATAAGATGCCTACTGATAATGATGAGCTTTGATAATGGATGTGGAAGGATTCATAAAACAAAATTTGAATAACAAAACAGAAGCAAGTTTATACTAACTTGCTGTAGAGTAGTGTGTCGCTCGTGCAAGGTTACGCATAAATCCATGCGCAATGATATCATCGTCGACTCCTCGCCATCATGATCATCTCTCATCTCTCAGCATCTTCAAAAATCTTTGTCGTCTTTACAGAAAAAATGGTTATACAAGCTTTAATGGTAGTGCACACAGTTTACTCAGCATTTAGTATGGTGGTGTCGTGCGTGACTCTGTCTTGATCTTTTGCTGTTGTTTTTTCGAGCCCCAAGCCAAATAAAAAAAAGTCCATCAAGTAAATGGTTGGTAGTTTTGAGAATTTTATTGGCATTGACAGAGGAAAAAGATGGACGAAGAGAACAAGTGGAAATAAAGGATGTATGAACGGGGATAAAAAAGGACATTATTTTGTTGCATTGCATGCATATCGAATTGTTGTATAGTTTTTTTTTGGGAATTTCAATGTAGGTAGGTAGATGGATGGATATGGGAATGATCATGTTTATTGTTCTTCATCAGTGGTTGTTTTACACGTTGAATTGTTTAGAGCATTTTGATGATGACGATGATGCAAGCAAGGTTACAAGCTACCAGAGAAGATTAAAAACGTTTGGCAGAGACGACGGTTAAAGTGCAACTGTTGTAGTGGCAGTTGTTTTTTGTTTGTTGCACTACTTAGCAAGCAAGCAGGCTACATAATTTATGGTCACATTGACTTGCTTGACTTCCAGCGTCTTTTCTTCAGTTTCGGAAGAACCTAAAAAGACGCACAGATAAGTACATAGGAAGAATTTTTTGTACAAGGAAAGGGTTGGATGTTGATGTTGGATTGCGTGTTTTTGAGAAAGTAGCAAGTAGAGTGGATGCTCAAATGTTGTTGATAATGTAATATAATTAATTTCGAGCTTCTTCCTCCAGGCTCAAAAGCGTAATGGGTTGCAGTGCATCTTGCATAATTTAAAGTAAGAGAGATGGAGGAGAACGGAAAGGAGATGTGAAAAATGTATACTACGCAGTTAGAGTAAGTACAAGTGTCAATGAGAGAGAGAGAGAGAGAGAGGAAAAAGGGCAAAACATCAAGGTTGTTTGGTTTTTAGCTGGTTAGGTAATTTCGGTGTAAAAAAATGAGATCTTGTTCTCTTTGCGCGGAAGGAATGCAAAATGCAGCGATGAAAAAAACAGAATTTTTTAAAAGGAGAATTGAGACAAATCATCACCGGATCGATTGTAGTTTTCATGTCATGTCCGCAATTACCGTCCTTCCATTAAATATGAGCTATTTGCTATGTAGAAATACGTGGTCACTTTATATGAATTCTACACAACGGTTTGTGGATGATGATAAGCATCAAAAATGGATAATCACCGGTACGATAACACCTTCTAGTTTGTACATCTTTAGAAAATCGTTAATGCCTCTGAAGCAGGTGTTTGTAACGACTTTTTTCTCTCATTTTAATTGTCCATTTGATTTGCATCCCTTTTGTGCATCATCTTCTCACAACAGCACATCTTTCTGTGGCGATCCGCCCACTCTGGAAAATAAATAGACAATCGATACAGTAGAACAAAAAAAACGTCTTTTAACGGCAAAAGGCTGTTGGGCTTTTAAAACCTGTCTTTTTTATTGACTATGGCTTATATTCTACCACACGTACAAAAATTATGGTAGTTATAAACGTTATAGCAGCAGCTGTAAATCAGCCGTGTGGCTTGGTATGGCAAAATGGCAAAAAACATAAAGTTTTTTAAAACTGGAGTAAGTTGAGCATTTTACTTTGTTCATTACGAACAAACGCGGAACTTTAAAAAAAAGTTTAAAAGGTATAATAAAAATAATAATGCGCATTGTTCTGCTTTATTCAGTGGACAGGGATGATGTTTTGGATGTTCATAGTTGGTTATGTGGAATGATGATGATGGCTTTTAGCTTTTATGGAAAATGGGAGTGGTTCGTTGGTTGCGGTAGAAAATGTGTGCTCCGAGAGCCGAGAGGGAGGAGGTGGATGGATGGAAGATACACCTTGATTCATTAGTTTGATAAAAAAGGGAACAAACAGAATACCTATGAGTTTTAAGTGCAATGAAAAAAATGGGGTGATGAGGATGATGATGATGCTAGAGAAAGAGAGAGATGCTACGAGATGATAATTTCAGGATGAGGTTTATCAGTTTGGTTATCTTTTAAAAAATACAAGAGATTAGATGGCTTGGAATTTTGATCAAGAGAAGAGAGACTGTTGAAACGGAACTGTCTTAAATTATTCATTCATTAAATTCATATGCGGCAAAGCAGAGAATAGTATTGATTTTTTTTCGTAAGAGATGTTTTGTGTGTGTGTGTAGTTTAAATGGTGGAGGTGGCATAAATAATAATAAATCCGAGGTTGAGTTTTTTGGTTACGGAAAAAAATTGTGTGTGTTTTTGATCTGATTGATGATGAAGATGTCACGAAATTAAACAAACTTTGCATAAATAATTATACACGTTTCGGGGGATTTGCATACAATGGGCTATAATAACGTTAATATTCATGCCTTTTGGGGATGGATCGATGGATGGATGGCTTGACATTTGGTTTGACCTGCTATATTAATGCTACAGGGTCTGATGCTCGCATAAAAAACGTAAAACAAGAGATGCAATTAGGCATTCATGTTATTACAGGCGAAAGGCTCATTAATTTCTGCTCATGTTTAAATATTTAATTTATTCATATGCCGTATGCACGTCAAAAAACTGCATATCTGTGTACACCTGTGCACACCTGTAATAAAAGCAAGTAGTGTTGTTGCACTGATTTTTAGTGATTTTAAATTAATTGTTATTACTGCCAGTAAGTTAAAGGTAACACTGTTATCTTTCTCACGCATTACTTAACTCGTGTATGTAACACGTAAAATAAGTGTTACAAACGACGTACAAAAATGCATGTGTCTTGATAAAAAAGGAAGCGTTCCGATTCAGATACGATTATTATTGGCGTTGCTGTTGCATGTTGCATTATATTACATTATTATTTTGATTTGTATCTGATCTCATTATTATCCCACTTTGCATAATAACATGTTGGTGGTATATATGCATCTCCTTTGTTGCTCTCAACTTTAAATCCCTTGTTTTAAGAAAGATAGTCGGTCGAGTGAGCACAAATTGTTGTTGGGTTCATGCTTATCGATTATGATCATGTGTGTGTGATTAATGATGCGGTTTTAAGGACGACGATGACGCGACGAGACATAAAGGAAGGATAATTTCCTCCTGATTTCCTCGTTGTCGTTCTATTTTGCCTATTTTAAATTTAAATCCTCCCGTGAGTATTGACCATGTCAACTGACCTCGAGGAAGTTGTAGCTATTAAAGTCTCAGCAATAATAATAATTGCTTCAGGTTGAATAAGAAATATGTATTCACCTCTGGAAAATCTGCTTTTGCTCTGCTTTTTCTTGCTTTTTGTACATCTCTTAAAGATAAGGAACGTTGCAACATACTATGCGCTTTAAATATGTAATAATAATAAATGGTTAATTATTTTTGTGTTACAGGCAAAACAGCGGACCACAATCAAATGGCTGCTGAGCAAAGCGTACAACAACAAGATACCTGAGGAGCTTTCCGAACCCTTCTACAAAGACCATGAGGTAAGAACCTACGACGACAATAAAGACGTCTCATCCTTATCATTATAATATTTAACTACGCCGCACCTTACTCTTTTGCCCATTTTTTTTCTTTCCTTCATTACAAAAAAACATTATATACTTGCACATAAAAATTCATCGCAATAATATAATATGAATGTTAATGGTAATTTTAAACATAACTGACTACCGTGTAATTATAGCTGTCTGGTGAATTATCATAATTAACGCGATGATAAGTTTAAGTTGAGAGAGAGGCAAATAATATGTCATTAAAACAGACAGAGGAGAATAGTTTTATATAGAGACAGAGAGAGGGGTGTGGGGGAGTATTTTCAGTAAGCATGCTTATGTAATAAAAGTATTTTTGTAAAATTATATGAATAGCTATTTTTTTCTTCAATTAAATTGAAAACAATCAACAAGCGTTTTAAGTAATACCGTAGAGTATAACCATTCATATAGTTGTTCAAAATAAAAGTTATTTATAGCAGGTCGTAAAAAATTCATACCCATTCATTCATTTATTTATATGCATATTTTTCATTCAGCAGCACTTATGACTTGTTAATGTACAGAAGTTGCCGTTCTGATCAATTGCGATAAGAATGGAAAACATGACAGGACGTGACAGTGAACAATGTGCGAACTAGCTAAAGCTATTCATAACTTTTTTTGTAACATCTGAAGTCTCTGACATCATCATTTTAAGTTGGCTTACTTTCAGATTTTTTTTGTTCCCCCTTTTCCTCTATCCGGAAATTGCTTTTTGAAAAAAGTCGCATACAAGTTAAAATTATGAAACTAGATCGCCCATCCCACAAACCAATAAATAATTTTAATAATAGCCATTATTATGCACGTCTCCCGTTGATTGTTGATCATCATCATCATGGGAAGATTTGTGTGTGCAAGTTGTTATGAAGGATGATAAAATGAAGAAGGAAGGAAACTGATTAAACTGCGTACTCGTTTACCTATTCAAATGTGTTCACAAATTTTAAACAGCTTCCGTTCAACTTATTACTCACAAAGATAATAGTGATGGCCTTGTTCACAGATATTTTAATAGCAACTCGTAGCTCCAAAATTGGAGTATGATGTGATCCTTTTTACACGTAATATCCTCCAAAATACTCCCGTTTTTTTTGCTATTCTTTAAGCAGCCGTGTCTGCACTGCTCCCAAGAGACCGTCAGAAAAATAAAGTGTGTGAGAGAGATATTTTGTAGGCACCTGATGCTGTTCCTCCTGTTTATGACTCATGCCATGTTCAGAAGAAAAAGAAAGAAGAAGCAAAGGCTATGATAAACATTCTATATCTCTCTCTATCTTTCTTTCTCAGACGAAAGAAAAAAAAGAAAGCACTCAACTAAATGGATCCATCCATTTTGTGTCTCTTTCTCTCTCTTTTTTTGGCTGGAAACGGTTCTTGGAAACCGGAGTGAGTGTGATAGTACCTCATACGATCATGGTGCTGCTGTCATGATCATTCGGTGGGCTGGGCTTTTGGATGTGCGTGTGTGTGATTCTTCTAGTTGAGAATAGAGAGAATGGTGGGATCAATTTGTCAAGGGAAAAACGTGGGATATGGAGTAGGGCTCCATATTATAGAGCAGAAGAGGTAGTGTTGGATGGTAGCAAATGTCAAGACGAGTTTAGATTAATGTGGCAGATGGGAAATGGGGATTTGGTGTGTTAAATAAGTAACAACGGAGGAAGAATGATATGGAGGAGACTATATGTAGCGGAATGGATGTATTTTCGCATTCCTCCTCTGTTTTTTTGGAGGAGGATGAAGTGTGCGTGTATGTGTGATGTTTAGTATATTTAACCCGATTTGGATTGATTTTCCGCTCACTTACTGAGTGATTATCCCTTCGTTTAGAGTCTTAACGGCAGTTTGTATTACACGGCAGGTAGACATGTTTTATGACCTCGTGTCATGCTTTATGCGATTTTCTTTTCTCTTTGGAGGAAAAAATGAATGGGGGATGGTGAACCCTTGAAATTTTAATGATTTCTTGTGTGATGTCTGTATGAAATTATTTAATGGTTTCTTGAATATATTTTTGTCTTTCTTGTAGGGAGAGGAGCATCTTAAGCCACACATTGTGCAAGGGCTGTCCAACGCCGAGTTGTACTGTCTCTCCCTATGCAATATCTACGCGGATCCGAATTTCAGTCAGCTCAGTCCATGGGGTATCGTGCAGGCGTTGGCACGGAAAGGCTCCTACGTCCAGGCTCCGACAGATGTCCAGCTCACAGAAACCGTTCTCATTCAGAACACGCCACTCAAAATCGTAAGAAAAAGCGATGATAACAAAAAAATAACAAAGAAAATCAGCAGCAGAAGGAAATCTCGTATGCAGGTCTCCTCTTTCTCTCTCATATATCCGGAAAATAAAAAGTAATTAAGTTTTCACTGTTTATTTTCACAGAGTGCCCACATGGCTGTCATTGAGGCAATGATGGTGCTCCAAGTCAGAGAAATCATATCCAACGAAAGGGTGATGAACACGGTGCAGCGGTATGGACCCAACGTACATCCACGTAAGTCAATATAAAGCTCTTCAGAATAAATAAAACGTGTGTGGTCCCAATCAATATTTTTTTTGTAGTCAACGTATATATGTAGTCTTTTGTAGTTTTGCATGTCAAGTGAGCATTACTATTCCACTTTGAAAAATATGTTACTCTGCGCGAATGAATGATGAACAGCTTTTTGCTCTTGTCAGTGATTTTCAGTGCGTGGCATATTTTTTTGATAAGTGTAATAGTAATGTCACTTTTGTTTATACAAGCCCGCATAGTTTAGCAGAGATTCATGTAGCTAAATTTTTTAAACACTTTTAGAGAATAATAATAATTTTTTATTAATGATAATAATCATTATTCATTTTTACCCTTTTTAAACCTTCTTATCATAATTTGTACACAGAGAAACGCTATAATCATAATTTAGGTATTATTAGTAGTCTGTTTATTTTTTACTGTTTTATCGCTCATTCAATCGAAACGTAGATATATTTTTTATTTATATTAAATAAATATAGTACCTTTTTTCTTTCTACAATGACCAGTTAAAATGACCACCATATCGCTCTATGCTACTACTGCATTTTTTTGAATGAAGAAACCATTTTGATATAACTTATAGTTAAAAACCTTTACGTTGAAAGGGGATAGTTAGTAAAAATTGCACAGTAGCTCGCTTTTACCCTTGACCAACTCCGACTCTACTAGGTATACACTGAAGGTGTTATTGAATTAGTAAAACTAGCTAATATTGATTGATAGCTTTGCAATAAAATTAATTTTACAAAAAGAAAAACAGTTAAAAATACTAATTAGTCTATACTACGTTTCACATTATTAACAAAATGCCACAAAAGTTGCTAATCTTGTACAACAGTTTTGGGGATTCTATAATTACCATATTATCAGAATGAGGCGTGCGCTTACGCTATCAGAAGCAAAAGTTGTAGTCTGCCGGCTCATTTCTCTTTTTATTGTAAAAAATTGTATTTGAGATATAAAGAATGAATGAACAATTTTTTATCTGAATTTTTTGTAGGGTTTAAGAAAGGTCGGAACAATTCACTCTCTGTTTTGTGTACTGACATGCATGTATATTGTACGATACTATTAGTTTTAAATTGAACTGTTTAGTCTAGTCGATTTACTTACGTAGTCAGCGTAGATGTTGTTAAACTCCTAAATGACTTATAAATTTACGAGTAAGATAAAATAATGAGTTGGTTTTGAGTTTCATGCAAGAGCACTTTTTATGATAAAGTATTAGCGTGTGGTCTGTCGGTCTCTTTACCTGTTAGCACAGTCAATAGATTATATTTTTTTGTAATGCAATCTTTTCTTTGTTTTCTGTCAGTAAGTAAAGTACATTATTAGCCGTTCTTTTAAGAAACGTAGTAGGTATAACAATCTGATTAAATGGTCTTCTTTTAGCAGTAGTAATCTTTAACTGTCTTGTTCTCGTCACTCAATCTAAATAATATCTCCAATTACTGTCTTCTGTCTAGTTTTGCCCCTTTTCCGATCTCTGTCCGTCTTTTTATATATTTTTTTGACTGTTCACTCACTCACTCGGTCTCTGTGTCTATCTCTCTTTCTACTTCTGTCAGCTTGTGTAATCTCTGCTAACATTCTGGTGTATTTTTTTGTGGTGATTTTTCCTTTTAAAGTCAGGGTTTGGTTGGGTTCAGGTGAAATGCCATCGGATGCGGAAGAGGCACTCCTTCTCTGGATCAATCGCTCCGTGCTCGCCATCAAGGACTTTATCCAGAATAATAATGCTCACGAGCATAACTTGGTAAGGAAAATCCATATGCAAGAATAATATGCGTGCTCCTCCATCTAAAAATAGACGAATAACTATAAGTTGGAGATAAAGATCAGAGAAAATTTTACTTTTATTATTATTATTTCCCATGCTAATGTTCTTTCTTCGTTCGTTCTTTTCCGCTCCGAAATTGTGCCGGGCAATTACCACTGGAATTATAATATCGACTTGTGCGGAATATAAAACCTCTCACCGTGTGCATGCATGTATACATACCTTCTTCGCCAACACGGAATGTTTTCTGTTGGAATGGCACGTATGGTACACCTCTTCTCGTTCCTCCACTCCTCCATACTCCAGTCCTCGACGCAAGTGGAAAGCTGGTCGCAGCTGCCTTTATTCCAAGACCTGACTGACTTGGCAGACGGAGTAGGCCTGTGCTCTCTGCTCGCCTTTTACTGTCAAGAGGAGTTGGCCTTGTCCGAGATTTCTGTCCCAAATCCTGGAGAGCCGTTGAGCGTATCGGACTCCCTCTGGAATCTCCAGCTGGTGCAGAGAGTGTGTCGGGACTCACTCCCTTATAACGTGTGCCACTTCACCTTCGAGGATGTTCTCTACTTGCACGAGAGCATGAAACAGAACATGCTCAACTTTCTCGCGGACCTTTTCAATCAGTTGGAGCTCCAGCCGGCACATTGTGTCAAGCTCCTGGGGAGCCATCAAATGATACCTATTCGACCTGCCGGTAAGTGACAAAGCAACCCCAACAATGTGACAAAAAAAAATTTGCAGAGTGTGCTCAACTTTTTTATTCAACTGTGAAAAAAGGGAGGACAAAAAAAACAGGTGCATTAATTGTAAACGTGATGCTTTTTCCTTCTAAAAAAAGTGATTGTTGTTGTCGAGTCGAATAAGTTTAATAGTAGAGGGTGCGGGGGTGGTGGCCGTGGTAGTGTCTTTACTGTTTCACCTCGACTGTTTCACAGTGTGCAAGTTTCAAGCTGAGCGCACCCTTTCAGCATCAGATAATAATGAGAGAGGAGGAGCATTAAAAAAGGAGCAAGAAAAAAGAGATTTGTGCATAGTCATGCTACGTAGTTAAATAAGTTAGTGAAGCATCATCTCCTTCCGTTTTTCTCATTTTAATAAAAAAGGATCAGCAAGAAGCTCAGCAGGGAGAGGACAGTTAATCACTAAAAAATCAGAGAGTTCATTAACGTGCGGCAGCACGTCACATTCCGTTTACGATATGCTTCTCTCTCTCTCTGCGCACTCTCATCTTTTTTAACTTTTCCACCAATAATCAAACCAATAATATCATTTTTTTCTTCGCCTTCAATATTATGTATGTAAGTGGTTTAAAATGAATAGGAGAGGGCAAATAAAGAGATAACTCATTTACAGTTACAGTGAATTGTGCAACATGCATACCTAATAGAACGTTGTCCCTCTTTTAAAAAAAACTACATATATCTTTTATTCCCTGCCATTCATTCACTTGAATAAGTACAACAGAGAGAGAGATATATATAATATAGTGGAATATTTAATAACGACTGCTCTTGTTAAGGTTAAAAAGACATGGATTTTAAATGACTGACTGACTTAGCATGATAATGATAGGTTTCTATGTTGTTACTACACTTGAAGAGCTGTGACTTCCGCTTACCTTCTTCTTCTCCTGCCACACGCTACATAGCCTACAGCAGCAGACATTCTTAAAGTGTACCGTAGTATTTTTCTTGAAACATCCTCCTTCTTCCTCTCAGATTTTACTACTACACCATCGCTTGTACTGTGTAGAGTATTGAAAGGGTTGTAGTGCAGCACCCACCACCGCACCGCCATAATAAAATGTAAGATTCGAAGGAAAGCCGGGTGCTTCTCATCATCATGCCTGTACTATTTTACGTTATAGTTTCTCTCCATATTATTATGTATCTACCTTGTATATACCTGAGTATATGTAAGCAGCAGCAGCGTCGTCGTAAAAGCAGAAAAGACAAGGGAAACTGCTTCCTTTTTGCATACAAGATATATTTTTTACGTCTTGTTTTATGATTCATTCATTCCTCAACACTCACCACTACACACACGTCTCTCTGTGAGCTTGGCTCTCTTTGTAGGAGTAGTTTAGTAGTGGATTATTTTACCAACAATCAACAATGAAGCTCTCTTTTATACATTGTTACTTTATTCCTCTCTCTACATTCATTATGGCAATATACCTGCTGCTCCAATCTCCTCGTCTATACCACTGCATTCATTTTGATGTTAATCTCACTTCACGTCTTCTTCAGCCAGTTTTCTCTCGCGTTCGTTCGTCATCATGTTCAATGTTTCGTGTTGTGTTGCTTTTTTACTTCTCAAGAAGGAAAAAAGGAAAGGAAGAAGACGAAGTAACGAACAAGAAGAAGGGAAGAAGAAGAAATCGCACACTATAATGCCTGCATAGAAATTGAGAATAAAAGGGAGAGAGAGAATATATACAAGAGAGGAAGAATTAACTACTTTACCTTTTAAATGCCATCATCATCAACGCCATTATCATTCTCAAATTCTCCTTTTGTCTACCTATACGTACCACTTTATAATATATAGCGCTGCTGCACATTTTTCACACTTCTCCTTGTTCCTCTTTCTTGTCAGCTCTACAAAATGCATATCTCTCTGCATTCTGCATGCAAAAACATACCAATCTACATACCTGAGCTTAATAATGTTTTTTTTCTATTAAAAAAGGAGAAACATTGAAACATGCTGTTATAATAGCATATACGGTCTAGCAGCACTTTTTTCATACTACTCCTCACAGTAGTAAGTATCATCATCATATTATCATCACCATCATATTCACCGTTGTAATAATAATGATGATGATTATTATTACATTATATATCCATTTCATATCCTCTTTTTGAATTCCTTCTTCTCAAGAAGAAGAAAACGAAGGAACGGTGGTCTTATAACTTTTTTTATGAGTAAAAAAATGAGTGCTACTACTATATGGCTTGGTATGGTATGTGTGGTGATGGCATTCTATGTGCAATGCAGAAAAAAAAATATATATTTTCTTGACGATGATGATGGCTTCTTGAGTGAGTGTTTTTTACTGTTTCTCTTTTCTTCGTTTTCGCTAATCCTCTTTCACAATCTCGACTTCTTCTTCAGCAGCAGCAGCAACAAAAACAGCAACTCGTTCTTGTTCATTTTTTTCTAACTTCTCTCAACTATGTATGTTGATAATGATGATGATTATTATTGTTATGCATGTGTGTGAGGAGGAATAATATTATACCTTGCCATATACCACTTGCACTTGACCAATGCAATAATAATAATGAAAAAACTGGTGAAAAAAAAGATTGAGAGAAGGAGGAGGTGGTGGCAGTGATTTGGTTTGTTCGTTGGTGGTGGTGGTGTGGTGGGTGAAGGTTGCTCTGCTCAAAAAAAAGAGAATTATAATGAAAGTGGTTGGGTCGGTCGGTCGGTTTTTTTGTTCTTATGTATTTCTGCTATAACGTGTGTGGTGGTGACGATATTTATTCTCAGGTTTGCCAAAAAAATAACAATAATGCCACTATATTTTCATATGAGGAATGAATTGGATTGAATAACACGGAGGTTGAGAGAGAAACGAGAGCAAAAAGGAAGGATTTAGAGCTTACGCCAGTCCTGCGCGTTACTTGTGCGGACATCGTACAGGTTGTTGTTTGCTCTCTTGCGGTGTTGCGCTGATTGCGGCGGAATTTGTTTTTTAAAAAGGTTATATATATTTATTTAATTTATTAAATTAGAGTACTGATTAGGAATTGAGTGGATAACATGTTATCAGGAGATGCAGAATTTTGAGTAGGTGAGGAGCTTGGCGTTTCATACAAACAAAGTAAAAGCTCAAAAGTTATTGTGTGTGTGTGTTTGTAGTGATGATGGTCATCAAAATGATCATTAAAATAATTATAATGAATGAATGGCGGAGGTAATTAATAAATAGTCAATAAAATACAATTGTAATTGCGGCTCAACAATTATTGTAAGCGAGTCTTATCGCGTCTTTCAAATTCAAAGCTAATTACAGGTTTTAGGGAAGTAGGGGTAATAATCTGCTATTGCTACTGTATTTAATAATTTGGTACAAAAAAAGTATAGTGATCAGTGCAAAGTAAAACAGGAGCGGTGTGTGGTGTAGGTGCGTCAGCAATGGCAATTTATTAAATCATACCTAATTTATCTATACCTATTTTTTGCCAAAGAAATCGTTAAATTTTTTTAAATGAAATTAATACTGACAGGAAGTTACATAAAGAGCGAGTGATGTGGAGTGAATGTGGTTTTTTGGAGCACAGTAAAAAATAATATGTAATTTTTCAAAAGTAAATTTGTGATTGTAGAATGTGTGTGTGTGTGGGTGTAGTGGGTATATGTATGTGTGCGTATAATAATGAGTCGTGCAACTGTAAATACAAAATGATTATCATCAATTCATCAGTATAGTATGCCGGTTCAGTTGGTTTAAAGTAGTACGTAATATTAATTTTAATTAATCAGAACCCAAGCAAAAAAGTAGCAAAATAGTTGGAGTGAAATTAATTACCTGTTAATAATAAAATCAAGGTATCCAGTAATAGTTAAGATCTAAAACATTAATCTATTATGGTGGTAGTACAGCAATCCAATTACTACATGTGCCAAATTTATTTTCTGGCAAAAAATTAACAATAATTAAGACCATCTTTAATTGTCACGCATTCTACTTTTCTACTTTGATATATGACCATTTCATTTCATGTGGTGGTGGTGATCCTCAAAGATAATAATAATGACTCTTCTTCTTTAAGCTTTTTTTGTAACATGTCCCGTAAAAATTAAATATAATAATAATTAATGGTGTTGTTATATGGTGTAATTATTGTTGCTATTATAATCAAAAGGGTTGACAGCGGAAGGGGTTCGGATGAGACGAGGTTTTATTCAGCAATCCCCAATCACAATTCCTGATCTCAGACCTTCGCTTTACTCTTCTTACCAGACTACTTGTGCTTCCTCTTCTGCTGCTTCCTCCTCAGGTTTGCCACATTCTCTTCAAACAAAAAACAACAAAAAACACACACACGAAAAACACTACCAAAAAATATTTTACTTAAAAAATAATTATCTTTAAAAAGTACAAGCTATGTATATACTATATACAAGTAGATCGTTATGTATAGAGTAGGAGTATTTTATATACCTGCTTCTTTCAACTCAAGTAGTCTGTTAATGTATCAATTTTTTCCCTGATGCTAGTTTACCACCAAAGTAGACTAGAACAAAGTATCTTGGCGTGAAATGAGAGAGAGAGGAGACGTGAATGTGGCATGGAATGAGTCGTTTTCAGTCAAAAGTATGAAGTATGTATGTATTCAGTAGTTATCATCACCACAAAAAAACAGAATTGAGTCATTTTTTTGTGTTTCTTCATTTTTGCTGTCTTTTTGGCGTTATATTTGTTGTGTTCTGATGCTCTGTGCTCATCCTCGTTGTGTTTTTTGTGTGCTTGAATCATCATCACTTACTTTTGTCATTGTCGCTTTTCTCAGTAAAAATTCAGTTTGGTTTTGCACATTCAACAATGTGGCCAGAGAGAGACAAGCCAGGAGCATGCGTGGTGCGTCACTCCATAAAATACTAGTCAAAATTGCCATGATCTTCACCAGAGACTCCATCCAATCCAGTCCAGAAAACACTGACATGTGAACATTTTTTACTAAATCACAGAGTAATCATGATTATTATTTGGTTGGATATTTTTTGTGTTCTGTGGTTTTGACTATGTAGTTGTTTGGCTGCATGCATTTTTGTCAATGCGTCATATGCCCATGAATGGCATGCGATTTTTGTGTGCTCTATTGTCAATCCTACTTGTCCTACTACTACTTGTTGTTGTATAATATTTAACCAACCATCAAGGATAATCCATTGCCTTAAGGAAACCAGTCCAGTTTGGTTGATGACCATTTCGTTTGTGGTTTCGTTTCTCCATAAAAAGTTTACTTTTTAATTTTGCACGGATTTTCTAGTTGCGTTATTATTTACAACACTAATTGGTTATGTGTAGAGTAGACAATTTTTTCCTCTTGCATTTACTATCCTCCCTTTTTGTGTACGAAATTTTATAAAATAATAATTTTTCAAGTTATTATTTTTAATCCGTCTGCTGCTGAATATTTATATTGTTATGATTTTTTTGGTAAGAAAATGTGAATCTCAAATATGGTGAAACGGTACGAATGAGTAATGATATGAGTTATATATATATCTTTCTTATAAACTTTTAGACTCTTTTTAACCTAAATATCCAAATATATCTACGTAGCTAAAAATTAACTATTGTCTGTAAAATATATAAAAATTCCTCCCTTGTATGATAATCGTCTGTGGTGAATATTATATATATATACATTTTTGTGACAAATGTGATATATTTTTTATAGTGTAAATGGTGCTAGAGAGATGATAAGTTTAAATGAGATATGTGATGTGTAATGTGTTGTGTATGAAACGCAGATCGAAATGCTATGAGCTCTAGGCCGCAGTCGGCCACGTCCACTCCAAAACGTCAGTTATCTGTGAAAGAGCGAAGTCAGCGCAGTGCCCAAAACATTTTCGGGGATCCTTCCAGCGGTGCGCAGGGAAGGGAAGCTCGGAGCGAAGGAAGGAGATCGCCATCAAACGCCTCAGTGGTCAGTGTTCCTTTGAGAAGGTCAACAACGCCACATGACTACAGTGATAGGGCACACTCGGAAAAGTCTGGAAATCAAAAGGACCACAGGTGTGTGCAGTATATAGTGAACTAAATTCTCGTACATCATAACATTTTTTTGTGGTTTAGTATGTGTGGGTGTTGTAGGCATGTTTTATAGGACAAGTTTTTATGTTGTGCGTGGTCGTGAATAAATTTATTTGCTTCTCTTGTGTGTCCAGGTATTATGCTCACTCACGTTCCAGCGAAGAATCAGAAGATTTTGTGGTGCACCGTGGTCGAAATGTGCCCACACTTTCTCAAGTGATCCGTTCAGTATCGCCGTCGTCTCAGGATGAACGAAGTAGTCCTGCAAGTCGCATGTCAGTATCCCGAAGAGATCCCAGTGCAGGTGCCGCAGGTGGCGGTGGTGGTAGTGATCCCAACGATTCCTCCGAAGGCTTGCAGGCCGCCGGTAGACCCAGTGATTGGAAAGCGAACAAAACGTCGTACGCGGGGAGGCGCTCTCGGAGAAACTCCATTACCGAGGCGGACTCCCAGCTGACCGTGGAAAACTTTGGGGGGAGCCAAGATAACTTGAATAGGTTTACAATCGGGAGGAATCCTGATAAGCAGCCGGCCATTGTGACGGATGCCACGGCGTCACCAATTCGCTACGTGAAACGACAGCACTCCCAAGATCCTCCTGATTATTATAGTAGTCCAGATCCTCAGCCTCAGAGTACACCGTCCCCAGTGACCGGAGGTAATAGGGATCCTTCGAAGAGGGCATCAATGTGTGAAAGTGGTAATAGTGCGGGAGGTGGAGGTGTACGAAGTGGAAGCAGTGACGGTGGTGGTGGTGATGTAGTTTTCTACGGGAAAAAGAAACTCAGTGTTACAATGGACCAGTATGAACAGGAGCATTATGCGAGGATGAACTCTCGACGGGAGGATCCACAACCGCAGCCACAACCACAGCAGGGTCATGGTCAGCCCAGTGGTAATTTTAATCATTTTCAACAGTCACAACTTAATCAAAATCATCATGACTATCAACGGCAGAATAATAATCATAGTCCACCCCAAGAAAATGGCAATGTTACCGTTTATGTTATGAATAATAATAATGAGCCAATGATGGGCGGAGGCGGTGGACCCGGGGGAATGACTGGAGGTTTGTTTTTTTAGACACGCTTTTTAGTTTTAATTTTTAATCTTATATTTTAGTTTGCGGTAGGGTCTCTCCTCCCTGGTGTAGGCTCAGAATTTTTTCCCACTTTTTTCTGTTTCTGTTGGGGTGATTAACGCTTTTAACCAGAAGAGATTATTTTTAATGCGTGGATGGATTAATTATTTGTATTTACAGATGCCCCCCTGCGGAGCTTAAGCATGACCAACCTGTCTCGTCTCTCAGATCTGCCAAATAAGCCTATAAACATTGTGTACCTGCAGAGCAGTGATGGGAACACTCCCCCGTCGTCCTCCGCATCCAGTAGTAATAACCCACCACCAGTTAGTCATAGTTATCGTGTTAGTAATAGTAGTAACGGATGGGGAGGCGGTGGAGGTGGGGGTGAGTACGGATCCCCAGATAATTATCACACGTTGCCTGCTGGACGAGCACATCACCAACAATACAACACACCTCCCCAACAACAGCATTATCAGCAACAGTATCTTCAACAGAATCCGTATTCCCCTCAGCAGCAGCAGCAGCAGGGTGGACCCCAATCCCACCACTACTCCCCTCACCAGCAGTATCAGTCGCATCATCATAATCGCTACAGTAGTCCAAGCCGGGGTAGTGGTGGAGGTAGTGGGGGAGGGGGAGAGGAGGACTTTGATACTGATGACATTGCTGCCCAGCTGAATGCGATCAGGTTCAAGTTGGAGGAGAAGCGAAAGCGGATTGAGATGGAGAAGACGAAGATGGAAACGATTGTGACGAAACAGCAGGCCAAGCTGGGGAAAGCAGCGTACCTTAAAGCCCTTAATAAAGTAAGTGGAAAATGATTGCTTAGAATATTTGTAACATTTTATATACAAGAGTGTTGGTGAGAGGTAAAATTTTTAATTTTAAAGATGGGAGTAGATATATTTTATATACATCTTATTTAATTTTAACTTGTAAAAGGGAAAAGGTGGCGAGGGTGGTGGGGGCAGCTCTTCTTCTAGTTCTTCGACTACTGCTACTGCTTCGCAGCTTCTTAGAAGCGCAAGCGGGGGTGGTGCTGATCATGCCATGATGATGAGCGCAAGGAAAAAGCAGCTATCGCTCAAGGTTCGCTTTTGTAACTGTCAAAAAAATGTAGTCGTTTCTTGAGCGTTATTTTTTTACATTTTGCATGGCTTGTTTTTAACAATGCTTGACAAGTACAAACTGTGTACAAGACTAATTTAATTTCTTTCTTTATCTATTTTTGTAGCTGTTATTATTATTATTATTATGTTTGTAACTAACTTTATTGGATGTAATGCATGGATTTATTTATTTTTTATCTGTTTGTGTTTTGTGCTGTGACTATTTGACTAATCCTGTTTGTGTAGCCCTTTTATTTGAATAACGAGTTTAATATGGGACAAACTGTAGTACGAGTACGTTTAAGTTTATTTATTTATTTAACTTTAATTATTATATATTCATAATTACCGTACATTTATTTTTATAGTTGAATCATTTTGGTAATTTTATTTTTTTCTATTGCCATTTTGATATTTGTTTTGATAGTCTAGCAAGTTTAGTTAATGATGTAGCGATGATATTAATATTTGTTTTTTCTAACTCCGTTTACGTGTAGGACTTGGAAAGTAAGTGGTTATCAAAGACTGATGAGCCGTGCCGTACTCCAGAAATCGAAAATATGGATATAGAAACGTATCAACGATCACTAGCCAGGTAATAAATAGTTTTATCGATTTTGTCAATAGTGCCTCCATTGTTTGTATTAACCTTATCATCTTATCTTTGCTTTAGGATGGACACCAGTTTAACCGAATTGGAAACGGACATCGGAAGGCTAACGCAGCAACAGGAGCAGATTCGTCGCCAGTTTTTCCTACACGGAGATCAACAAGCCGGTGGTGCTGGTGGTTCTCATTCCAATAACAACGATACTGCCAAAAGAAAAACGTGGACTGTGCCAATTGGTGGTGGTAGCGGTGGTAGTGGAGGAGCTCCTCCATCCTCATCCTCCTCCTCCCAACAACCACCTCATCGATCTCAGTGGGGAAGTCCGAAACCATATGGGAATAATAGTAACAGTAGTGACAGTGATAATACGAACAATCCGGCTCCAAGCGAGAGCAGCAGCAACATGACGCCACCCCGTGTTGTTTACAATGGTGACGTGCGAACAGCCACTGCACCGCATTTACACAGTTCCAGAGGTGGCGGCGGTGGTGGTGCTAATAATAACACAGCCAGCCTCTCATACAACTCTTCCTTTCGTCTTCATTCCAACGCAGATACTCAAGGAAACCGTCTCTTTGGACGACAGCAGACCACGTAAACATTTTTGACTTGCTAATTAGCCCAGCACACAATAATCTCACTACTTACATACCAACCTAGCTAATTGACTTGCTAATTAGCTGTGAGTGCAGTGTTGTGTGATCTAATATAATCTCGGCGTAATTTTTGTGTCCGTTTTCGTTTGCAGTGAGGATCAGGACGAGCCCGAAGCAAAACCCATACCTCCTCCCAGACAGCGAGGTTCTGGAAGCTCTGCTGCTACCGTGTACCACGCTCCGTTACCTACCCCACCTCCAGGTTAGACGGTAGCTTTAATTTTGATATGTTTAAGTTTGTACAAGGCAATGTATACCAGTTCAGGCATGTTTGTTTTGTTTTCTCCAGATGACATGGAACCCCAATCCGTCTCTTTTGTTCAGGACGACACCACGCCTCTGGCTAATGAGCTGGGATCAATGAGCAGTGGGAGCACGGGGAAAAAGTCATCACTTCACCAAATCACATCAGGTTCGAAAACTTACAGAATCACACCCGAAAGTGGATCACCTCCAAGACCCTCCGCGCATCGATTATTTACCAGTGACGCACCCGCAGAAGGCTCCCTTACAAGTTCCGATGAAAATCCGTCATTTAACGAAAGGGGATTTTACATTGCCTTAGATAACGAGGGTCCCAAAAGACCCAAGCCGCCACTGAGAACTCGCTCCCCTGCGAAAAGACAGTCTGGCGGCGCGTCTTCTGGGCCGGGTGGTCTCGGTGCCGGTTCAAGAGACCTACACAGACGAGATTTGACCACAGAGTACATTCAGTCCATTGTGGACCACGTGCCCATTCACAAAGAGGAGGAGGATGATTTTGACGATCAGGAAAATAGATTTTATGGTCGTCATCATCGTGGGGATGAGCCGGATATCTGTGATGGAAGGGAAAAGCAATCCGGAGAGTTGGTTATCGACGAGAAGCCGCACATGGACCCGGTTCGTGCTCCTTCCTTTTATCTTTTATTTTTTACCAGTGTTATTTTTTTTGTGAGGGCTCTCCCCATCCATAGAAGTAGGATCTGAACTGTTACGTTGTCCGAGTTTATAAAAAAATTGTTGTCTTGTTTTGTATAATATAAGGCGGGAAGGAATTTGCACGTTTCGCTTCTTTGCCTTTTTCCAGTGTCCAGTTCTGTTTTTAATTTGCATGCAACTGAAACACGGAAAATGTTTTGACAGTGTTCGTGTTTTGATTGTTTTTTGATTATTCCGTTATTATTTGGTTTTTTGTTTGGGGTGTTGTTCTCTATTCACGCAGGAGATGGAATATCAGATGGAGAAGAAGAAGGAGCGGATCCTGATGCAGTCGCTCAAGCGACAGCAGCAAGTGGAGGAGGGTCGTCGAGTGAAGGAAATGGAGATGCAGAGGAAGAGAGAGGAGGAGGCTGCCAAACAAGAGGAGAAGCTGAGGAAGAGGGAGGAGGAGAAGGCGAGGCGACAGGCAATCCTGGAGTCATATCGAATGAAAAAACAAGAAGAAATGGAAAAAGATGTTAGAGCAATGCTTCTTCTTTCTTATTCCATAATTTTTTATTATGATTCTCATTATTATTAATTTTCCATTTTAATTGCACTACTATACACTCTGAGATAATAACTTGAAAAGAGAAATATGTATACATGCTCGGACTAGAGAATTATGTTAATTTTTTGTAGACAAGTTTCAAAATTAGTATGTACACAGCTTGGACGGATACAAAATAATGTGCGGATTTTTTTGTGGTGGGAATTCTTAGACAAAAGGTGGCTGGGAAGTGCAGGAAAGCAGCGCAAAGAAGTTTATGCGACCCAAATCCAGTTCCAGTGTTGGAACGAGACCTAGGCCTAAAACGATCCATTTGCCGGAAGTGGACTCGGCAGGGGCTAGCGGACACGAAACCCCCAGACATGGTGCTCTCCGGCGAAGTGATAGTCAAACATCGAGCACAAGCCTGGCAAGGTCCTATGGAAAGCGGGGCTCGTCCAATACACTGTATTCCGGTGAGTTGGAGAAGAGGAGAAAAACAAAAAAATAGAATGATATTTTCAATAGCAAGAAACATTCTACTAAATTGTGTAGTTTAGTTTAGTATGAAAACCTAATAACAAGGAATGATTAACCGATATACCTACATATGTACAATATACTTTAGATTACCTAGTATACTTATTGTACTAACTACAATTCAATGCAGGTTTAGTTTTCTTTTAACAGAAGTTTCAAGTTAATTTCTTTATAGTTTAGTACTTTTCGTTTCAACTTTAGTAGAACAGAAATTTAGTGGAGGAGAATAAATTTGTTGACAGTAGTGAGATAATTCGTAATTGACAGAATAGACAGGTAGTATCGATTGTGCATTCATACTTATCGTGAAGGTATTTCGTTTTACTCAAATTTAATTTTAATTTTGTGGCCATTTGTTTGATTGGCTAACAGTTTTATTATTATTTGTTTACTTATCCGCTAATCCACAATTTCTGTAATATTACTTGACTTGGAAGTGTGTATGATTGAATTAGAATGCTAACCCGAATGAGTGTGAAAGATAAAATATTTATAACTGATTGACGAAATTGATTGCGTGCTGTGTGTGTAGCTGGTGGAAGCAGCCGGTCAGGTGTCAGGGATCCGTGGGGTTCCACGTCATCGCTAAATCAAGGTATTCTTTTGCTGCCTGCACTTTGCTTTGGCAGAAAAAAAACATTTTTTATTTCATTTTTTATTATAATTTTGCGTAAAAGTATGTTGGATGATGTATGAATTTTTAAACCATGCATGATTTCGTAATGGCGTGTTGTACCTAATTAAGTGCATGAAAAAAGCATGATATTTTTTTTAATTTGATATTTTTATTGCTTTGTTGTGTTTGTTTCGTAATAATGCTAAAAAAAGAAACGAGACGACGACCAGCTAGTTCTTATGACCGAAGATCCCGTACTCGGGATTTGTCAACTTCGCGATTGGAAGGTAATTTTTTTATTTCTAATTTTTTTGCTTTTCATTTGCACTATTTTTTCTGTGTTATCGTTTTGTCTTTAAAAAACTGTGATTCAGTGATGTTTTGTACACGTTTTCATTGCGTTACATTTGTATCCCATCTCGAGTTAAAATCAGTTCTGGAGATAAAAATAGGCCAACAAAGAGAGAAACGATTACGATAATTGTTAAAGGTATATGATTTGGTACAAAATTTTACGTTGCAAACTATTATCTTGTTTCCTTTTTTAAGTTCGATCTCGACGCGATAGTTATTTGGGATCACAAGAGTCATTAGCTCATCACCGCCATAACTCCACCTCGTCCCTTTTGGATGGTTAGAACCAACAATTTTTTTTTCATTTTGTTTTTGGTGTTGGGGAAAATCTACATAATTTATATATATTCAATATTTTGGTCAGTTTTTTGTTATTCAATTCAAATGATTATTAATTTATCACGGGGAAACACGCGGACTAACCCTTTTGCTTTGTCGCTTCCGCATTTTTATTTTACTTGCATGTGTCTACAGCTTGCTCTAATAATCACCGGTGTAATTAATAAGCTTT
This sequence comes from Sinella curviseta, assembly GCA_004115045.4. Taxonomy (NCBI): domain Eukaryota; kingdom Metazoa; phylum Arthropoda; class Collembola; order Entomobryomorpha; family Entomobryidae; genus Sinella; species Sinella curviseta. Next base: position 71,737,946 of record CM023199.3, read on the forward strand.
GTTAAAATCGCTTTTTAAAATTTTTTGAAGGTTTTAATAAATTATTGGGACATGTAGGTAAATAAGTTATTAGGTAGACTGTGGTGAAGAAAGTCGTTTGATATCGGTTATAAAAAAGTTATAGAAGGGTAGTTGTTTTATATTATTGGTACATTTAACAGTTTATAAGGTTGTAAAAAATAATGGTTAAATTATTATATTATTATTGAAGTAAAGTAAATAATTAATACTTTTATATTACTATATGCATTTCAATTTTTTCTCGCTTTTTATACGGTTCCTTCTTCCTTTCGTCTTCTTCTGCGTGCTTCTTACTACTACTACAATTCGCTATGTTAGGAGTTGAGACAGACGCTAGCAGCAGTGCAGGTGGTGGTGGTGGTCAGAATACTGGCCGCGACTCAGACTCTGGTGTCGGAACTTGTTCCCCACCTGCGAGGAGAAGGAGCCCTAGTCCTGCAACAACCACCGCCACCTCTGCCAGCAGCGGCGGGGGTGGAGGAATATCCGCAAAAGCTGTGGCCAGGAGAACTCTCGCTTTGGGTGGCTTGCAACATCAGCCGCAGCAGCCTTCATGTTCGCTTCCGTCTCCGTCTGGCAGTGGCAATGGTAAAACTGTGCTGTTGTAAAGTAGCTTTAGTTTTTATGTTATCGGGCTTTGTCGTAAAATTCAAAAATAATTGGTAACTTACAGTAAAATTGATAAAATATGAAACTTTGAATATATATTTGCTTATTGGATTACGTAAAGTTTTTTGGGAACGCGCTTTTTAACTGAATTTTGTAAAGTTCCAAAGCAAAAGGCAAAAAAATGCTTGGGTGACGTGGGTGGTAAATTTGAGCTCATATTAAATGACGGGTATACTTTAATTGTGTCCAGGTCCTGGCTCTCTGCCTCCTGGTTTGATTTCCCGGAGGCACCGTGGCTTCGACGATGGTGCTAGTGATATTTCTTCTGTGGCCAGTTCCAACATGGACTATTCTGGTGAGTTATCCTATTGACAGAATGTTCCTAATTGAATGCAAAAAAAATTATATAAATATTAATTTTCTAGGTCTTCGGCTGTACAAGCAACCCACTGCAAAATCCAACCGAAGCATAATCCTGAACGCTGTGGAATACTGCGTGTTTCCAGGCGTGGTGAATCGAGACGCCAAAATGAAGGTGCTCGACGAGATCAATCGGTCTGAGAGCAAGCATTTCCTGATCATGTTCCGTGATGCCGGCTGCCAGTTCCGAGCTTTGTATTCGTATATTCCTGAAACTGAAGAGGTGATCAAGTTGTATGGGGTCGGACCCAAGCAGGTCAACGACCGCATGTTTGAAAAGTTCTTCAAGTAAGCCGATTACTTTAAACTGTTTCCTCAATTAAAACGTTTAAAGTTTAGCGATTTTTAAATTAATTGATCGTCTCTTGTCTGCTAAAACAGGTACAACTCTGGAGGGAAATGTTTTACTCAAGTGCACACAAAACACCTCACCGTCACAATTGATGCCTTTACCATTCACAATGCCCTGTGGCAAGGGAAGAAATTGCCGACAACGAAGACGAAGGACATGGCACTTGTCATTTAGTCGACCAAGTAGAACCAACAAAGTAATCTAGCAAATGTGAAAATTTCTACAGTCGTTTTCAACGCTTCCAATCATCACCACTCTCATCGCCTGGAAAATTGTTGCGTGAACAAAAAATTCTACTCCTCCGTGTCCGTGTTATCACGATCATGTGAACGAATGTGAATTTATCTCTTTTTTTTACTTCTACTGTGACCGTATAATTGACTTTTACCAACCACAATACATAAATCGTTAATTAATCTATCATTAATATTACTTTTATTATTATCATTATTATTATTACTACTACTGCTATACTGTATTCCTAATAATATTAATATTTATCATTAATTAAATTAATAATGATTTTTAACTTAACGAAAAAAGAATAATAATACAAATCAAGTGAACAGGCCTTTGAAATCCTTTGAAAAAACTCTCTCGACAAAAACAAATAAGATTTTTCAAGTCTTTCTCTCATTTCTCATTATTCTCTCAAAGTAAAACAAAAACGAAACTTGTTTCTTAATTGTGTAGTATACATTATCGTTGTGTAAAAAATGGTCATTGAGATTATCTATTTCTAAATTCAGTAATTCATAATCACAAAAAAGCGATCCCTGTAAAACACAATGTAAGTTTGTTTTGTAGCAATCTCATATTATAGTAAATCCATCTACCTCTCTGCATAATTTTTTGTTTTTACCCTTTTCACTTTTTAGTCAGTGATTTTAATAAACTTGTATTGTGGAAATTGTTAAAAATACTGTTAAATATTCTGCTTTGATTATAACTAAACAAGCTAGAATGAGCCTTAAAAAATCAAGTATTAAAAACATACCTAATTACACGTAAGATGCTTTGGTTCGCAGTTCGCGTAATTATCACCACACACACGTACCAATTTTTTAAATAGTTATTTTCTCTGGCGATTAGACGTTGACACGATCTGACAGATTAAAAATGGAAAGAAGATTCAAAATATTGAATATTTTTCTCGCACCAACAAAAACAAGTATCCACCACACTCACCACTCGACTCTGCTCCGCTGAAAATATTAAGCTTTATATACATGGAGAAGCTGAAAACATGATGAAAATATAGTGATAAAAGTGCTATAATAATTAAGTATACATACATACTATTGTTTATATTAAAGCTAAAAAATACAATATATTATGTAGAGCATAAATAATAATAATAATATTAATAATAATTATAGTAGAAATGATTATTATGAAAATAATTATGTACTACCACAAAAAAACCGTTTTAATTTGTACTTTTTGCTGAGAAAGATGAAAAAATCTATATTGTTGTGAGAGTGAAAGAAAAAGGAGATGAGAAATGTAACGACGCGTATGTGACGTGTCTAACAGATATAGATTTTACTGGTAGGTAAAAAAATAACATGTTGTGTTAGTTAAGTAGGATGTTTGTGTAGAAAAACGGATAAAAATAGTTAAAGATTTTAGAATGGTAACGTGATTACGCTTGAAAAAAATAGTACGTAAAAACGTGTAACATGCTTAGTACACAAAAATCAGGACGGACACAGGTTTTAAGAAGAAACTGAGAGAGAAAGCGTCTTGGCTTGTGCGGCTTGACTATAAAAATAACCCTAATTGCTTTATTGTTTGTGCCGCATATTGAATGAGAAAAGTTAACTGCTGTTCTTTTTGTGTAGGTCAGTGAAAAGGTCACCATTTTTAAAAAGAGAGGATCAAGAAAAAAATATACCTATGCTTTTATAACATTTGCCCGTGTGTCTTATTGTGATGATGATAAAAGATGGAATTATTAATTATTATGGTGAGGATTACTAATTTTAATTTTTACAACAGTATCATCTCATCATTATCTTGACATTTTAATCAATTATTATGTCGTTCGTAACGTATTTAAGAAGAAAAATGGATTTTATCAAAAGCAACTTTGTTATAAAAACATACAAATATTTGCCATGTTGCATTTTTCGCTTTTTTAATGGGCTAAAAAAAAGAAAGACAACACTACTGAGGATTTGTTTTAATAGGGAAGCAAGCAAGTTAGCTAATTAGGCGATATATTTTAGAAAAAAAATGGAATAATTATTGTCGTCTTGGTAACGAAAAAATAAATCAGCTTGACAGAGACTGTGTACTATCTATTTACTACTACCATAGTAATAATTTTTATGCTTAAAAGATAATTAGAATGTATGTAGAGATATGCAGGCTGGCAGGTAGGTAAGCTATGTCCGTGTACGTACTGCTACTACTGCTTAAATAATCATGGAAAATGTAATAATTAATTTTAACTAAACTGTTATACTCACCACTGTTAACTACATTCAATGAAATATGTACCAACAAACATCATCACCACCACCTCCATGTTTTTCTCGATTAACTAATTATTATTACTATTATTATTTTAAATAACAAAGTATATCATTAATACAAAAAAAACTATAAAGCGCGTCGTCGTTCGTTCGTTATAAATATTTAACAAACCAAAAAACTACTGAACCCTCACCACCACTAATGTTATTATTAAACCAAGCAACGTTAGGATTTTAACGAGTCTATACATATTATATTATATTTAATTAGTGTGTAAGTGTTTGCGATATATGAAAAATGTAATGTGTAAATTGTAGAAACAAGTTCCCGATTTAAAGGTACATAACTACAAAGCTGAAGTAGGTATGTAGTATTTATAGGTAAATAATAATAATAAAAATAATCATAATTAATACTACATTAATATTGTAATAATATAATCATATTGAGAAATGTGAGTGTGACCATTTTAATTTAAAACATTTTAACCAGAAAAAAACAAGAAGATATAAATATACACTCGTTTTATTATTAATGTGAATTAATCATCGTAATAATAACAATATAAATATATATTATTATGTCTCTACGTCTCCACATGGAAAAAAATATGATGATGATGTAACGATGATGCTGATTATTTATTATTGACCTTCTTTTTTAATAAAACTTCCAGTTTTTATTACCAATATAAATTTGCAAGATTGTATTCATATTTCTTTATTGCTCTTCATAAAACTGAAATTTCATACGAAATAAGGATTTAATTGGTGGCTATAACTGCATATGTATTTTTGTATTTTCTGCTGAACATGAGACAAAGGATTGAAGGACCTTGTGTTTAAGGTCATTATTCATGCAACTTAATTGATCAATCACACATCATTTCTCTACAGATCAAAGACAATGGTGAATCGAATAATGACATGTTTTCCTTCCTCAGTTGCGAAATGATTTCACGAAGAAAGGCTATACTAATGATAATTAATATCACAGACGGCAGAATACTTTAATGGTAACTGCGTTATTTTATTTTAATGATATTTTTTGTAATGTTATTTGAATTTCATTCCTGAAAAGTATAAAATACCAAAAACGCTGTCATAATGAAGAGCTGGCATTCGCCACTGTTACTATTGACCAGTTTACTCGTTTTCTGGACTGACGCAGAAATCGAGATTTGCACGGACGGAGGTCAAAATGTGTACCAGCTCACGCATGACTCGTGTCCCTTTGGCGTTCTTTTCATGGAACCCCAAACGGCCGACTGCGTTGTGTTCGCGGGGGAGGACCAGTAAGAAAACATGTAAAAGCGTTATTAAAATATTTTTTGAAAATGTTACGAGCTGTCTTTCGGGCTGTAAATTCTAGGGCCCAAGTTATGGAGAACATTTGCACAAAAAGTGATTACAAGTCGGATAAACGACAATTTCAATACTTCCCTGAGATTTCCAAGGATGACAGTAAGCGCAACTAAATCAAGTTTAAATGAATGCTGGTTCAAGCTGGAAAGAAAATAAATTAGTATAATTGTATAATTAGTTCAACCGGGCGACTCCTGCAAAACAATCATGTCCTCAATGTGCAACCTGCCCACACAGCGAATCCACTCCGACTCGTTCCTCCGTCGCGTAACCGACGTGGACTTTCAGTTCGCCACCGAGTCCAATACCACAAACAAGGACTCGGTCCGAGCGCAGACCCTCCGCTTGTTCCAGTACATGTTGGGTCTGGGCAAGGTGGACATTGACGAGTCCCTCCGGATCATGGTCCTCCTGAAATTGAGCTTCCAAATCTTCAAAAAGTTTACACCCACCCGCTTCCTCCGACACGAATTCTGGGAGGACGTGGAAACGGCATTTTTGTTCTTGTTCCACGAGGCGGACACGACAAGGGTCCAGGATGTGTCCAACGAGGAGTTTGAGACGATTAGGGATCACTTGATTTACTGTTCCGACCAAAAGAACCCGTTTGTGTGGGACGGACTCAAGTGTGCAACGTATTCTGTGGTCAGTTGCCTAAAGTGGAGGAGCAAATTAGCTACCAAGTTATATAACTCTAGTTATTTATTTATATGGCTTGTCATATCCATGCAGATACAACGAGTGAGGAAGTCTGGTCAATTATTCAGCGACTTTGATCCGACCAACAAGGACGCTTTCTCCAAATACGATGTTGCCGTGGAGGCGACCTGGGGAGCTATTGACTTTGTACATGGCTTGTGCTACGGAACATTCCGGGATCATATTAATAGCCACCATTTGTACCAGCAAGCCATGGAGAGACTTTTCACCAAAGAGATTTTGTATCGATGGTAACAAAAAATAATAGTTGGCTCGTTTGATAGTTTTTTTAAAAACGCATTTCATTAGTCGTTATGTATGTTATTGGGAATTTTCAGGGAGAACCGATTCGTTTTCCAAGGACAACAGGACGTTTGGAGCCATTTCTTCTCGGCGAACGTTAAAAATGCGCTGATGAACATGGACGTGTGCATTCAGGCTAGTTATCTCTCAACCCCTTTCCTCCACCGACTGGAAAGGCCAATTGATGGGAAGACTCTTCGAAGAAAAAAGTATGAACTTATTTGGGGCAAAATGAGAAATTATCTTGACAATTTGTACCTGTATTAATTGCTGCTAATTTATGAAACTGATTTGTACGTTTTTCACTAGACGATGGGCCGAAGTTCATTCGCTGCGAAGCTTTGACAGCATTGAAGGCTACTGCTTCCAGACGCAGAACGAGGTCAACGATGTGATGAACAATGCGCTGTGCGAATAAAGGCAATTTTAATTGGAGATGTCGAATCCATTTCCATGGGGATTTTCCATGTAGTTTCCATGTGGAAAAGAAATAAATGTACGATTTGTAAACAAGAATATAGTCGTTGGTGTAACAATTATTTTAATTGTCATCGTCACTTACCGTTACTTGTAATAACGTCATCAAAGTCAATTATTTTCATATAATTACGTCATAAAAATATCACGATATTGCGGATATTGTTTCACGTGAGGCCAAAAATGTAGTCATCTAAACTAGTTTTAACCACACTCCATACATCCTTCAGTTGTTACCCCCTGTAGTTAATTGGTCAAGTGTTCAAACAAACCATTACGTAATTACACGACATGGAAGTTGCTTAACTCCGTGAGGTCCAAAGTACGCACAAAAGTTCCTAAACAAACAAATTATTAACTAATGACTGATCATGTTCATTTTATGGCTTAATTAAAACACGGTACATGAATTAACAAATTAGGGTTACAAAACCACCGGGATTACAAGGTTTTGGGGTAGAGTGAGATAAATCATGACAATTAAGCCGGATTTTATTTACTTACGGAACACATTTTAATAACTAACAATTAGTCGTAGTGCTACCGTTACGACCTCACGACAAGTTGGAAAAACCACTCTAAGTTTTACATGCGACCCTACCAAGTAATCGATGTGAACTTTGCTTTTGACGCACAGCCTTAATTACTGGACCACATAGTATTTTTGCGTTAAAGGGAAAATTTTCCGTATTCTCATCTTTGCCCTTTTCCAAAGAAGATCTACTGATATAACCTTGGAAATTATCCTCTCTCCTACAAATTCCGAACCATGATTCCCCGAAAAACGTTGCTATCGGTCGTCTTAGTAACAAACATTGCCTGGTTTTGTGGTGCGGTTCCGTACCACTTTGCGAAGCAAAAGGACCACCGTTACAAAAGCGAAGGTCCTCAGCTTGTCACCTCCTTCACGCCATGGCGGGCGTTGTTTGTTCGCACCAGTTTCGCCCTGAATTGCTTCTACATTTCCTTCATTGCTTTCCGCGTGTTTCAGAACATGGCCCAAGACGAAGAGGTCTCCTTGGCATTTCTTGTCCAGATGGGCTATCTGTTTCTCAGCTACACCATGACAGTAGTCCTCCAAATCAACACGCTCCTCTTTTGGGAGGAAGCACCCACATTTATTATCCGATACATGAATTTTTTTCACCGTTTTAAGGGTAAAATTTAATTGTTCTGATTCTTTTAAATCTTTTCTCGTTTCGCCCCAGAATCAAATTCCTCATTTTTCTCTTTAGATACGTTCTTGTTGCCTGGGGAACGTGGTCCAAAATGTATAAAATTCTTCTCTTCGGTTCTCATCATTGGAAGCCTGGTGTACTTGCAGAATGTCATAATCATCATGAAGAAGCCCAACAGACCCCACTTTTTGACGTCCATTTTCGACGATCCCCTGAAAACCCCGCTAATTGTCAGACTCCCGTTTCTGATACTGCACGCCTGGATTTGGACCAGTACTTGGGCGCAAGTTTGGACGTTCATCTTTCATTTGTACACCTACATCAGCTGCATGGTTTGGACTATAAGAGAAATGGAGTGAGTTGACCACTGGTCAAGCTGCTATAATTATGCGCATGTTCTCCAATATCTTATCATGTGTCCTTGCTTTTCTTTTAGCGTGAAAATCAAAGCGCCGAAAACGAATCATTCCCTCCGGGATCCCAAGATATTCGCCCCAACCATCCGATCCATGCACGTCCTTCACCGCCTCTGGCAACACAGCAACCAAACCTGGTTCTGTCCTTCTCACAAGGCCGTTGCCATAGCAGTGGCTACACTAGCGTCCTACGGCGTCATTAAGCTCTCGGGTCCTCGGAGCGTCATTATGGGTTGCATGGCAACGTTCGCCCTGATGTATCTGTGGACTCTGTTCCGGAAGTTTGGACAGTTATATGAGTTATCCGAGAAAGTTCGCGACAACTGGATGCACTCGAGCAAGACGACAAAATGGATGAAAAAGTATCTAAATTCTGTGCCCATTTTTAGAGTAGACATTGGCAGTTATTACTACGTTCAAAAGACGACCGTTGTGGGCGTCATATGGATAGTGCTTAATAATACGGTCACCTTGCTTTTCCTGTAAAAATATGCATTTAGAACAAATTGCTTAAACATGTAAGCTTTTATTGTATAAAAATAGCATTTAACAAACTTAACAGAATAAAGGTAACAAAATAAACACACGCATAAAATAAGCTCTTTGCAACTAATTAATTCGCATAGTACATTCTACTAATGGGAGATTTGTCTGCGACTCCTTCGGCAGTTTTGTCCTTAGTCGACGACGACGATTCTGACACGAGATAAGGCACATCTTCACTATTTTTCCCGCTTTGGCGTAAATTGCGACCCAACATGTCTTTCAACGTGGACGCAGCCGCCGCCGCTTCTTTGGGATTCAACTCTGCAAGATTGGCTGGATTGATTCCAAGTTGCTGGAGATACTGGGCGTAGGAAGGCGTCTCGATTCCTGCCACAGCGGCGCTGCTGCCATGGTCATCCGAATCTGAGGCTTGCGCCATCATTTCGTCGTGGTGGTAATTTGAGTACGTATTGTCTTTGTTGTATGCAATGCTTGACGAATAACTGTCGGTGGAAGGAGCTTCGTAGCTTTCATGTGGAACTGAACGAGTTCTCGAGCCCCAAGACTTGTAACCGTCATAACCGCTTGCGGCAGGAGGTCCGTATGAAATTGGCGGGGGTGGTTGGTACTTGGGTGGTCCGTAACTTGGGGCAGGAGTAGGAGGGGCGGCTGGAGGTGGTCCTGATTTCCAACCCGAATCCCAGCCAGTTTGGTGATGATGGTGATGATGATCGTGGTGGCCGTGGTGGTGATCATGATCATGACCCCAGCCTTTGGTTTCTTTGAGGACCACCAAATTGGGACGGATTTTTTTCTTCAACAAGTACAGCTTTGCGGCGAGTACGCGACGAACGAGTCTGTAAAGGGTGCGGAGTTTGATGCGAAGGAGATGAGCTTTCAGGAAGACTTTGGTGAGGACCGCAGGTTTTATGGCGCGGTAGATGTAACGAAGCCAGGACTTGAAAAGGCTATTTTCTGGCTCGTACTTGACGTACACTGAGCCAGAATTCCATCCCCAGCCGTGGTGATGGTGATCGTGATCCCAGAGAATACTTCGATGCGTTCTCTCGTAGCCGTAGGGGTGATGGGTCAGGTCATGAATTTTGTGTTTGATTGCGCCGAAGGTTCGGAGCGGAAGTGTGAGCGTGTCGTGAACAAGGCCCACTTTTCGACCTACGCTTGACTTGTAGAAAACGGGACGACTCACATCCCAAACTGCTCGGGCTGTTCCCCACAGAAGTTTATTCAAAGGGGGCTCATGATGATGATAATCACCTCTTCTGGTCATTGATGGAACGTTTGCGTCATTCTTATCTTCGTCCCCTCTGCCAAGTTCCTGCTGGGTTTCCTTAAATGACTTGTCTAGATAGGCGATCATATCGTTCAAATTGTCTGGCTTCCCCAAACGGTCCGAGAATTTCATGGGACGCTCCGTTTTGAAGAATGGGGAGGAGGTGGTGGTTGTTGGTTCCGGAGTTGTGGGCTTTGGAGTGGTTGTTGTGGTGGTCGTTGTAGATGTCGTTGTGGAAGCTTGCTCGGCAGCTAAAAACCAAAATCAATGTCATTATTGGAAACTGACTAATTAATATCTTCATTTAAATTGAAAACTTGTGAAATTATCTTACCTTCAAGTATTTTGAGAATGCGGGACACGTTCGAATCCTGCTCAGGATTTCCAATTGGGGCATCAAGCAACTCTCTGATTAGTTTGTCATCACGATCCGGTTCCTCGTCCACCTCCTCCACGTTTTTATCATCTCCTCCGCCAACTTCATTTTCCACGCAAGTACACACTTGCAATGTAGCCAGGAACAAAATGGTGAGGTAAAATGAGACCATGTTTTTATGTAAAATCATCTTGTGATTGTTTGTAAAGTTTGTTGGAACACAAAATAAATGCAGCCAAAGCAGGAGCACGATTTTTCTACAAATTCCTTCTTTACATTTTAGCTCTCTGATAAATTTATTGGATGAGTAGGTCTAGTCTGCCCACAGCTCTATTTCAAATGACTCCTTCCAAAAGATCCCACTTGGATATATACTTTCCTTTGACTGAGTTTCGAAAAAATTTACAAAATCACAAAGCGAACAAATTGGAGGGATGGAGGAACACTCAGAGTCTGTTTTTATGCAATAAATAAATTATGATGATTATTTTGTTATTTTGGAAAAATAATGATATCCAATCGATGACAAACAAAATCAGTTTGCGTGTGGTGTGAAAAACAGTGTAATGAGCTTGTTTTCTCGTCGCCGTTGTTGATTCCTTTGAAAACTTTGCTCTGCGTTCCTCCACTCCACACGCAATCACTGTCCGAGCCTGTTTGTCTTTACATTTGAGCAGAAAATCTCATTTAAACGGTTATGCTAGAAAAAACGCATTTGACATTTTTTCTCCTTTGGCCCACTCCCAATCAGCACGCAAAGAAATATGATGATGATGGTAAACATATTAAAGATGAACAAATATATTAATTCTGCCATTGTCTCATTTTATGCTTCTTATAAGCCATTTTGAAAAACATAAAAGTCATGATCCGATCACTGAATTGTAGTTACTTTTTTATTGAATAACATGTATCGTTCATGTACAGCAATTTTTTATCATTACAATTATGTATTTAGCAAAAGGGGGAGGCAAATGCAATTGATTAATATTATTTATGGCTATTTGGATGGACCGGAAGGAAGACGGAAGCTTGTTGATTGCAGAGATCTTGCTTTTAAAAAATCATTGCATTTTTGTTTATGCACATAATTTGCACTGCACCATCCACATTAATGTAGTTTGTGCATCGCTTAATTTTTTGGTGCATGCTAATATTTCCTCAATGGGACGATAAATGATAATGACGATAATGGTTTGGGATGGAGTGCATGGCATATGACGAAGATTGATTCAGATTCATCCTGATTATGTAATTGGCTTTTGGGCAAACTAAATAGAAGAACGAGAGTGGTGGAAGAAGGAGCAGCAGCATAAAGAAAACAAGTTTTCTTTTGTGCGTTCAGCATATTTTTTTCTTGTTGTTGCCGTTTCTTCTTGTTCGCTGTCCGCTTTGTGATGTTGTTTTTTGTGTACGGTTATCAATTTATCATTGGTCATCTTTTTTTATGTATGTGGGTTATGTGTGATGAGACTTCACGTGAGTGACAAAGTAGCGTTGATAAGATGAAATAGGTAGGTAGGGGGAGGACCAATGGACGATAAACAAATTGAGATGACGTTTGTCGAGTAGTTAGTCATTCTTTTCATTGCCCTTTGTCCCCATTTTGCTGACTGCGTAGCGGGAAGACGTGCAAGATGCCACGAGAGTGAAAAAAGTTGGAAATGGGAAGTATTCTATTTGAAAAAAAAACGCGAAAATATTTTGTTAACAGGAACTTCAAAAAGCCCTAATTTTCTTGTTTTTGTATGTCTGTCTCGTCTACCTAATTAAACGTCTGTAGTATTGCTAATTATTGTAAATAGGTGGGCAATCAACCGAGTTCAAATTCGTCATGTATTTAAGGAAATGGATCAAAGTTTTTTTTTCATATTGATAGAATATTATTTTTTGCGTCTCGGTAATTTAATTGGCATGTAATTATTAGTGGCCCGGCTCAGTTGTGGAATTCGTTTCAAAGGAAAATAACCTGACCTATCCATCCAAACAACTTATAATTGTCTTAATTGCGATGTGTCTGGAGTCAGCTATAAAAAAATACCCATCTATTTTTTCTGAGCAATATAAACCTTTTCAGAATAGCGACAAGGCAACATTATGTAATACCTAACTAAATTTGAGACTGTAGTATCCTTAGATAATTATTGCCATGATGATGCTGGTACTGGCTAAACTGGTATTACATTTTTTGCACAAATAATTTACCTCCTTGTTGTTTGTCGTTACGGTTACGTCAATTGAAATGTTCATGTTGGAAGTTGGAACTAGAACAGTGAAAAAGCATTAATTTTTGGACGCTGTCTCACGGTACCCCAATATCACATAATTTGCCAATTCATCTCTTACAGCAAATTATACGAACAAATATAAATGCAGAAATACATATTGATACTTGATTTATTTTTGATGTCCTCCGGCCACAATCTCAGTTGCTGCACGATTAATTAATGAAACGTAAATGGACAGAGTTAAGCCAAACTTAATGTTAGCAAAACCAAACAAATAATTCTTGTTGCATTCCACAGAGTATATTTCATACGCCATTTTAAATGCATAAGATAATATCATAAGATAATATCGTAAAATGTATAATATCACGCTACATACTGACGTTCAGCAGCATACCTGTCTCATTATTCGCCCATTTATTAAGCTATTGCTTTTTAATTACTATAGTAATTATAATAGTCTATAGATATATAACGGTTATCCTTAAACTTGATATCATCACAGCTAGAATAGATACACCTTCCTCATTGCATTGTATATAGATAATAGAGAGAGAGAGAGAGTGAAATTGCGTAGATAGCGTCAAACGTTAAGGCGTCCATGATTGCGAAGGTACGTAATTAGTCTTTGCATACTAAATGGCATATATGAGTTTTGTCAGACGTTGCTTTCATTCTGTTCTGTCAATTTCTATCAGAATAGGTTAGATATACATATTTAGGTATTCCGAGTATTCCTACATACTTTTTTACAATGCTTAATATTACTTTACACGCTGCATATTATAGTTGATCCATCCATCCATCCTACTATTCTACTTTCTGTTCAATGTTTCGTACAAAAATGCGTGCTGCAGAGCATGTCCCTATAAAAAAATCTCTCTCTCGTCTCAGCTGGCGAAACCTGTCTGAATCTGTGAATCAGCAGCAGCCTATTTTTACGATGTTGTTGTTTTTCACAAAGAAGATCAGAGGACAGAGATCCGCTCAGAGACAGACAAATTTTAAGTATTTTTCCAGAATGGACAAGTACGTCACTCTCATTTCATTCCAGTCTAACGACTGGAGATCTTGAAAGGAGAGCCGAGAGTCGAGGCTGAGGAGAAGGAGAAAGGAAAGAAAAAATGTCACGGCAAAAGTAACAAAAAAACAAAGTGAAATTATAGCCAAAACTGCCAAAAAAGAATACTCAACTCCGTCACAATCTATTTTGGAAAGTGAGAAAAGTGCAATACGACTGCTATTTTGGTGGGCGTTAACTACAAAGTTGCACGAGGATATCACAGGTACAAAAACTGCACCTAATTAAAAACACTAAATGACTTTTATAATGAGTGGTTGTTATCAATTGACCATCATTGTCAATTCGATTCCTTCCTTCTCACATGACATGCAACTACACAGTAAATTTCCATTTTGCCCCATGACTTATCACACAAGTTGTCTGACGACAACTGAACGAAATCCAACTTATCGAAAGCGTTGGGACAAAGAAAGACATTTCATTTCTTTCTGCAAGTTTCCAATCAGGGCAAAAGTTCAAGGCTATTCGCAAAACATTTTTTTTGCCGAATTTTTTTTATAGCCGTGAGCATATCTTTGTCACTTATGACTTAGTAAAGTTATCATAGCTATCAATCATGTTTTAACTGACGCTGTGGAATGTTCTGTGGTTCATTCATCGTCGGGGTCACAAACTACATTTTATTTGCAAAAAAAACTACATGTTGTACTTTTTTAAACTCTTATGGGATGGGACATTTTTTTCTCTGGTTTCGTAATGATTTGTGTCTTCTGTTCCTGCTGCGTCGCAAGTTACGTGCGACGATGAAACGAACGAACAAGACGGGCTTTGAAATTGAAATAACCTTTTCCCAGATTATCTCCGCAATTAATCTGATTAGAGTCTTGTGTAAACCACACCAATCACGACGGGAGTACATATACATTTTTTATAATTATTAAATTGAAATTGCTCTAGAGTTTCAATAACCTTGTTGATTAGATTGACTCGTCTCCGTCCGTCGTGTTCACCCGTGAAAAAAATTATTACCATGTTTGTACGCAAAAATGTTTAAATTTAGTTTTAGTCTTGCCCTACCCTTCTCGTTAAATAGGAAATAAAAAATGGTTCAAAAGAAACAGAAAAAAATATAAACTTCCTTATTTATTTATATTTTTTATTTTTAATGAATCATGTTATTATTTGCGCTGCACTTGCCTGTCAGACACCTTCCAAACCAAGTAATTTGTATGTACAGTCATTAAATTAGGATACAGTGTAATCTGAAACGCATAATCCATCATTATTGATGATCATGTCATGTCACTTAACTATTTTTATGGCATAGTGGATGAAAATTATTTTTAATCCATGTTGGATAATAATGCATTATATGCTGTTATCATTTTAAATTGCAGGAGGAAGAAGATGATTAATCTTTGAGACAAAACAAGAGTAGCAATTCATTTGATTCCACACACACACACGAGCTCTGTTCATGGCATCCATGGGAAGGTGTAACCTCGACGGAAAATGAAGAAAAAAATATATAAATGCTCAATGTTCTACTGCAGCCGACCAAACTAGCTTGAGCTAAATATTTAACTGTACTTTTTTAGTACGTTTATATATGTATGATTAAAGTTAATACTGACTGAGTTGATATTTGATACGTTTTTGCCTTCAGCACTTTTTTAACTGGTTGCTATTTGGTGGTGTGGTTTTGTGCTGGTGAGTCACATTATCTTTTGTCAGTCTGCCAAGAAAAGTGGACGACGAGAGACGAGCGAGAAGAGAGTAGTGCAAGCAACCTTTAAATATAATTATTAATTATGGTTGATATTATGTGACGTATGGTGCATGCGAGAGTGTTTCATAATCAGAAGACAAGACGTACCACCACCGCCACCAGAACATGACTGATAACAATAAGCATGCTGGCAACAAAGTGATAATGGATGGCCCCTCCTTCTCTCTCCTCGCCTTTGTATTCTGGAAGAGAAAACAGGTCTCCTGCACCAGCAACGATAATTTTCTAACTGTTCATTTTTGTGATTGTGATAAACACTGTATATTGTCATTAGAAGAATATTTAGGCAGGAAAAAAGTTAAGTGCTATAAGTTGAGTGAAAGTTTAAGAAAATAAATTATTCTCGGGAAAAAATTGATGATTCACCGAAAACTCGGGAGGGAAAAATGTCCGAGTCGGATTACCTAATTAAGAAGCCTCATGGCGAGTACGTAAAAATTGTTCATTATGTATTTTTTAGCTAAAACTTTATAATTAACAGCTAATTATGAATTTGACCGTTTTTTTCAGACGTCGGCCATACCACTACACGCGCGCCAGCAGCAGCGCCAACGACAACAGTCTCCAGATAAATGTGACGAGTAGCACGAATGGGGAGATTGACGAGTGGTCCGAAAGGGCCAACTACAGTCGTTATCTTTACTACACCCGGCTGCGTCGGGAAATGGACCCCACGGATGACATGCTCCTCATCCCACCGCACTGTATTCCCAACGACTTTTTCTATCCCAATTTTTTAACCGCGAGTGCGGACGGGAAGCAGAGCAGCATTATCACAATTTTCGCGCTTTGGAACACGATGATGGGCACGTCGCTTTTGAGCATGCCGTGGGCAATGGAAAGGGCCGGGGCTGTGCCGGCGGTGGTCCTCCTCACGGCCGTCGCCGCAATCTCTTTTTATACCGCTTATAGAACGCTGGAAGTTTTTGAAAATAACGGTAACACTTTTTTCATTACTCAAGTTTGCTTTCAAGATTAATCATGTAGGATTTTAATGGAAATGTTTTTTATTAACAGCAAGTTCGGTCATAACGGATTTGGCCGTCTTGTGCAAACGTCTTTTGGGAAGATGGGCGCAGTGGCTAGCCGTAATCTTCTCCGCGCTAATTTTACTCGGAGCGTCCATCGTCTACTGGATCCTCCTAAGCAACTTCCTCTTCCACACGGTCGACTACATTCATTCCGTAATCGTTCACGACAACTCGACAATTGTTGGGGGCAACTCGTCAGATATTTACTGTCCGGATGACGACCCCACGTCAGAGACATCCAGCCAAGCCGTTGGCGTGGAGGATGAAGACACATTCCACAAGTACTGGGCGCTCCATCGAACCGTTCCTCTGTTTCTAGTCTTGTTGCTGGGACCGATAGCGTGCATCCGGTCGCCAACGTTTTTCACCAAGTTCAACTCGCTGGGAACACTGTCGGTGCTCTACCTCGCATTCTTTGTCATTTCCAAGTGGGCCAAGTACGGGATTAACGTCAACTTTACGGACACCCAGAGTCCGTCGTATTTGCCATTGTGGAAGGACTCATTTCCGGCGTTGGTGAGTATTTAGGAACATATTTTTTTTTTTAAAATTCAGTGAAACAAAATGTTAAACGTATTTTATTTTGTAACAATTTAGGCGGGGATGTTATCGATGGCCTTTTTCATCCACAACTGCCTCGTGACCATCATGAAAAACAACCGCGTTCGCCGAAACAACCGCCGCGACCTGGGAATCGCCTTCATTTTCGTTGCCCTGACCTACTTTCTCATCGGCGGCGTGTTCTACGTAGTCTTTCCCCTGGACAAGAACTGTATCCAGGACAACTTTCTCAACAACTTCCGCTCCTTCGACGTGTGGGCCTTCACGGCGCGCATCTTCCTCTTTCTCCAGATCCTCACCGTGTTCCCGCTCATCGTCTACATTCTGCGGGTGCAGGTCATCTACGCAATGACGAAGAAGGAGCCCACCATGCTCCAAACCGTACTCAGCAACTCTGTGATAATCGGCATTTGTGTCGGATTTGCCATTGGGCTTCCACGAATCGGCTCCATCATCCGCTTCTCGGGAGCCTTCTGTGGACTCATTTACCTCTTCCTCCTGCCAATCTGCCTCTACATCAAGTGGCAGAGCAACATGAACACGCTGACCAACTGGAAAATATTTAGTCACGTGCTCCTCCTTCTCCTCGGCTTTTCTAATTTTATACTCCAGTTTACCTTCTCGGAGGACTAAAAAACGAAACGAATATGCGCAGCAAAAACTACTGGAATGGGAAAAAAAATTATGAAGAATGCAACTGTTTTTGGACAAAAATTATTATTATTGGTTGCTTACTATTCTATGTATGGTTAAATGACAGTCCAAGTTATTGTGTACTTAAATGTATTTAATAATTTAATATGCAAATTTGTTATAGCGTGCAGCTTGTTATGATTGACTCTGGTTTGGTTGGTAAAACTTGGAATTTGCTCGAAAGGACTAATTATGATTGAGTTTGGCTTTAGTTCACAATGTAACTGTTTAAGATGATATCGTAATTATTTGTTGTACATTTAGGTTAAATGTTAAACTACTCGCTTTTTTGTAATCTCATCGTGTCAAACGAGTCATTTAAAGCTCAAAAAAATAAAATATAATAATAGCATTTCGTTTTTGTATAAATTCATATATGAATGTTTTGTTTCAGTGAAGACAAAATAAAAAAGCTGATTAAAAATTTATTTGTTGACTTTCACCGGAAGTGAATACCAAGTTTGTCTTCAAGAAAATTTGGAGAAAGCATTTTCATAGAACAACGTAACGCGTTACTAAAATATAGCCATTGTCACTTTGTCACCTGTGGCTGGGGTCGTCCAGGAAATTTGTCACCGTGTTTACCCTTACCAATATTAAGTTCTAGTAAGCCATCTAACTTAAATTCAACCATATTTGTGTTTCCACTATTGCCGGTTATCTCCCAGACTATATCCTTAAGATAAGCCATGATGTGGGAATGGCCCCCACATGAGAAACCATAGGAATGAAATTTCATCAGCCAATAAGCCAACAGGCTGTTGTTGTTGCTGTGTGCGTGGGGTCTTGGCTGGTCAGCTGAAGATTCCCGTAAACTGGACTCATCTCTCACGTAAACGATTATAAAGCCTGGAAAGATCATGTGGAACCGTCCTCTTCTCCATTTTCCGTCTTCTTCGTCGTCACTTTCTTCAATCCTCGCCAATCATTTTCGCTGGAGCAGCAGTAGTGTTAATTGTGGTAACATCACTAGCGCAGCAATCAAAACAACTTCCGCTTATTCTTCTCCCGAGGTTATTTGCAGTGCGAAATTTAATACAAGTAGTAATCCACTTCCTCAATTTCAGCAACAGCAGCAGCGACGACAATTTAGTAGTTCTTCAGTAACCTCATTTAATTGCAGTACAAAAATGTGTGCGGATTCTGTAGACAGCAAGTTCGCCCTGGACAGCAAATACGCTGGGCTGGAGAATAATGTTTGGTAAGTTGAGTATTTACTTAAATTTAAGCTATATTACCCATTAACTGTTCTCTGTTCTAAAAACCTTTGGTAATTTTTGTTCAGGGTTGAGTTTATTGATCTGAATCTGAAGCTGAGTCCATTAAATCTGGGACAAGGGTTTCCAGACTTTATGCCTGCGGAAGGCGTCGTGAAGGAGTTGGCGAAATGCTGTGAAAAGGAGTCGAATGCTCTGCTTCATCAGTATACGAGATCTATGGTACATTATATAGTAATTAATTATGACGGTGGTGGTAAAGTTGAAAGCAAGGTGCTAATTGGAGTTTTTCGAGGTAGTTATGTTGATTGGAATTTGATTTAGGGTCATCCCCGTCTTGTGAAGGCGCTCGGTAAACTGTACTCCAGAGTGATTGGAAGGGAAATCAACCCCATGACAGAGGTGCTGGTCACTGGAGGGGCGTATCCCTCCCTGTTTTGTGCCATTATGTCCAACGTGGGCAAAGGAGATGAGGTGAAAACGATATGACTTTCAAAACGTACTGTGACATGAGTTGCAATTTGTTTGACTGTTGCACAAACATAATTTTGAATTTCAGGTGATAATTATCGAGCCATTCTTTGACTGCTACGAGCCTCTGGTCAAGCTAGCTGGAGGAACCCCGCGATTTATTTCCCTAAAACCGACCAATGTTGAGGACGAAAGCAGCGCAAGTTGGAAACTTGACCCTGCGGAATTGCGCTCTCTGTTCAACGCGAAAACGAAAGCAATAATTTTGAATACGCCCAACAATCCGCTGGGAAAAGTTTTCACGAAAGAGGAGCTTACGGTAATAATACAATAAATAAAGTTATAATGAATTGACACCTAAACAATTTGCATCCCATAAATTACGAAAATATTTTACTGTAATTGTTTCACAGGAAATTGCAGATCTCTGCAAAGAATTTAACGTTCTCGCCATTTCCGACGAAGTTTACGAATGGCTCGTGTACGAAGGCCACGAGCACATTCGAATCGCATCTCTGGACGGCATGTGGGATCGAACAATAACGATCGGTTCCGCCGGAAAGACTTTCAGTTTAACAGGGTGGAAACTGGGCTGGTCCTACGGTCCCGCGAATCTCCTAAAAAACATGCAAGTGGCACATCAAAACTGCGTCTACACCTGCCAGACTCCCGGCCAAGAAGCTCTCGCCGCCGCTCTCGAACTGGAAATCAAGAAGCTGGGAACCCGAGACTCTTTCTTCTACAAAATGGTGACCGACCTGAAAGGTCGAAGAGACATGATGACTCGGGCTTGCAAGGACGCCGGAATGATTCCAATAGTACCTGAAGGTGGATACTTCATGCTGGCCAATTGGAGACCACTCGAGTCGAAAACCAACTTGAGTACAGAAACGGATCCCTGCGCAGACTACCGTTTTGTCAAGTGGCTCGCGAAAACCTGGAAACTTTTGGGCATTCCTCCCTCCGCGTTCTACTGCCAGGAGCATAAACCTCAGGCGGAGGACTACATTCGCTTCTGCTTCTACAAAAAGACGGACACGTTGCAGAAGGCGGACGAAATTTTGAAACTTTGGAAAAATTCTTCGTAGGAACCCAAATCTCCACAATCTCGTTTTCTTGTAAACTCAACCACAGTTTGATGAAACATAGGCCAGTTATTTTTCAAGAGAAAGACCAAAGTGCCCTCTGACCCTGTGTCAATGTAAACTTAAAAGTATTTGTCTAGACTTAGAAAATTATCATAATCATCTCCTCATCATTATCATATACCTGTTTGCTCATTTTTTTCTGGTGAAATGTAAAATAAATGTAGTGTAAAGTGTCAGTCAATTTATCATTCAAAAATCTCTGTGGTATGTAGCAGTAGCGTAATCATTGTTTATGTTGGAACTCTGAAATAAACGTAATTTTCTAAAACAATTAAAAAATTTGTCTCAACTTCATAGCTACATGTTATGGCATGGCCATTGACCACGAGTCAAACTGGTGTTTTTGTTATCATTGTCATTGTTTTGTTGCTCCCGTTTATCAAAGTCGTTATCACGAATGCACAATGCCCCCAAACACACGTTACGCCATGTAATCATGTAATGACGTTGTTAATGACTGGAAATCGCCAGTTCTCCTTATCATCCCATTGTTATCTTCATTATTTTAAATTATCTAATCATGGCCATGATAATTCTCATGTAATGTTAAAGTTTAATGGATGTTCAGTTTACGCACTCATACATGTCATGTCATCCTCACAGTCACCATTATAAAATGGCTCAATTAATGCGCAGCCATGCATGCCTGGCTTCTGTGTAATGTGTAATGCATAATGATGGGAGCCAGTGTTCATCTTCCCTCAGCACCAGCAGCGTCAGCGTAAAGTTCTTGGAAAGCACGAATTGAACATCTGCTCGCTGCTTTGGACATTGTCCAAGAAGAAAAAAGTCTTAGCAAGTAATACGCAATATAGCTTCTCACAAAGTACATTGCAAACTTTGCAGAAGTTGAGACAAGTAAAGAAACCGGATTAAGTAAGACAGAATGGCTGACAGCTCTACGACGGGGAAGTTCAGGGTTGATTCCAAGTACAAAGGACTGGAGACTAATGTGTGGTATGTGCTTACCTACTTCTCATAGACAAAAGCCCATATAAACGTAGTTCACTTCTCATAGACAAAAGCCCATATAAACGTAGTTCACTTCTATGCAAAAATTATCCACACATACATTTAAAATCAATTAAAATTTTATTTTAAACAACATAATATCAAATCAAAATGATTTTACAGCACACAAAAATACATTCATGTTACAGCAACTAAAACTAGCATTCGGATAGATGTACACTTTGTGAATAAATGAGTTAAACTTTCATATGTAAGTTAACGTCTAGTCCCCCTTCTCCTCCCTCAGCAGCTTCCGCTTCCACCGTGTCCGCCAAGTGCTTGGTGAGGGCCTTTTTGTCCAAAAATTTCCAGTGCTT
Source organism: Sinella curviseta (assembly GCA_004115045.4). Taxonomy (NCBI): domain Eukaryota; kingdom Metazoa; phylum Arthropoda; class Collembola; order Entomobryomorpha; family Entomobryidae; genus Sinella; species Sinella curviseta. The sequence continues at coordinate 71,759,909 of CM023199.3, forward strand.
CGTGTCCACCGTTTTGTAGTCAAAGAAGGTGCTGTCATTCCGATACTTGTACCATTTGATCTCGCCAAAGGCCCTGTTCCGAAAAACGGGGTCGTTTCCCCGCAAAACCAGGTACTTCATCCAGACAAACTGGTGATACTTGACCCCATTGGTTTTGTCGTCTTCTGGCTCCAGGTCGAACATGAGTTTGATGACCGGCATCATTCTCAGGTCGAAATGGCGGACAATTACTAAATGGATGAGCATCACGAGGATGACCACGAGAAAGACCGACGAGATGAGGACTCGCAAAGTGCTGATCTGGAATTCAACTTGCTGCTGGACGTATCGTTTCACTTGGGCCAACCGGCGAAAGTCCTCGGGCGAGGAGATCTTGCACCTTTCCGTTCCCTGCGGGGTGCACATCTTGAAAAAATCGGAGATTACGTTTCCGAAAAATAGGGAGTTGGGTGATGAGGGTACCGCTGCCCCCTGAGCAAAGTGATTGGGGGAGGTGGCGATCCATATTAAAAGAATGGCGAGGGTACAGGAAAGCGTGGCCATTTCGCTCAGCTTTTAAGAATTAACGGCACTTTGAATGGGATGAGATCTCACACACAGGTTTAAATCATTCCAAGGACGAATTTTAATTTCCGTTTATTATTTTCATTTTATTTTGAAGGGTTGAGTTAAACGAGTTAAACGACCAGCTCGGTAACTGTGTCAACTTGGGCCAAGGCTTCCCAGACTTCCAACCTGCCCCGCACATCGTTGAGCACTTGGCCAACGTCTGCAAGCCGGATCCTGCACTGTACAGTTATCATCAGTATGCACGCGCCTACGTAAGATAAGCACTTATCTGGACAACATTTTGAATTACATCCATCACTACATGAACGCATTTTCCTCAATATCATTTGCAGGGTCACCCACGACTTGTCAAGGCTCTTGCCACATTATACTCCCATCTTGTCGGAGTAAAAATTGACCCGTTTAATGAGGTGCTCATAACTGGAGGCGCCTACGGCGCTCTATTCTACACCATCATGTCCAACATTGGAAAGGGTGACGAGGTCATCATAATCGAGCCATTTTTCGACTGCTACGAACCAATGGTCTTGTTGGCAGGTGGCAAGCCCGTATTCATTTCACTGAAACCTTCCAAGAAAAATTCCACATCGTCCGCAGACTGGACTCTGGACATGGACGAGCTGGCCAGCATTTTTAATGAGAAGACTAAAGCCATTATAATAAACACGCCGAATAATCCTCTGGGAAAAGTTTTCTCCAGGGAGGAGCTCATGGTGAGATCAATTTCATCACGACACACATCTGCTACATTTCTCTCTCTCTCTCTCTCACTCTTCTCTGATGGAAAAAAGTAAATTGGATTAATTTCTTATTTCTTTTCTTTTCCGTCCTTTTTTCGTGTCTCCAAATGAAATTATCTAGGCCATCGGACAGCTGTGCATTAAACATGACGTGCTGATTATCTCTGACGAAGTGTACGAATGGATTGTGTACGAGAATGTGGAACACGTCCGGATTGCTTCACTGCCTCACATGTGGCAACGGACTGTGACAATCGGTTCCGCTGGGAAAACTTTCAGGTTTGCGCCACTCCTCCTTATATACATAATTTCATCCTTCTCTCTCTCTGCTCCAAATTTTTATTCTCCAGTCCAGTAGTCGTCAAGAGAGAAAGAAATGGGCTGCTAGTATTGATTTATTTATTCTCGCATGATGAATGCCCCACTGATTTTCGTAACAATGTCATGTTGTAAAGCTTAACGGGGTGGAAACTAGGTTGGGCATATGGACCTTCCCACCTCCTTCGCAATCTCCAAATTGCACACCAAAACTGCACGTACATGTGTCAAACCCCGGAGCAGGAAGCTGTCGCTGTGGCGTTTGAAAATGAGCTCAGATTCCTCGGAATCACTGCTGCCGCCGCCACCCATGACCCCGCCGAGAAATCTAGCTCATCCTCTTCATCTTCGTACCTGATGGAAATGAGGAAAGAGCTGAAAATCCGGAGAGAAATGCTGGGAAATGCAATCACTGCTGCCGGAATGATTCCCATTTTACCCCAAGGGGGATATTTCATAATGGCTAATTGGAGCAGTCTCAGTAAAAAAATAACTCTTTTAATTTTCTTCTTCTTATTTTATTATTGCTCATGCTCATATTGACGCAATCTATTTTTCCTGTTTTTTTCTCATATTTTCTCCAGGAGAAAGCATAGGGCCGGGCGAGCTGGAAAAGCAGGCGGAAAAACTGAGTCCGGTGTTCTCCCGCTGTGACGACGTACGTTTTGTGATTTGGTTAGCGAAAGAGAGGCAACTTTTGGGAGTTCCGCCGTCAGCCTTCTACTCCGTGCCGAACAAGCCTCAAGCACGCGACTACATTCGCTTCAACTTTTACAAAAAGTTGGACACGCTGGAGAAAGCGGAAGAGAAACTTTTGCGAATTGCCAGCAGCAGCAGCCCATAATAAAATCAAATGTTATCACTTTTTTTAACTTGTGATGATGATGCTATATATTATGGCTATATAATAAATATGGATGGTGAATCCAAATGCATTCTCATCCAACCAAAAAAATACATATATACGCAGTACTTTTTTATTTGTTTTTTTTTCAAAACTTTTTATTTTATTCGCTTTTTATTATTTTTATCATTCCTTTAAATATTTTACGAAGTACGAAGTATTCAAGAAGACTGACCAAAAAACGAAACAAAAAAACGGTTCTTTATTTTCTCTGTTGGTATAATATTTTTTTCTCTTGCTCACTTTCACTTCCTTCCTTCCTTCCCTACTTTCTCTTTTTCACAATTGCTTGTTGTTGTTCATGATGAATTTTAGTTTTTATAAAGTAATGAAGGGTTGTGTATTGATTTTTTTTCTCATGTGTGTAGTAGATTGTAGATCTTGTTGTTGTTGTGTATATAATTAGGTACTTTTCGAAATATATATATTAAACTAATCATTACATTATGATTATTACGCAATAATAATAATAATATTGTTACACAAGTTACATATCTTCTTATTAGTAGAGTTTACAGTTGTAAAAGTAAATTATTGTTTGTTTCTCTTCTTTTCTCCGCACTCCTTGTCGAACAAGTTTCTTTTCTAAAGATTTTTCCTTTCCAACAATTTTTGTTCTTGTTGGAGTGACGATGTTGACAATTTGTTCATGTTAATAAAATGCTATTTTAAGGTGATATATATTAATTAGATTGGTATAAATTAGTTTTTCATCATGATCAGTATACAAACTTACGATACGAAATACACTAGACATCATCACGACGACACGATACGATACGATTTCACAGGAACAAAATTACAATTAAGATTTGTTAAAATGGATAGAGAAAAGGGAACAGAAATGCGTTACCAGAAAAAAAATCAATAATTTAACGAAACTTGTACTGTTTAGTTTGAATTTAGCGAAGCGATATATAAACAACGACCTTCATTCCAATTTTTTGGAGCGACAACGTAACACGTAACGATAAAAATGCAAAATGACACAGAAAAAAAACTAAACAGAATTTTTTAAAATGGTAAGTATACAAGTAATAAGATTCTCAGTTGGGAAAAAACTAATTAACATTTAGCAGTATATATTATTCTAACAACAATAATAATATTTTTTATCTATCTTAAAATAGAATAGGAAATTTGATAGCGGTAAATATGTAGCGGTGTAAGTATAAACGCAACTTTTGCTTTCTCTTTATATTTCTTGGAACATAAATTATGTTTTGCAAAAGTGTGCTGCTGCATGTGTTTCATTTTTTTCATAATCTTTTTCTCTTCTTCCTCTTTCCTCACACAAAATACTATTAAGTCAAATATATAAAGCTGTGTGTGTGTTGTTGTATATGTAAACTCTAGTAGCTATTGTTTAGTGTATCAAATATTTAATCTACTTTCTAATTACTTTTTATTATCCGTCTAACTTTAATTTAACAAGAATGTAGATTAGTTTTTTTCTTACTTTCCTGTGACCTGTGTAAATAATATGTTACGAAACTATACGACGAAAAATTCCAACTATAAATCACAAAATATATATATACCTAATAATATGTAGTAACAATAATAACTAGTAAGGTGTAACCTTTAATACATAACTACCGGAAGAGTGATGAATGCAAACATCAAATTTGGACACATATTTTACCATTATAATAGGTTTTTGATTTCAAATTGATCATCCCCATCGATTTATGGCATAAAAAATTTTACGACTGGGGAACCCCATATCTTCGACGCCCCTTCCCACCGCCAGGTCACCGATTTGACCCATGGTGTTATGGCAAAAAATGATCGTCTTGAACCCCTGTATCCATTCATGCAATAAAATTTTTTGACTAATTTGTGGCCCCCACCACACCAAGGACGTCGACCCCCCTACTTCCGGTCAACGATGAGGTACGTGGCTGAAAATCAATAGGGTTCGTCCCTATGAGGCAAGGTACCACTATGCCAAATTTGAGCCGAATCGGTCAACGTGGAGGGAAGTTAGAGTGTTCACGGACAGACAGACAGACAGACAGACAGACAGACAGACAGACAAACAAATCAATCGCTATAACTACCTTTCAAGCATTTCATGCTTCCGGTAGTTAATAATTGTATGATGTATGACATCAAACACGACGAGAAACTAATAACGAAAACTCTAGAAAATGATTTCAGTAAAACGTGTGTGTGTACACTTTCTGCAAATTAAGTAACGGCGACTCTTCTTCTTCTGACTTTCTCTCTCTCTCATGGCTAATTAGTCACGTATGTTCTTTACAACAACTCGTCAAAATACGTTTACAGATATTCACAAAAACTACATACATATTATTTTTCGCGTAGATTAAACTAATTTCTCTCGCAGATTTACTTTCACATCCTCCCACCCACGCACGCATACGCTTTTCAGTTATTTTTTTGGAGAAACACGTGTGCGTCTTTTCCAACAACAATGAGCGAACCATTTTTATTAACAAAACAGCAATACAATTAATGAACAAGAAAGCACGGTTTTTCATCAAAGAAAAGACGAACATATTATTATTTTTACACATTTTTTACACAAAAAAATCTGTACACATTTTGTTCACACAGTTTATCATATTATTATTTTTAGTATTCACAGTTACTCACACGTGTAATAAGCGGGGAGTTTGCTTCAACAACGAAAATATATAAACGAGCACATTTTGACATACTTTTTTATAGCAATAATATATTTTATACATTTGAACATGGCTACAAAAAAATCTATCGTTATTTATCTCCGTCTAGTGTGATTTCAATAATTAATTTAGCTTAGTATGTAGTAGTAGCATTATTAATTATTTAAAGTGTTTTTGTCTATTTTTAATGATATCTCTCAATCAAACTCGAAGTTAGCTGTTGGTGTATTTATGTATAAAGTTGCTCCATTTCTCGGTATAAATATTCCACTGTATTAATACAAGTAATAATTATCATTTTTTATAGAGAATGAGAGTTGGTAATAAATAGTAAATATTTCCAAGTAGTTTACGATAATGCGTGGGTGTGTGTAGTAATATTTGTGGTCTCTGGAGAATAAAAAAAATCTTTTTCCATTCCTCCCACTCAATTTTGTCTATATAAAATAATCCATGTGCTATGAATTAGCTGAGAAAAAGCTGCCTGGTTTGATGATTTATGGAAACATTACAAAAATTTCAACAACTGTGATAACTTTTTTTTGAGGATGATTAATTACTTTTGATGTATATAACTAATAAAAAGGACTGTGCTATTGCAAAAGAAACCCAATTAATTTTTTAAAGATAATTATTATTCACTTGATGATTTATTTTTTAGCATATTTAATATTTCTTCTCTGAGTGTATTTAAATTGAATGAGCTGAGCACACAAAACTGGTTTGTTCAACATCCACCAAGATGAAGACTCAACCATGGAACAGAAAATTTATCCGAATCTATTTTTTTGGAAGTGAATTGAATAATAAATAGTTTTCCTTGATTATATATTAATTATTTTTTTAAAAGATGTTGCTTTGAAGAACGTAAAAGTATTTTAGATTTTTTGATCGTTTGGTTTATAATAATTATTATGTTTTTATTATATTCCTTGTACATTTGTACATACACGTCATGTTATCTGTAAATGCTCCGCCGTTCCTGTTTGCAGCAGCGAAAACGACGAAGCATAATAAATAGGAAAAAGGACCCACTTTTTTTAGCAGCTGCCAAACAGACTATTATAATCATATTTTTTACGGTGATCGTTCATCATTAAATTAGTGTGTAGGAGATAATAAGATGAGAATTTTAAAGTCTAGTTTTTTTTCTTCTTCTTTAAATCTTAAACATTTTATTTTCATTCTGAAAAAAGGAACTATTTAGCTTGACGGTTTTTTATATAGGAGTTTTTTTCACTGTATATAGCAGAAGATACGAAGAGTTTACCTGTTTTTTTATATCGTTCATGTAAAAATTGTTTCCTACAATTATTACATAATATAAAGTATGCATGTATGTAATTATCATTTATAATTAATTTTACGTTTTTGTAGATTAATATTGAATACGTAGTAATAATAATAACAATAGTCGAAAAGAGTACATTAGTTAAATAGTTTAGATCTCTCTAGCTATAGCGCTATAATAATATGTACTTTTTTATACATGATAATGACAGAGCTGCTCTTTTTCTTGTAAATTACAAAGTTATTGTGAACATTTTTTTATACATGCGTAAATTTACTTTTTTATATGCAGTACAATAATAAACTATACAAATATGATTAATATATACCTATATAGCTTGTAAATATATTATAGTTTTAAGTATAACATTTTGTTTGTATGCATGTCCTACTACGCCTACGACTACATTGATTACTTAACAATAATCATAATGATAATAATAATATGATACATAAATCATAACATTTTTAGCAGCAACAACGATAATTAAGTTACTAAATAATAATAATAATTACATGACGCTACGAATGAATAATTAAATTTTTTTCTGTAAATTTGTTGTAGTCTGTATAATATGTATGTAATAATAATAATAATAATTTGATAATAATTAATTTTTAGGGAATTATGTGGACTGTTACGCGAAAAACTCTTTCGTTTTGCCGTAGGCGGTCGGTGTGCGTTTTGAGTCGTCGAGGACGTAGGAGCCCTCGTCCTTTTTCCTCATTCGGTACACTATAAACATCACCAGGAGAATGGCACAGAGGAGACCTACGATCGCTCCACATATGATAGCTGTGAACAGAAAAGAAACAAAGAAAAGATAACACATTAAATCATTTCTTTTCTTTTTCTTCATGTTTGTTGTCCTCTTATTTTTTTACTATAGCTTTCTTCTCCGTCGTCGTCGTCGTCGTGTGAGGATGACGGATGACGTGTGGGAAAGGAAAAAAATGTATAAAATAATGTTTGGAGGAAAAAAAATAAAGAAAAGACAGAAGCAGGCTAAAATAATAAATCCTTTTGGGAAGAAAGGATTTTTTCTCGCGGAGGATGAGGAAAGAGATAAATTATTGCGAGGAGGATCAAAAGAGTGAAAGGTGCAAATCCGAGTAGATAAATCAATCAGTTTCTCTCTAGTCAGTTGTTTGTGTGTGAGAAAGAGACAGCCAAAGACATCAGCGCGGCATCAAATAAGCAACAAAGAGCAGAGAGAGAGAGAGAGAGAGAGAGCAAAATACAGAAGAAGCAGCAAAAGTGAGGAGATGAGGTGGATTGTTTAGCTTACGAGTTGTGTGTGTAGAGGACGGAAAAAATGCATACCTATAAGATTTTTTGGGTTAAAAGGGGAAAATAAACAAACAAAACGAAAAAAGGAAATGATTGGATTTATGGAGTATTTTTTTCTTCTCTCAAAGATTTTTGTTGGAAAGTGATTGATTGACTGGAGGAGTGAAGTACAAGATGGCAAATGTATGTACAGGTTTATGTAGGTGGCACATGTTATTTTTTTTACCTGCAAGTATTCCTGGCTGTGAAAAGAAGGACGCTTGAGACTCATTCTTTTGGTTGAAAATATCTGGTTCATGGCCATGGTGTATGGGATCGTCGGTGGGATGCTTAAAGTCTGGGTCCTCTTCCAAGCCACCTCCCGGGACAGCGCCCCTGTTGTAGGGATCCACCTCGGTCCTGGGCGTGGGGACGCGATCCCTCGTGGGAGTTTTCGGCTTGTTGTAGTCTTCGTCATCCACCCCGCTCCCGGAGCCGTATATCTCTGTGTCTTCATCTGGACCTCCGCCGTGACCCGAACCCGCCTCGTCTTCTAGAAACAGGTCCGAATCGATTTTTGATGACACCTGAACCACAAAATGCACAAAAAACACATAATTTTTAATATAATGGCCAATTTTATAAAAAAAATGTTTAATGGTGCGTAAAATGAAAGAAGGAAATGAGTAAATCATCAAGTCATGTCAGTAGTAGGACGTTGGGATGAATTCCAAGAAGAACAAAAAAAATATAATACCCAAATGCCTTAAATTATTATTACTCCTCTTGCCCGTGTAAACTGAAACAAGTGTAATAAAAGATGAACAAATTACACAGACACAAAAAAAATATAATCGTGGACAAATTCTCTGTTTTTTAAGGTACCTCATTACAAAACAGCTCGTATTACTCTCTCGTCGACGCCGTAAAAAATGGGTTCTCTGTATGGTAAACTGTGATTATGGATGACTTTTACATGAGTCATAAACATGTCACTCCTTTCAGTCGTCATTATTAGCATTATAAACAAAGGGGGGAAATTGAACAAGAGGGGCTTATATTATGATCATCATCATTTTCATAAGAAGTTTATAATGCATCATGTGTGTATGTTGGCGTTTTACTTTTTTTCCCTTCTCAGTAAAATTTGTTTAGTTTCCCAATTACAGTGAAATGGATAATGATGCGCAGACTGGTATGTAATGTAGATGGTGTGTGTGCAGCAACAAATATTGCAATCAATTATATATACGATGACGTGATATATGCTTGACTTGGAAAAATAAACAGACGAAAAAAATAATAATATTTCATTAAAAAGACGAGAATAATGGGAATAAAATGCTTATTTTTAAAAAATTGTTGTTTTAAAACAGACACACATCATGTCATATATTTTCATTTTTTACTGCTGCTCTACACACAGGCGCAGCAGCAGCGGCGTTTTCCCAAAAAAACAATATTTTCGTCCATTTTTACTGCGCACAGTTTTTATTGCTCGTCTCTAATTTCACACCTGCACTTTTATAATACGCCATCATCCATGGCACTGTTTATGTTATAAAAAATATGTACTAGCTTATTTTGCCTATTTGCATACTTTTATATATTTTTATAACTGTCTGAGGATTTATTATCATGAACTGAATGATATGCTTGTTGCATTTTTATATGTAGTGACGGACGGACAGACTCTGACAAATAAATGTAATGACAATTATTCACCTTCTCCCGTCCTCCATTCAGTCTCCTCCACTCCACTTGCTCTTTATGTTGCAGACAAGACGCAAAGATTTGTTCAATGAATATCATTAAAAACATTTTGTCTTTGTCATTCAAAAAAACAAAGGGGATCGCATTGAAAATTCAGAAAATGTCAGTCGTCTCATTCTCGCACACAGTGACAAAGGATCAAAGCAACAACAACGCGAGATTATTCATCACATCAGAAATGAGATGCCTAATAATATGCCTACACACAAACGCATTGTTGTTAATAATGCGATTTGATTCCTATTGTTTGCATCGAAATTGCAAATGTGATTGTATTTATGTCTGTATAGTAGGTATGCATGCTATTATTATTATCATTCCTATTCTTAACCATTATTTAACCGAGTTCCGTGAAGCAGCTACTTCTCACAAGAGAACAACAGGTGAAGTTTTTATAAAGTGAAGGTGAGGCATTTAAAAAAAAGTAACGAAGACAAATGTAATGTTGCACATTAGGCCATTTTAAAGGTGTAATAATAATATTATGCTGAAGGCACTCCTCCACCCACCACCACCGCTTTTTTCATCTCATCTCTGGCAAGTTCACCACCTAAATAACCTAGCCCGACAATGAAGAGGAAAAAAATGTGATGGAATCTCTCTCTCTCTCTCTGAAGCCCATAGCAAAACCATCAACGGACAGATTATCCCTTTTTAAGCATCTCTGCCTAAATATGATTTTTTGGCTAATCACTATGCTAGCGCATTTTGTTCATTTCATTTCCATCCAACTCACAACAACTCACCTGTCTGCCGTGGCACACATGCCGTCATCTTTAAATATTGTTCATCATCATTACATTTATATTTTTTAAAGCAGATATGGAGTGTATGTGATGATGATGATGATGGTCAGTCGCACCTTGTCAGTTGGTTCACGATGAGAAATGAGAAAAAGACGGACACAATGAATCATGATGATGTAAAAATCTAAAACAACTCTTTTTTTTCGCTATATATTTTTTCAGCTGAAGCCGAGGAGTCAACTCTTTTTATGGACTCTTTTAGCAAGCCGCATTTTTGCTCTCAAGTCCATTCCGCCACTCAACCAAAAAATATTATAGATCCTCTGAGGCTACTTTATATTACGTGACTTGGCTTGCCTTTTCCCCAAAAAAATGGCCATCGCGAAAAGCAGCAGCAGCAGTGACGGCAGTGATAACCAAACCATCTACAAATCTCACTCGAGTGTTTTTTGCCCCCAACGAGAGGAGGAGAAGAGCGAGTAAGGTAGTATGGGAAAAAATCATTAAGAATTCAGGAATGACCCCTGGAAAAGTAAACAATTCTGCTCTGGAGTGGATGAGTACTCACCCGAGGATAAAAATGGGAATGGGAGTAGGAGGGAGAAAAAAAACTGATATTCCTCCGACAAGACTCATCGTTGAACAAGCAGTGGTGGTGGTGATGGTAGTGGCCGAGAAATTTCGGTCAATTGCCTGCCGATTCACTAAAACGCCACCTTCCACTCCCACCACCGAAATTGCCTAATTTACGACTAGGCCAAGGAGGAGTGCACCTCATCTCCTCCACTACCCACTTATATGCTACCTACTATACTGTATTTTTTCCAGTAGTTTTAAAGTGGCAGGTAGGTAGATGGAGGAAAAATGGCAATATAAATGCAAAAACGGAAGTTCCCAGAAAACATACAAGAGTTGGTGATGATGATGATGATAAAATACGATCCTCCTACATCACCTCCAGCCTATATATCTATCTATCAGCCATCAGAAAAGAGTTTCTATACACAAAAAAGAAACTTAACTTGATAACCCAATTTTCATCCTCTATTTTTCATTCTAGCAAAGCGGAAAAGTGAGTTGCTTCCTCCTTGCATAATTGAGTTTACCTGAAAAAAAAGTGGAGTATATTGAGTTTGAAGGAGAAATGACTGTGAGCGGAATATTAACAAATTTCTTTCACTCTCTCTCTCTCTCTCTTCAACTCTTTTTTAGTTTCTCTCCCTGAGCGAGACACAAGAGTGAGTGACACAGAAAAGAAAAGACAAAAGAGAATCAGAGTGGAGATGGATAGATGGAAGAAGACAAGCCATTATCGAACGAAAACTTGAATCAATACTCATTTTTATTTCCCCCACCGATATACTGCTCTGCTGACTTCCACCTACACACACACCAGCATGCCCGCACCACCACCATCACCTTTTCGTGTCGTCATCAACATCCAGGTCAAAAATTTTATAACGCAACAGGGAATACTACACACACACACTTTTTTTCCAAACCCCAGCCATCAAATCCGTATCCAGCATTTTCAATTCACTCCCGAGACTAATCTCGCTCTCCATCTAGAACTTTCCGAGTCTAGTTAAATATTTTAGCCTGGAGAGGAGACAGAGTGACTCAACGACTCTGATAGTCAAGTGGCTTCACTCAATTCGCCACCACCACCGCACACACCGTCGAGCAAAAAAAGCAATAAAAACAGCAAGCGAGCGCAAAGTGAGTGAGAGAGAGTTTGAGTTACCGAAAAACTTTTTTTTGCTACACTTTCCTTCTTATGTTCATGATGATAGACAACAACGGCGGAAAAAACGGTGAGTTTTGAGTACTGACGACTGAGAGTTGGACGCGGTGGTGGTGGAAGGAGGTAGGTGGTTAGGTGGTGTGGAGTTTTTTTTTGGTGTACCCCTCCCTTCTTCTTCAGGAATCATTAAATTACATTTACAAGAGCAGTTACACTAGCCATCATCATGTTCCCATTCTCTCTCTCTCTCCTCACATCTTACATGATCATTATCCCTGGTCATTATTAAAAGAAGGAGCAAAACAACAAAAGAGGATACTTTTTTTACTCCTTTTTTGTTTGCTGGCCCACACACGCGGGGATTCTCAATCCCGTCATCAATCCTTCTTCTCTCCCTGTGTGTTTCCCAGCTGGCTGTAAAAGAGAAACACTGAACATGCTCATGTCATCATTTTTTCTTCATGTTGGTCATCATCACAATTTAATGATGAGTAAGCTATCTCCCTTTCCCAAGAAGATGCGCCGAGCGTTGATGAGTATATTTTACGTAGGAGTTATTACAGGGCGGACAAAATTTCAAAAGTGATCATTTACTTCCCTCTCTCATCTTTACCATTATTTATGTAGCAGGGCATAAAAACTGAAACGTGTAATGATCATAATAAGCTCTGATACGAGTACAAAGTAGTAGGCCACACATATACACATCGTTTCTCATCATTTGTTTTTCCCTTCTTTAAACCAGGTTAGTTCACACAGAGGTAGGTAAAAAGGTAGGCCAGGCCAGGTACATACAAATTTTATGGGCCAACAACTTAATTTTTTTGTTTTTCAAGCATGCCCATTTTATGTATGCATTTTGCGTACTGGTCGCTAATATTTTTTTCCTTGTTGAGGACGGCATGACATCCAAATACCTGGCCAGGCTACCTAGCGAGAGATTTCACAAAAATTCATTCATTATGAATGGATATGGAGTGGATATATGGAACGTGGTGGATATAGAGGAAGGAGGGATACGCGCAATCAATGGAATTAGATGAAGCATGCAATGAAAAAAGTATGACCATGAGCCATTCTCGGACATTTGAGAAAGCGTGGACATACATACATGAGCGTCGTCGTCGTCGTTGGCTGGACAGGATGGAAATTAAATGAAATGTCAACCACGTCATTCAAAGGTAAATGGGAGTGGAAAACAAGCGCAGGTAGTAGTATTAGCAGCCGAGTTGAAAAAAGAAACAGCAGTTCATTTTTTACTGGGTGGTCCGCTCTGCTATACGGTCTGATTTTGGTCTTGCGAAGGGAAATACCTTGTCATTTGTTGGCTCTTCTGCTGTCATTTACGAGCAGTGTTGGATGGAAAGTAGTACGTACGTGTACACCACCATCACAAGTCGCTAATCATCATTAAAACAAACGACCGGTGGCAGAGAGAAAATTATACGCAGTGGAAAAAGCCATTCCTCATTTTTTTGAAAGCTGAGCCCTGCAAAACAAGTGTATACACAAAGAAATGGGCTTTACTCTGGCTGTCCGATGAAAATGGACGCTTCCACAGTAGTTTCGCTTCTGCTTATTTTTTTTGGCTGGCTATAATATGGTGACCTTTTTTCTCTCTGGGTTCGTGTGAGCAAAGCTACTGAATTTCTCCAGCGGAGCGAAAGGAAAATCCGACAGCTGGCCAACGACCTACACACACACACCATTCATTCATTCTCCCTACCTGTTTTATATATATTTTCGTTTGGGAAACATTGTAAAAAAATATGCGGAATATACACAAACACACACACACACTCGCATAGTACATATTTATGCATTAGTAGACACAAGGATTGTCCATTAAATTGGCCATATTTGATTGTCTGCTGAGGAGAAATGACTGTATCTCTTTTAGCATGAGCGTGCCAGCAGATGTTACTCGGCGGAGCAGTCAGAGTCAGAGAAACGAAGGAAGGGATCAGTTGAAAATGTGTATTTTTTTGGAATGGTTCCGCCTTGATCCTTTTTGCTATGAATGTGCTGTTAGAAGGAGCAGCGGTGGTGGGAAAATTTTGAGGAAGCTCAAGTGAAAATAAAAAAAAGGAGTCGGCTGGGGAGAGAGGGGGAGAAAGCGAGGAAAGACTGGAGTTTTAATGTGAAAACTGGAGACATTGCCAACTATGTCGTTGCCATTTGCCTTGCTGCTTTTGGTGGCGGTGGATGGGTGGGTGGCGGTGCTAGATGATGTCGTTGTGATGGCGATGATCATCATCATCTTTTCTGATGCTGCGTACGTATTGTGTACTGTGTACTAAAAGGACTTGTACGTACGTGTGGGACCATTTGCAAAAGTGAAATTGTTATGTGGTGGTGGCGAGAGAACTTTCTCCCATTCTCTCTCTCTCTCTCTCTCGTGAGCTGGTAAAAGATGCTACTTTTTTTCTTCTTTTCGTGTGCTGTATGTATTCTGTGCACTTTCATCTTATGGAACTTTTCAGTGTGCGGGTAAAAACACGAACATTTGGGCATTTTAGTGAAAAGGATGTTGTTGATGTAGTGCTTATGCTACTTTCCTGCACTATAATAATAATATGTACCTTTCTAAAAAAAGATAAGTATACCTCTGCTTTAAAGGGTACGCAAAAAGTACTGCAACTTATTATAAAACTACATACTGGAAAGTTAGATGAAAGTTACATAATACATTAAATTTTCTCGCAGAATCAAACCTCCAAAAGAAATTTAGATTCCGCACTGATTCCATCTCAAATCTTAAACTTTTTTTTACTCGCGGAGAAAAACTTTGATTTGTAAAACCATGCATGTTTTAAACATCCTGGTTGCCTTTTTATCTCTTGATCTAAAATTGTCGCAGCAATTACCACACACGCTTTATACATATTTTTTTTATGAAAGTGCATGACTCCTTCTTTCCCCTTTTTACTATTATTGCTCTGATTATTACTTCTTGCTACAGTTACAGTGTTATGGCTGCTACCACTACCGCTCTGGTGAAAACCGCAAAGATGGTCATGATAATGAGCCTTCATGCCAAGCAAAATAATATATTGCACCACTTATGCTTTCCTTTTTTGCAGTCTTCTTCTTTTCGCTACCTCCTATCCATACAGAGAGAGAGAGGTCCACCACCACGAAAGAAGCGTAAAAAATGGTTTGCACGTACGAACAAGAAATGGTACGAAGGCTATAAGACGTGAAGGAAACACTTTTGGCTTCCCGCTACTCTCTCTCTCTCTCTCCGTCTCCCAATAATCTGACACAAACACACCAGTCGCCTCTCCGTACAAAAAAAATATAAATTTTCTCTTTTACACATCCGCTCCCTCTCCACAGGCCATACCACCACCCCGAGAAGTGTCGTTCCGTAGTCCTACTTTGTCGTGTCCTTCTCCTTCTCACCTCTCACACAAGACGCTTCCTTCTACTGCGTTCTAAAAAAACATGATGATGATGATGATAATGGGATGATGATGTTTTCTATATGTACTTCCGTTTTTTGCTCTTTTCTTCTCCAGAGAAAAACAGCATCATCATAGCCATCTTCTCCACCACCACCGCCATCCACTAATGTCATCTTTCTCACGTCCCTGCCAATCTACATCCTACACAGCTACTATCACACGCCGCATCCTTTTTCGCCTTGCTTCCTCTCTCCGAAGGACGTTTTTCTTTGATTTCACGTCAAAAACACTCGCAAAAAATATGAATTACCTACATGATTGCATCATCATCACCTATCTTGTACGTGTCCCCATTTTTTATCAACATCCTCATCATTCTCTCTCCGTCCATCTACTACCACCACAATTTTTTTTATTTGGAATCGATCATGCCATCATCGTGTCCCTGTCGATAAAGATAAGATAAGACGTTAGAGGAGAAAGGCAAGTTGAGTGTGTGTATGGCGCAACAACAAAACATTTCCACATTACAAGTTTATCAAACAAGACCACCACCACCGGATGATGACAGAGTGCTTGTCTGTCCTCCAGTATTATACTGCTGCCTTGTAATCTATAAATATTCTTTCTCTTTTTTCTTCACTTGTCTCATATGTAGCCTCTCTCTTCTGCTCCTACTCGTTTAAATCAAAAAGGTAAAAAAATATATGTAGCAGGGAGCGACCAGGGAAAAAGGTGTTGTGTAAGCTCAGAAAAGTGATGGGCGCTGACAAGGAAAAACCACTTTCGCTTGACTTTCTCTTCCCCTTTTACTGTGTCACCACCACCGCCACCACCACACAAAAGAGAATTGATAATGACGATAACAAGCTACAATGTACATACCGTAAAACCTGAATTTATCGCACTGCGATAATTTTTTATGCGGGAAATTTTAAAACGAGATCGCAGCTGCGATAATTAAAGGACTGCGATAATTTAAGGGACTGCGGAAATTAACAACTCAAGGTCCAAAGTATATTTATTGACAACAAATTGTACATATTAATGATATAATATATAATATACACTCAACAATAATTTAATTATTCAACTTGTACTGATAGTAAGACATTTAACAATAATAGAAAGTCAATGTCGATGCCAACAGACAAGCCAGAACAAAACTGGACAGGGTACAGAATGGATATGTACATTGTTTGTTATGCGGTAACTATTTCCCGCAAAAAATGGGGCTGCGGTAATTTAAGGGCTGCGATAATTTATCGTGACGGGAATTTTAAAATGAGATCGCAGCTGCGATAATTAAAGGACTGCGATAATTTAAGGGACTGCGTTAAATTCAGGTTTTACGGTACGCTTTTACCGTAGTAGTTTTTCATTCCAGATACAAAAAAAATAAGTGGGTTGTGTAAGCAAAAGGTGTGCACACCTCACACACCTGACCCTTTTTTTCCAAAAAGGAAAAGAAAAAAACTCAACAAAGTTGATATACTACTGCTACACCACATACGACACAAAAAAGTGAAGTGAATGATAATGATGATAATGATAAGCAATTGGTATGCTCGACTTGTATGTCTTTTGGCATGTTAAAAAACGCCATATATTCTTGTCTTGTTGTTTGATCAAGCACACAGGCACTCTATCCACCACCACCAGCACATGTCTTGAGTAATACTAAACTCGACACATTTTATTTTGACAAAAAAAAATATGTGAAAAGAAGAAAGTAGAAGGTGGTGACGACGACGAGGAGTGCAGAGTAGAATACTGAAAAAAAGGAACAAAAGGTTCACAAAGCAAATGATGATGATTTCCAGCTAAAAACCAACCAAGCTAGTGGAATGGAACGCACACGTGTGAACTGCTGCTGGTGTGCGTGCCGTTTGTTCTTCGTTAAGAGTTGGGATTTTCGAGTGGAAAAGTGAAAAGAAAATGTTGCCGAGTTTGAACAAGGGCAAAACTCTAATGCTTCCTTAAGAATGAGAGAAGAGGAGAGAGAGAAAGTAAAAATAAAACCTTTTTTTTTCTTTTGCATTTTTTTTTGTTCTCAGTTAGCTAGGTGGAAGAAGAGAAGAGTCAACCAAGCCACTTATTGATGAAGCCACATAAATCAAGGGACAACACGAGAAAAACGGAGAATAAAAGGACATCCAACACATTGTAAGGGAAAGTACAATGAACGACCATCCGAGGAGCAGGTGCTACAAAGACCTGCTGCTTTTTCCTTCTGCTCGTGGTTTTCCCTTTTTATCATCAGGGTATCGGCTATCGACTTGTCTTGTTTGTTGGTTTGCTGCTACTTGCTAGTGCTGTCACCAGAAAAAAGCAATATGTTACGCTAGGAAAAAAACTCTTTTCTTCCAATAGTCCACTGTCACCCGGGTATACTAGCTTAGATGTATGTGTAAATATTTCAATATCAAGAAAGAGAGAGAAATATTCACTGAAGGAATCTGAATTGAACTTTTTTAGCTCTAGGAGCAAAAAAAAGCGACGGGTCAACCAACAGCAGTGCGTTATCATGATCAAAACGCAAACCCTGTGCGTGTAGTTTAGTAAGTTTGTCTGCCATTTCAACAAACAGATTAGCAAGTGGCATGTATGTAGTCAGCAGGTCAGTGAAAATGAAAAGAAGAAAAAGAAAAAAAAAGTTTTTTCCCATTCTAAATAATAGCTATAGGTTTCTCGGTGAAAGCAAAACAGATTTCCTTTTTGAAGGCAATGAGAGATAAGTTTGGCTTATTAGACTACGAAGGCAAGAGTGAAAGATTTTTTTGTTCATCTCTTTTTCTCCTCCAGCAAAAGATTCCACAGCCGTCTTACAAATTTCACATGACAAGTTCTTTTTCTGCTGATTTGTTTTATTGTGGTACGGAGGATACAAACAAGTGTTTAAAGTAGTAGTAGTAAAGTAGTAAGTAGTAGACTACTTATTACTTTTACTCGAGAATCTGGAAAAGAAAAGCTTATTTTAATGTCGCTGTCTTGCATCGAGAGAACGAGACACATCCCCAAATCTAATAGCATGTTAATATGCTACGTTGCCGGAAGTTGACTTCACTTTTAATGCTCCTCTTCTCATGTCTGCGGTAGTAAAAAGTGTAGAGAGAGGAAAAAGTTACACAGCAGAGAATATAGCGGGGAAAACAGCTTATAGCGCTTTTACGGTCTCTCCTCCATTTTTTTCTGCATTTTCATGTCTTCTTATTCTTCTTCTTTCTGCTGGCGATGCTTTCTCTCTCTCTCTTTCTCCCTCAGTCAACCAGACTTATTGTCTTGTATAGTGCCAACAGCACACATAGAAATGCACGCATGCAAAAGAGAACACTGAGCACACATACAATTCAAAGCCATGTTACAAGAATTTCACCACCGTCACCATTCTATCCTCTTTACTCCTCTTTTTTTTCTGCTGGCAACGCATATCCTCTCAATATAATGGAGAAAGGATAGAGGGAAAAAAAGCATTTTCTCTGGAGGAATTACTATATATACGATTGCGACTACAACCATCATAGTCATTGTTGTACTTTCTTTCCCTGCTAGTCTAAGAGGCAATAAAGTAGTCATTTTACATTGTGGAAATGAGGTTGTTGTTCTCTCTTTCTTCCTTCTTCTTCTTCACACTACAATTCCTGCTCTGGTTCTGCTGCTGTTGAAGGAAAAAATATCATGAAGAAATGGTCCGTATTAAGTGTCTGTCTTTCTCTCTCTCTCTTTCTCCCATCTATACCCGTTTTTTATACTTTCTCCGCATTTTTAACAAAGGAGCGCTTGAAAAATGGGGGAAATAACTGGGGTTTTCCTTCATCGGCCTTCCTTTAGCTCCCTCCCTGCATGACGCTTTCTCTCTCTCTCAGAACAAGTTTCACATCATCAGAAAATAAGGCTCTCTTTCACTCTCACTCAAAAACTGCTTTTCTGCCAGAGTGCTTGTTGGTGGCGGCGGCGGTGTGAAATTCTTTGAAGGTAGTCATTACTCTGCATAATGTACACTGCTTTCTCCGCGGAACAACAGCAAGCAGGAAACGTGATCCAAGAAAAAAAAAGATACATACAATATAACACACAATCACGCAAATGCACATACTCTTCTTATTCTTCTGCGTCTTCCAAGAAAAAAAGGGATGGTCTATTGTATTTCTGCGACTGTGTTTGTATTACAAATGTAATAATTCAAGTGGAAATGGAAAAAGGCTGGCAGAACAACACAAGACGATGAACGAGAGAGAGAGAAAAAAAACACACGTTCTTCTTTACACAATACAAAGTTGTTATATTGCTTTTTTTCTTTGGTGATATAGGCCTCGTTATTACGTGTGGTGGAGTGAGAGTGAGAGAGATGGGGAAAATAATGATTTTGTGAAATGTGAGAGGAGGAAGAGCAATAACGTGTAAAATGTGCAAAATAAGGAATTCCATGAATCAGCAAAATCCTACAACGTACAAAACAAGCGTAGTTTTGTAGAGAGAGCACACAGGAGCTGCATTTATTGCTGATATTATATAATGGCGTGGGTGAATGATCGTTTTAGAAGGAGCAGAACAGACCACCCAACACTCTCTCTCTGGCTACCAGATAAAAAGGCACTTTGCAAGCGAACCAGGCAAAAGGAGGCAAGGTGCTATATAATCTAAACTACGCTAATTTATCAAGTGTGTACTTGTGTTTCTCCTCTGCAACTGCAAAACTATACAGGCTCCACTAGAGAAGGGTAATAATGCATTATAGAGAAAATGAATCTG
This sequence comes from Sinella curviseta, assembly GCA_004115045.4. Classification (NCBI taxonomy): domain Eukaryota; kingdom Metazoa; phylum Arthropoda; class Collembola; order Entomobryomorpha; family Entomobryidae; genus Sinella; species Sinella curviseta. Next base: position 71,780,077 of record CM023199.3, read on the forward strand.
ATAATGAAATTCATTAATTAGCCATTTTGTAGTGCTGTCGGCTGTGGTAGTGTGTGCCGTGTTGTGTTCGGTGCTGACTGCTGAATAGGCAGTTATATAGCCAGCTAGAGAGAGAAAGAGGGAGGGAGAGAGAGAGAATGGCAGAGGAACTAAATAAAGTAGTAGGAGTGTAGCAGTAAATTATTGGCAGTTATTTTAAATTGCTGGATGGCAAAGGGACCATGGATGGACTAGAAAACAGCTCTCTCACTCTCTCACCTTTCCTCTGTTCATTGGCACTACTCTCTCTCTACAATGAACAGTTTTTGTGATTTTCCACGGAAAAGGAGAAAATTTTATGGGAAAATGACAAGTTTTATGGCTGCTTTGCTTTGCGGGAGGGAATTCTCTTTCATTTTCATTTGCAATTAAATATGAGCGCAGGATCATTTATGATGACTGGAGGAGCCCCTCTCTCGCTCTTTTCCTGTTGAATTATAATTTTCTTTTTTTTTGCAGAAAAAAAATGTATATATTTTCGCTCTGGTGGAGCCAGCCAACCAACCAGACAGGTAACGAAACAATATACTGCATTGTTGTCTTTTGAAAGAATAATGGAATGAGAAGAAAAGGGAAGACGGCGGCGGATGTCCTGCTGAAGAATAAACAGAGAAACAACAACAAAAAACGCAACAAAACAAACAAATAAACAATGTCTCCATTTTTTTCCCTTTCTCTTTGTATATTTTTTTGGGAAAAAATTTTTCGAAATGGAAAGAGCTTGTTTGAACAAAAAAACAAGCTTTTTTATTGTTATACTCTCTGAGCATTTATTATTATTAGAATGCGTGGAGTTGAGATGAGAGAAGGCAGTGCATGGCCAAGCACAATGGCTACGGTTGTTGTTGTGTGCTCCATGCCATTATATCAGCAGCACTCAAGTTTTTAGCATTGTCCAGCCATGCGTAACCTTGTGTTTCCGCTTCCTTGTTTGTTTGCTCGTACCACATAACACACTGCACATATCCATCCATCGACATATGCTTTTATGATAATATTTATGCTCTATATTGCCACGTAATAATATGCTACTGGGAATAAAAAGGAGACTATTTGCGAAACAAACAAAACAATGTCACAACTTATTCAACCAGTCAACAAAAAAAAGTTTAATTTTTTTAGACAGACAAACAACACAGCTACCGTGTACTACGTTTTCACCGAGAAAATTACAGGGATGCTACTTTTAAACTACTCACGTATCAACTTGAATAAAAATTATGCGTTTTAGCTTCCCGTAAAAAAGTATCTAGTTCGATCTACTTGAGCTTTGCTTGTGTTTTTCTCTCTCTACATGTTATATATGTTTACGTGCAAAGTAGCACTTAGGTTCACACAAAACACACACACGCAAAACACATTCCCTGTGAAAACATTTTGTTTCCACTAAAAATAAACTTCAAAGGTAAAACGGAGGATGTTTCTCTGATGCGAGTATTTAAAAAAATATGACGTGTGTGTATGTGCTTGTGTACTCATTTTTTCTCAAGTAAACAGGAATACTGCCTAGAGCAAGCCCATTCTAGCCGCATTCCTTTACACAAAGTCGTAACAAACACAACACAAATAGAAATTTTATGAGGACATGAAAGGAAGTTGAAAGAGAAAATATAAGACGAAGATCCTGCTACTTTGATCATCATGTGTGCGCTGATTGACGACAAAAATAACCCTATACCCTACGTGTGTACATTGTGTGGCTACAAGTTATAAAATCTTCGTCTTGCTCAAGGAACGGATAACCTTGTGCGTTGTGTGCACGTCCCTCTTGTACAAGTTTCCACCGACATCCGGTGTGCGATACAACAACAATGTTTCATGATTCATGGTATCCTTCCCGTGTGCAATGCACAGTTTACATATTATTTTCACATGTGTGTGTTTCTGCTATAACGCGACGCAACCAAAATAAGTAAGTAGAGTGGATAAATTGTGACGGGTAATTTTGAAAGTATATAATCCTTTCGAGGCTGTACTTAATGGCAGTTTGCTGGATTTTTCTAAAGAGGATAATAGCGCATTATCCAATTACCGCAACAACAACATTACACAGTAGTAATCTCTTTACCATTCTGACCATTGTCCATACCACTATAGCTCGCAACCACGACTGAAATCAAAGTGAGTACACTAAATAGACAGGATGTGATGATAGTTACTGGACACGCATAGGCACGTCTCTGCTTAAAATGTCATGATTATTTTGTCTCCTCATCGGGTTTCTGGATTCCTCTGGATTTGTGGACTGTCGTCCTCCACCTCCTTTTTCCTTTCTAATAATGCCAATTGTTGTAATAACAATGATTATTAAATCATTTTTAATGCGTTGCACAATTGTGTGTGTCGTTTTTTTTTTGGTAAAAGGGAAGCACCCCACCTACCATCAACCAGTCATCACGCACGCACGCGTAAAATTCCCGTCATATTTTCACTATCCACTCATATTACAGCTTTGCTGCCCTCATTTTCCATGTGTACTTTTAAAGTGGTCAATTGATTTTCAAGTAATGGTAATAGTAACAATATTCTTGACTCTTCATTCAATTTGATATCCTAGCAGTACAAGTGGATGAGGAATGTGGCAAATAATGCTGTTAAAAAGATTTTCTGGAAAGGCCCATTTTCACTCACTTCATTACACAATATTTCTTCCCTTCGTCTTGTTCATCCCTCCTCATTTCATTTCCTGTCTCTGCCAATCTCATTTCCTGCCTTGTTCAATAAACACACACCATTCATAGTCAAATTTGGTTAGAGAGACTGACGTCGGTCGGGAAGAGAAAGAGAGAGAGAGCGAGTCTCCGTCCCAAAAAAGAACTTTTTTGGTAGAGCACACGACATAAACAGATATATTTCCCTGTCCCGTTAGATTATCATCTTTTGCTCTCATTTTCACAATTTCTTCCATAAAATACTCCATTTTTCATAAAGTTTTCTACCGCGTGCCACCTCCGTTTACCATCACCACCACCAACCACCAAGCCATCATCCATCCATCCATTTATCCCGTGCCGTCATGGCATACATGTGGTGGATTTAGCAGAAAGCAAACAAAAATAGCCATTCTATGTACCATGCACGTCCGTCTGTCCTCATTTTCTCTTTTCTCATCATCATTTTACACTTTGCGTGGGCGGTGGCGGTGATGGGAGTGCGGCGATGGTGTCTGTGTGTGTGGTGGTTGTAGCAAAGTGGTTAAGTTGTAAAGAATTAGAAGGCCTCTTGTGTGCCTTATGGACCACATCTGCATACTCGACTACTCCACTCCACCACCATTTCCATTATTCCAAAAGTCCACTCTATTTATACTTATCCGACAACTTTCTCGTTTTAACTGTTTCATAATAATCATTCATCTTCCCTGTTCTCTCTCGAAGGACAAGGCTATAATGAAGCAAGGAGCAATCAACCAGCCATGGCCAACAAAAGCCGTAAGCTTTTTACAGGATCACACACAACACACAGCAGACACGGATCCTTGTCGCCTTTCTCGCTCTCGCCTCGCGTTTTGTTCCTTGTAGTCCTCCTGGTTTTTGTGGCTCAACACAAAAGCAAATCTTTTTAAAAGCCCAGAAAAGTACACAGGCTGCTGCTCCTCCTAACAAGCTCCTACATAACAACAGCCAGCCATCCATCTCATTCATTCACATTCATTCTTCTCTCCATCTTCTGTTCTACTTATTATTATCATCCCTTCCTCCTCCATTCCATTTCCACCATTCTTCTTCCTTCCTTTCCCTCTGCCATCCTGCCTGCCGCTCTTGATTTATAAAAGTGTAAAATATACTACCACACAGCAGTCCTATGCTGCCGCTACAATGCGTAAATTTGTTCATTTTCCCTTTCAACCTTAATTCCTCTTTTTTTTACAAAGAACACAATACAAAATACCGACCCTCCAGCCTTCCCACTTTTTCAAGTTGTCACATTCCGTATTCCCCTCCCCACACCAAAATGGCTAAATCGCTGCACATTTTCAATTTGTCCCCACCCAAGCTAGCCCCATTTTCTTTTTATCGAGATGCCTTGTTCCTTTGATTGAGCTCCGTGAAACAATCCGTCTGCTGGCAATTTCTTGTAGCCTTTTGCTCACTCAGCTCCCACCTCATTAACGTATCGTATAATGTTGGACATATGCATGGCTGGCTTCATCATCATCATCATCTTCCTTTCGCCTCTGGTTACAGAATACAATCCCAGCAGAAAATTTGGAAGCTACTGTGTACTGGAACTGAAACTGTGATGGAATTGGATTGGAAATGTACGCACAATAAAAATCATACATGGATGGAGATGGCGTTATTATTGGAAATTTCCTTCCTTCCTTCCTCCTTCCAACGAAATAAATAAAAGCTTATGCCATGCCACTCACTTCATCAATACAACAGCCAGCATAGCGGCGGCAGTAGCTTTTCCATTTTCCATCCATCCATCTAGATTCGACTTTGTTGCTCCAAGCCCATCGAACAGAAAAAACCTCAAAAATATTCCTCCACCACGCACACCACCATATCGACACGACACACATTTACGGCCCTCCATATTATGCATTGATTTTCCGTTTTCATACGCTACGCATTTACAACATCCCGATGAACTCTGCTGCTCGAAAATGTTGATGAATCAATGAGCTCATTCACGCCTTTGTTTGTTTTTCTCTTGAACACCAACCAGCCAACCAACCCAGTGAGCAGCAGCACCAGAGATTCCCAAATCCAAATGAAATTCTCTCTCTCTCTCTCTCCTTTTTTATTTTATGTACTCAACTCTCTGCACCTCTCACTCCGCTTGCATCATCACATCATCGTCAACCCAATCCCAATGATGATTACTACATGTTTTTTTATTCCGCTTGTCACACAAATTTGTACAAAAGAAAAGTGTATACACACGCAGTCCGCATATAAAACAACCACCGCATCATCAGCACATTCCAACCATTTTTACAAAAAGCCAAAAACCTCTCTCTCTCTCTCTCGCTTTCAATGCGATAGATTGACACAAACAACTAAATAATGGGTAGGTAGTGTAGCTAGTGGAGTAGTAGTACAAGAGAAGATTACAACTTATGTACAGATACTCATCTTCTCAAATACTTTGGTTTGGTAAATACTGGTTTCAATTATATTCTTTTCTCTTGTTTGTTTTTGTCTGGCTGCTGCTGCTGAGAAAAAATTGAGCTCCTATTGGAATTGGAGACTTTTTTCTCTATTTACCATTCAAGCCATCCTCGCAGAAGAGCACCAACAAAAAACAACGACAGCGTTGACAAAATATCAAAATCAAACCAGCGATTATACCTACCTATACGAAATACATACAAAAAGCTGTTACGCTCTGATATTGTGATATTTTTTTCCTATTTTCTATTCATTATTCTCCCAACAAACAAAAACCTCTCGTGTTATTTTTGTTATCGCCAATCCTCTTTCTTCTTCTCCTCTCTCTCTCTCTCCGATCTCTTCCTTGTTATATGACGCAACCATTGAAAACACGTGTCACCCTATCAGCTTTATTTGATGTTTTTTCTTCTTTAAAAGTTGGGTGCTGCTGCAGCTTCTGATCATCATCGTCATGATCATCATGCAAAAAAAGGCATTAAAATCGTTTAGAGAGAGAAGAAGGGAAGGTACTGCATATAAAAAACCCAAAATCCGATAATAAAATATGCACTCCATGTTATAATAATTTTACATTTGGGTGGTGGTGGTGGTGGGAGTGGGAAAAAAGAAAGGGTTTTGTTGGTTGCTGAACAAAGTTGAAAGTGAAACTTTGGCGGACGAAACAGATGCAAAGTACTCGACAAAAAAAACATAACTCGACATTGGAAGGGATTATGTTTCAACTCACCAACCACCACCGCCACTACCACCACCTCCACCATAGCTGCTATACCGTCGTCACCACACACCATTCTTCGCGTTTTGTTTCCAGAAAATATACACCTATAGAGCTGTAAAGCTATTGTGTTATGTGTGAGGGAGAGAGCAGGAGATCATCGGTGGTAGAAATAGTGGTGCTGGTGATGATGATGATGATGGTGGAGGAGGAGGAGGAGAAGAGGTTTCACAGAGGAGGATGCTGGCACGTACATTTTCCACTGCTGCAATGCAGAGAAGGAAAAACAATGGGAAAATGGAAGAGGAGACATAAAATCAAGCATTTCAAATGCACTCTCTCCTCTGAATTCCCTCTCCAACTCCCTTGTTTAGTGAGTGTGTACTCTCAGCTCGCAGAGCTCTCACTCCTAAGCTTTCATGTATGTAACGCTCATGTTGTCCTGTTTAAATATGTAGGATTTTGGAGGAGGGAAAGCAGGAGGAGATGTAGTGCTACCCTATAAAAATATAAGGCTACCCACACACGGCACGGTAAAGAGAGAGACTCTCTGAGAGAGAGAGAGAGAAAGAAAGAAAACGCACCAAAATCTAGTAATCCAGTTTGTCCTCCTTACTTTCCCCGAGGGACGCAAGAGAGACAGCCGCGGTGGTGGAGCGGAGAGAGAGAGAGAGAGGAAAACAGTTCCAGGCGATGAGCTTCACAAATGATGATGATCATGATTATTATTATTATTATTCGTTGCTTAAAACTATCCCAAAATCGGAGAGAGAGAGAGAGAAAAAAACTTTTACTGGGAATTATTTTGATTGTGATGCTACTGCTGCTGGCAAGGAATGCGCCATTATAATAAATGGGAGAAGAGAGTGAGAGAGATGGGGATAATTGCTGTGCTGGTTTGATGCGGAGTATAAGATTTTCGAGTTTGGGAGGAGGAAAGGATTTTCAAAGGCTTATACGCTCTTCCTTCACAATCAGCAATGGAGCAGAATGTGTCAACTGATAGAACGGCTTAATGAAATATTCAGGGGATATCCTCATGTTTTTGGAACAATCCACAACGAAAAAAAATCATAATCATGAAGGCTCCCAGCAGTTCATGGACCTGTTTCTTCTGTGCACTGCTAAACTAATCATATTGCCAATCACGACATAACAAACGACGATTATCATTTCCATCATAATCATCCCATCTTATGAACAATTCATTTTATGCATTCAATCTGAAATTCCAATTGGGAGCTAATTATTATGCTGCTGTGATGATGATGCTGATGATCCCCCTTTTGCTGCTTGTATGACGATGATATATAATGAATTCCTCCAAAAAATAAGCTATGAATATGCAGGCTACGTATCAGATATCAAACCTGATGATTTATTCACTCTCCATCTCCATTCATTATGCAAGGCCAACCATATTAATTACAGGAAAAGAGGAAAAAGACTAGGGAAAGATGATGATGATGTTGATGAGGTTTCCAGGCAGGCACGAAAAGATGAAATGAAGATGAGGTGATCCTGTCATCTTGCTCCTCATCACAATCACCACCAAAACCACCATTATCACACAGTCTCTCATGTCAAGCTCGTCTTTTTTGCTAAGGCATATATAGCAAATGAGCACTAATGACTTGTCATGGCTTTGCATGCAAAGCAACCAACTTTTTTTTCTGTGATCACGCTGATGAAAATGGAAAATAATTATAATGAAAAAAGGGCTGCATTTTGGCTTGCCGTGATGCTGTTGTGTTTTTGATGCATGCGGTATATTTTATTGTGAAACGATGAAGATGACAGTGCGCAAAGCTTGTGCTTTTGTAGCTTTCCCGTCTCTCTGGAATGCAAACTTATTTGTTCACTTCACCATTTTTATTTACTTTCCTCCTCACACAGCGACCACTTTTCATCTCTCCAGCAGCAGCAATCCAGTTTCCCTTTTTTCCAGAGAAAATGATGATTGAGTCATGCAATGCAAGCAATAGTAATAGGGAATGGAAAGAAAATCAGAAAAACCAGAGTAAAGCATCTGTCCTGAATTACCGGGGAGCAGGCAGTCAGAACAGAAAAGAGAAGAAGAAAAAAACAAGTCAGTATATTTGTACGTGACAGACAGCTGCTTCGATAAAACCTTCAAAAAACTCTGAAACTCTGCCGACACAGCAGAGAGTTTTCTTCTTTTCCTTAAAATACCATTTACTCAGTCAGTCAGACCTACAATCTGGCCAAAGAAGACGGAATAAATGTATAGGTATTTACTTTTACGAAGCTTAAAGGTAAGTCTGCTGGCCAGATGTCAGCTAGAGGGAGAGAGAGATCATTTCATTTCAGAGAGCTTTTTAGCCTTCAACCAGAAGAAAAAATATATATAAATCCCTGCATTTTATTATTTATTTTTATGTACGGGTAATCCTTAATCCTATATCCTTTTCTTCCTCTACTGCTGCTGCTCGCATTCGGCTAAGCTAATCCCTTCGGAGAATACGTACATTTCAGAGGAAAATATTACACGTAATTTGATATGGTGAACGTGCGATGACAGATTTTTCTCTAAATAAATTTCACCAACGTATCATTGAATTAAATGGCAAGATGATGATCACGATGATTACATTTGTCTGGCTGCCGTAGGCCAAAAGTGCAGTCGCCGCGGAGCGGGCTTTATATACACAACAACACACACACAGAGAAAGAAAAAAAACCGCAAGATAAATACTCTGTGACTGTGTTTGAAAAACAAAAAAATGATCTACCTTTTTTACTACCTACCTTGCTGTTGCATTTCAAATATTGAAACCAAGAAAAATGTGAAATGAATGGTCATTTCATTTAGTGAGCTATATTATAAGCAATTCAACAAAACTACTACGGCACACACGGCGTCTCTGTCTTTACTGTACATAATAAGTACCCGCAGTACTCACTCACCCATTTTATTCCCTCAACAAGAGAGGCGAACTGAAACAAGAATGGTGAAGAAAGTAAGACTGCTTTGCTGTTGTTTTTTGTCTTAACTATTATTATTATTAATGAAGAGGAAAGACGAGATTTGATCGGTGGACTGTGCGAGAGGAGTTTACAGAGTTAAAGGCTCATCTTTCTTGATCATCGGCTCCACTCTACTTTTTCTTTCTTGTGCGCAGCTTGTATCTCTCTTAACGAACAGAAATATGTACCGCTTGTTTCTCTGCCCAGCCTTTTACTATATTGCCTATTATTTATAACGATAGGATAATATAGTCAAAAGCTAACCACTTATCATTCCCATTCCTCGTCGTCGTCGTCATTTTTTCTTGAGAGTTTTGTGTAAGTACACAATATTCATTTAACAACTTGTACTACTACAACTACTGACGACTCACTACTACCACATCATGTCGATGTAATAGTTCCTCAAGAAGCGCATTCCTTTTTTATGTTAAATTATATACTCTTGTTGTTGTCGTTATTCCTCTCATTCTCATCAGCGCATAGCATCATCATCATTGTTTTGCTTTTTTAAACCCTTTTAAGTAGGAGAAGACGAAACTTGCATAAAAAAATTGTATGAATCTTCTCCACCTCCGCCGCCAACAACATCCACCACAACAACATTGCATATAAGTACATACTTTACTTCTTGCTTTAAATGGTAAATTACAGAGAATGGAATGATGATCATCATTGTGAAAAAAATCGTTTCAAGAGAAGTGAATTTTATTGAGAGAGAGAGAGAGACCAGAGCCAGAAGCTATTAACCAGTTAAGAAGAAGTAAAATACCATTTTTCATTGCATTCCCATTGCCATTATCATTTTTTATGTTGCGCGGAGGAAGGATCTTATAGACGTTCCTTCATTCAGTTCACATGTGTGCGTATACCTACATTACTTGACTCGCTTGTCGTTCGTGGTGCGTTTTTGATAAGGCGAGAGAGAAGATGAAGCTCTCTCTCGGTTTTCTGCTGCGATTCTTCTACTTTTTATCGCCACCACAAAAAATAATACAAATGATTTTTCTTCTTCTACTTTTCGTAAACTTGGTCGTTTTTTTTCTTCTGTCAGATAGGCAGCATGTCAAGAAATTTTTCTTGCCGTGTACGCAATTTTTCCATTCTTCATTTTGTCTTGAAAAAGAAAGGCCAGAGGCTTGTAGATAGAGGCAGACGCTGCTGACTGACTGGCTGAGTGAGTGAATCTCTGCACTGCTCCTGAGAATCTGGCTGAATCATTCAGAAAAAAATGTGAGTCAGTTGAAGAGTTGAAGAAGTTTTGAGCTGCCTTTGATAATAAGTTTGGTTTTTTGCTAGGAATGCAGCCAACAAAAATGTGATGATCACGGTAGTGGTGTCTTGGTCGTAGTAATGTTGGTTGGTGATCTTCGTATGTACATGCCATTCATTTTATTGCTGATGATGATGTTGTTGTGGTTTGGTTTGATTTTTTGTGGGGTGGTGTCATCCTAATAGTTATAGAATGGTGGTGGTGGTGGAGTAGGAGGAGGAGGACTTTTTTCAAGTAAGTCGCATACTTTTGTTCGAGTCATAAAACGTAACATGCCTCACATTAAATATTAAACTAGGTGTAATCATTATCTTATACATACCTACTTCTATAGGCAATAATTGTTCATATATAAGATAAGTAATTAGGTAAAAGAGAAACAAGAAATGTAAGTTGCACTAGAAGCACTCTGACTCTGCGTGTACAAAAGAAACGATGATGATGCGATGTCTGATGATGATGTGGTGTTAAATCACGTACAGTCCGCACAGACAATAATATTATGTTTTCAAGCAAAAGTTAGCAGGAGGGAGCAGCTTAGCTTATTAATCGTTTACAAAAGAATAAAATGAAATAAAAGGAAAAAATATTAATATGTAAGTTTTTGGGGCACGCCACTCATCTCGTGTAGAAGTATATACGTGACGTGAACAAAACTACTTTTTTATTATTAATTTGTACTTTTTGGCTTTGCAAAATTGAGCTCTTCCTGAAAGCGTTAGAAATTCGCTAACAGCAAAAATTCTAACATGCTTGCTTGGTAAATAAATAAAAAAGTATTTAGAGTTTTTTAGTGCACTGATTTATAAATAATGACATGTTCAGCACGGCCTGATTCATTTCATTGTTGGTTAGGCTATGAGACATTTAACAGTTAGGTTACCTTGAATTGCAATTTCATCTCTTTGCAGCACCATCCAAACCAATAAAAGCATTAAGAGCTGTCTGTCAAAAAAATTACTGCAAACTTTTCCAGCAATTTTTCATTTTTTTTACCGAAAAAAATATTTCTACATAAATTACATCTATGTAATCCACCATAAATATGCATGCTCTTTCTTATCATTATCATAACAGGAGCAGCAGTTTGTCACGTTGCTTCTCGAATGACTAATGATGATGATGCGATGGCAAAGAAACCTGACTTGTTTTTCTTTCATATTCTCCTTCTCACTTCCCGTCTCTCTGTCTTGACAAACCTTTTAGACGGGGAAAATGCGGAATAATTAAAGGGAATGTGATACACCTGAGAATACACAAGACGGCGAGAGAGAGAGAGGAAGAGGAAAAGTATCTCCTGTGCTAAAATTATATTATACGATGATGAATTATGAATGAGAATGTCTCGGAAGAATAACATTTTCCTTGCAAGTTCACTACACACTACTCTCTCGTCATTTTGTGCTGCTGGTGATGCTGCCGCTGGAGTAGTGTCGTGTCAGTTTTCTTCTCCTGGAAGTTTTGACATCTTCTCCCATCCCGTGCTCATTCTTCTCCTTCTTCCTTTTCACTTCCTGCCTAATTCATTTTCCACGACTTCAACGTACACACACAAGGCATTACATTACATATCATTTCCAGTTCAAAGGACGAGGACGACGATGATGGGGAAATGGGGAAAATACCTTTTCTCCAGTCAACTCAAGTCAAAGGCAGCGTCAGCAGTACTCTACTCTACTACTAGCAGCCATAAGAACAATTGCAAAATAATATGATATTTTGATGATGAAATGACTCCTTGCCTGTCCGTCTGTCTGTCTTGCGGGTGGAAAAACTCATGGAGCAGCAATAATCCAACTTCCTCTCCTCCTCCTCTCCTCATCCACCCAACCTGCTCATCATCACTAAACAAGAAACGGATGGAATCTGGGCGCCACCACCACCACCGTGCCTGCCAGCACTACTCCTACTACTCTAGCAGGAGCAGAAATTCATTTCAACTCTGTCATTGTGACAATTCAACCTGAACGGAGGAGAGGAATTTAGCAAAGGAAATTTTGTGAGAGGTTTTTGGTTTGTTGGATTCATCATCATCGTCATTCTCATAATAGCTGGGTATACACTATGTAATAATGACGTGTCTTTATATTTTATCAGCAAAATGTCAGCAGACAGAGAGAGAGCACTCTTTGAAGAGCAGCTAAAAATAGAGAGACGAAGAAGAGCAAAAGTCGATGATGAGAGGAGAATAGAGAAAACGAAGAAAAAAACCGATTTATTTCTAGCAACCTAGCAAGAGGTTCTACACAAAGTGATGGTGATGATGAGTGACGAGGAATGAAAGGCTGAATTTTCCTTCTGCTCTCTTCTCCTCTGGTCAAAACTCCTCGTCGTCCTTCTCCTCCTCCTGTAATACCACTCATCATCGTCAAGATGATAATGGCATTTTCGGCAAAAGAAAACGAAATCGAACGCACTACTGGCAGGCAGAGGTTTCATCTTGTATTAGTAAGCTTTAATTGAAACCTTCCTCGCCATTCCGAAGCAGACGCGTATACACTCGTCGATGAAAAGAAAATGGTAGCTGGTAGCAGAGAAAAAAAAGATGAGAAAAAAATGGGAGTTTCAATGTGATGGCATGGAGGAATTTCCTATCATCATCAACAACAACTACGCATTCGTTTCTCCTCCAACAAAAGAAGCTTTGGCTACTCACCGTACAAAATGAATGAGTCGAGTCGAGAGAGAGAGAGAGTCGATCGAGAAGAGTGAGAGATATTGAGTAGTGGAAGGAATAAGAAGGAAAGGAATGTACATACTTAGCTGGCTACTAATACGCCTAATAAAACAGCTTCAAGTAGTATGTTTAATGGAGAAGTGGTTAAACCCTTGAAATTTTCGCTGATGCCATGCTGGTGCCTGGTGCTAAACAGCTTATAAAACTGTGAGCAGAAAAGAAGAAGCCACCACCTCCACCACCGTCAAAACAATCTTGTCTAGTGAGTGCTGGTGATGGTGGTGGAGGCAGTGGAAAATACACACATTTTTCTCTCAGGTCCACGTCCAGTGAGAAGAGGAGAATAAGAAGAATGATCAGTGAAGCAGAGAAGCATTTGTCTCCTCGGCAGTTTTCGTTTCCCTCTCTTTCTTTCTTCAGCTTCAACTACTCAGCTTGAACTGTAGAGAGAGAAAAAAAAAGTTTGCTTCTGAACAAGAAGAAGAATCCGTGAGAGAGAGAGAGCAGAGCAGAAGCAGCATCGCAATCTCTACACAAGACATAAAAAATCGCCGCCTTTTAAGGAAAATGGGCATATCTACATTATCATAATGATATACACTTTATATATTGCATACCATTTTATTATTATAGCACAACAGCCCTCTCACGCTCAATAATCATAATAATCCACCATGAAGAAGCAAAGGAAAAGAAGACGTTTTTTTTTCTTCTCTTCTTGTATCTTGTTCACTGGATTTCCTTACAGGGAAGAAGTAGAGAGAAGTGTTATCTTACTCAAGCATTCTCGCGTCGCCATTCTTGTCGCTGGCTGTGCTATTGTTGTTGTTGCGCCACCACCACACTGCATTATTGCATTGTGAAATGGCGAAAGAAGGAGGAAGAAGGATGAAGATCATGGCGATGATCAAGATCGCATTATGTTCAGCCTTATGGCCACCGCAAACATATATATTTTTTATTATTTGTCATGATGATGGTTTGGTTGGTCGGCGAGTGAGTGAGTGAGCGAACGAATTGCTCCTTTCCTTCTGGTTTTCTGGCTCTTATCGCTTTCTGTCATCGTTATCATCATCATCATCGTCAAGATCAGGGAAATAGGAAGAATGAATGCTGCTTTTTAGTAAGTATGCCAGCACAAGAGAGTCATGATCATGATCACCCACCACCACAAAATACCACACTACTCCTATTATGCAGTGACCATGATGCCAGTGATGACAATGCAATGCAATGTGCGTAGTAATAGATATAGAAACACAATAGTGCGTGGTGGATGGAATGTGGAGATTTTTGGATAGGAGGCAGGACAAAAGCAACAAGGGTGACGGTTCTGTGATGTCTTTTTATTTGGTGGTGTTGGTGGAGGCGCAGATGAGATGATGATGATGTCGTATCGTACGTGGCAGTCGCAGTCGTGGTGATATGGTGTGGTCTGGTGGTGGATTTCAAGGGATAACGGATATAAATCCTTTAAAGCAATATATTATTATTGTGTTTTCCTCAGACAGTTCTCTTGATCCCTGAAAATATAACCAAGCAGCCAAGCCTACACACACTGCCATACTGCTAGAGAGAGAGAGAGAGAGAAGCCGTATAATAACAATAATTTTTGGTGCAAGTGGATTGGGAAATGGGATTGGATTGGTTTTTTCTTTCTTTCTGGTTGAATAAAATTTATAGTGAATGTCACATCACAAAAAAAACGCAAGGAAGGAAGGAACGTCAGCGACACTTCCTTACTTCAATCCAATATAGCGCATTTTAATAGCAAATGCCAAAGAACTAAAACGATTATTGCATTTTGCATGAGCAAAAAAAAGTTGGATTGGATGTGTATTGGGTTTTGGCGGTGTGGTGTGGTGCAATACTAGGCATTTGTCTACGTCCACACTGATATTATATGAAAACGACTCTAGTCAAACTGCTGCCGTCTCTTTTCTATTTTTTTTTGGCTCCGACTTCCCTTATCGCTTGTCATCATGGAGCACAAGGATAAAAAATGCATATGGATGTGTGTGTAGCGTGTGCGTATGCAAATAATGGGTTATGGCTTTTATTGTGATCGTTGCGATCCGATCTCATATCTCAGCAGAGCGCGCAGAGAGAACACAATTCACAATGCATACAGCAATCACCAAGTTCAAAGTACTTCCTTGAATGACGACGACGTTGGAAAATATACAATATTTTTTAAAGAAGAATGAACCGGATGCAAGTGATTTGTTTCATAATAAAAACGAAGAGATTTTTTTATCTTTTTTTATAAATATCTACTTCAAAGAACATGTTGAAATGAGCAGTTTTTTTACATTGCAATGTTTCCGCCAAGTGATTTTCCGAGAAAGAAGGAAAACAAAAATTTCATTTTTTTTAACTTGAGAAGCTCGTTTCATGCACAGTTTCACGTGTTGGATGAATGAATTTTATCAGATTGCTTTTTCAAATCCTTCTATACACACGTTATAGCTACAATGCACTTTGCATTAATTGTATTTTTTTCTCCGCTCTCATTTTTGTTTCTCCAAGAATTTTCCATAATAAAAATCCATTCATACATTTCCAAAGCATTATTATCAGCACATCTCATCTCTTTCAACCTTCTCCCTCTCCTTTGATTTATTATTTGCCATTCATTCTTTCCACCACCGCACCACTATTATTTACAACTACGTTGAAATAATATGCTTATTTTTGAGTTTGGTTGAGTAACTCAAAACGAACAAAAAAATGTGTTTCGTTGAGCTTTGGAGCTCTCGGCTCACAGCGTTTTTTGTTGTTGACGTGCGAAATGAAACAAGATCCGGATCTTTTGCAACTGGATACGCCTCACAATTTGGCAACACTCATTGCAACAGCAACATGATTCATCATCCTCATGATCATCATCATCATTTTTTTCATCTGCTCAACACAAATTCGTATTCATATGACGATCATGGATCATGTTTTCTGTCTGCTGTTGTTCCACATAATATTTTTTTTCCTTTCATTTTACATATTGGAACATGGAACATCATCATCCTCGTGCTCTACTGCTGTGTTGTTTGCTTTAAGCTGAATTGGAATCATTTCGTATATCGCATGGCATAATGCTGGCACTCAAGTGGAGTTATACTTTTGTTACAAGAGTTACAACAACGAGAACGACGAGACGACGAGGAGATCGACGCGAGCAAATACAAAGGCAAGCAAGCGAAAAAAAAGTTTTTTTATGTTCCGCTGGAGCATAAAAATTCACCTCCTCCCTCCCACTACTTTATTTCTTCTTATACATATTGTCTGTTTCTTCATTTCCATCTAGCATACCACCTACACGATGACAAGACAAGTAGAAAATATATTGGAAATACATACAATAAAAATTCACTCTATAAATTTTAATAACATGCATATTACGAGCTTGTTATATATGGGAAATGCGTACAAAAGGAAAGTGAAGAACCGTCCATGAACCAGTACCACCACCAAGACGAATCCATACGAACAATTTTTTTACAACTTGTCTTAAGCAAAGCCAGCAGGACAAGATGTGACGAGACATGAGCCGTGTGAGCTTTTGCATATCAGCGTCAACGAACGCGAACATAACATGTACATTTTGAGAAAGATAGAAAAAAAAATATGTACACTTTTTACTGCGAAAAAGAGTAAATTGGATTCTACAGTTGAAGGAGTAAAAGGAGACTTTTACTTCCTCTCTCTCTCTGTTTTTCTGACGAACAAACAACAAGGCACTTGAGCAAGAAGAGATGAGCACTTGTGTGGAAAAGTAGAAGAAAAAAAATGCGAAACTATTTTGTTTTCTGTTTCGGCTCACCAGCTTTTTCCTTCTTCCTTCCTGCTGCTGGTGACACAAATATCCTCAAATTCATTTCTGTTTCTTTTTTTCTCTCGTCATCTTCCTTCTTTCACTTGAGAATGTATACATTCATACAAATAATATCTTGTCAAGTCGAGAGAGAGACTCTTTTTTTCTTCCCAGGAAGAAGAGCGTCGTTCATAAATCACGTCAGTACGTGAGTACCACTGAGCCACTTGATAAGCTTTGTAAGAATGTCAAATAAATTATAAAAAGTGGGAAAGAGGGAATGTCTTTCCCCATATGTGTCAAGTCAAGTGTCACTTGTGAATAGTCCCCCAAACAAAAGGGAAAAGTAATATTTACTTGGCTCGGTTAGTGTGTGGCGTCTGCTGCTGGATGAGGAACGAGGAAGTAGAGAGAAGCAAAAGAGGAGCACCATTATTCCTGTCAGCAGAAGCCCAAGATTATCTTAACCCACTTGAATACATAATTTCACAGATATATATGTACCCACTTTTGTGCAAAATAGTTTTTTTTCTGCCCGTGTATCTTTTTTGAAAATCGGGTCGTCCATAAATAACTCAAGTGAGAAAATGAATTTTCTGCATGCAAATTTTTTCCCCTCCCCACACCATCATCTCATCACCACCACCTCCCTCCCTCCACCACCCATACAAAACAATACAGCGGAAAATAAGCAAGAGGATTTCATTGCATATTGATTCTGATCCTCCCTGCTCCGCTAGTAAAATTTATAACAACCAGCACGAAATTTTCAACAGACACGTCATATCATTTCAAGCATGTCATTAATAACCATACCAGTACACCACTCCACACACTCGGCATACAGAAAAAAAAATATCCCCAAAAATAATAATAAACTCTACTACATACACACTCTGGCATTATTATTATTGATCCCTTTTTTCAAACCGACATTATCAAAAATCCCCAAACCACCACCGCCACCACCACCCCACCGTCACTACCAAAAGGAAAGAAAGTTCAGTGCCCTGCGTTTTGCTCTGCCTTCATTACAAAACACGGCTGGAGTCTATAGTCCTCTTCTCTCTCTTTTCTAATTTCTTCTCATATCCCAGGGATGAAAATGTGGATAATGAACATAATATCTAATATTTACAGTAAATCTGTGGTATTAATAAAAATAAATATAAAAACATGTATGCATACTCTGATAAATGATATCTACACTGTGTATTTACGCTTGAAAAAAACATATTATGGTATGTATTTTTTTCTTATTCTTCTTGTCCTAATGGATTTTTCTTAAGAACTCTGCGCTAAGCTGGACAAATATACAAACATCACAGCAGCATACAGCCGTGTTTCCACCTAAAAAGGAGCTTTAGCAGCTTTAAATCTGCCGACATAATTTTCATTTTCTTAAAAGTCCTGCCTACCTGTACCTTTCATTTATTCGACTTCAACTTTTTCACCTTTCCTCTCTCGCTCTCTCTCTCTCTGTCTATTTGAGTGTTGAGGATGTTTAGTTATGGTGCTAGAAGTGAGTGGTGTTGAGCCTGTTTATTATTTCGTCCCTTTTGTCGACACACCGGCATCAACTTCATCATCCCAACTCCAACAACCAACATTCTCATTCTCGCAGACGTCGTCCCTGTAGTCAGCACCTTTTTTTCCCTTTTCAAACACCTTTTTGGGTGGTTGATGGACGATAATCAAGAAGGAAATGAGAACGAAACGATCAAGATGATGATGAAGACGACGACTCCAATCCATTGCACATCTTGCTCACTTTTTTCTCACCCAAGCGCAAGGAATCTAGTGGATTTCATTGGAAATTGGTAAATGGTAATAATGACTGCATATACATACATGCATACAACCATCAACAAGATGGTTTTGGGATGAGTGTGCGCATTTGAAAATTATCGGAATATAGCGAAAGCTTGCACAATCTTCTTAATAATAACCACTCATAAAGTTGCTTAAACAGCAGAAACATGCCTATATACACACAAAAACCAACAAATCCATTTCCCATTTCGGCAGCAAAAATTGTGAGGATGAATGATGCGCATCATGAGGAGAAGGAGAACAAACGTGCCGAGGAATAATATTGAGTAGCATGTATAGTGTGAGTATTTATATAGGCAGTTATATTTATCTATGAACCTTTTCATGATTCGTTCAGGTCTCTCTCTATAATTCATTATTAGACTTTTTTTCAAGACAGCACTCTCAGCAGCACACAGCAACAGCAGAAGCAGCGGTGGTGGTGGTGGAACAGGAAGAAAGGGAAAAAAATGTAAAAAGGAGCCGACCAAAAATTTATAATAATGCCACCGCCACCGGTGGTGGTGGTGGCTCTCTCTCTCTCTGGCTATGCTTCTATACGGTTTACATTACAATCACTTTGCATTTTGATGTTGATAATATTACGTCACGATGATGATGGAGAAGGAAGCGTATTATGGGAAGAAGGAGGAAGAAGAAAAATGGAAGTTTTTCTAGAGCGAACCACAAAAAAGAATGTTTCATTTTTCAAGCGAAAGCCAACAAAACAACAACAACAATAATAATGCAAACAAACAGGGTCCATATTATCATAATAACATGTGTGGGGAAAGAGATGAAGTAGGTATAGGTATAATATTGAAAAAAAGGTATTTATAGGTAGGTACTACGCGAGTGTGTGTGTGTGGGTATATAAGAATTTATTATTATAAAAAATGTAATCAGTTTCCCTTTCCTTCCGCCACACCGCTTCTGTTGCTGTTGAGGCAGAACAGAGCAGCTCAGCTTATTTTCATCTTCCTCCTCCGAAATTCCAAATATCCAAAGAAAACAGCAAGCTCATTATTCACACAGCCAAATTTAGAGCAAAAAGCAAGAGAGAGAGACAGAAACGACTTTTGAAGAGGAATGAGGAGGTGGGAGGATTTCAAATTTTCTTTTCCAGTATATGTATATGTAACACAGTTCATCTCTTGCATAACGTTTGTGAGGATATATACAAGTTACATCAACAGAAATAGATTTTTTTCTGTTGGTCGTGGGACGTGTGTAGTAGTATGCCCACCTGAGATAAAAACCTATATTTTTTTAGCATCAAAGCATCATCCTACGCTACAACAACAACCTACATAAAAAGATGTAGTATGCAAACAAGATGAAGATGATGATGATGAAGGAGAAGAGAACATGCTTGTGATGTGATGTTACGAAGAAGAAGAAGGAAAACAAAAACTTTATTTTTTTTCGGCAGAAAGTTTGTCTTGCTGCCTGCCTGTTTCGTGTTTTCAGCATATTATTCATCCTTCTTCATAATACGCGCATACCTACGTATATATACGTCGACGAGGTAATATTTACCTGGTTTCTTTTCAGCCAGTTCAGCACAAAGTTCATTCATATGAATACAATAACAAGGCTACTTAACGTAAAACTTTTTCATGTGTGTGTGCTCTATGCTCTTATGTACACTCTTTCATTTTCAGGAAAACAAAGTTTTAAAGAAGAAAAATCTCTGGTGATTTTTTTTGTTTGTGTATATTGTTGTGGCCTGACTTTCTGGCACATGCTTCCTTTCCTTTAACTTTAATAATAAGAAGAACGAAAGATACAAAAAGCAACATTTGAACCATCTGTATAATACTTTACACAACTATACATATTTACCTATACCAACCTACCTTATATAATATGCTATTTTTCATAATAAATATTGTTATCCGGAAAATATTTTTTTGCTCTCTGTTCCATATCAAATCTGTAATAATAAGCCTGTATATTATTTTTCGGAGCACAGGAAGCTCATAGCCCATCTGCTCCAGAAAAAAGTCACAGAAACAAGGTAACGAGTAAAAGCAGAGCGGAACAGAAGGCCTTATGAGACCAGGTGGAATCACAACAATTTCCTCCCGTTTCCCGAGAACCCAGCCAAAAAAGTTCCAGCACGGCAGCAGGGATGATGATGATGACGAACGAAACAGAAAAAAAACTAAGTCTGGCAGATTTGGTTGGTCGCTTCTAAAAACTCCCGTTTTTCTATATAGCATTTTCGTACCATTATACAAACAGCTTTTGCTAGCAACCACTAGCACCGTTTAGTTTTCATCTTTGCTGCTGCTGCTGTTATCCTAAAGAAACATTTTCGTGCATAAGCAGCTTAATGTGTAATGTTGTAGTAGCGTTTTGTTTAGTAAGTTTTTCATGTTACGTTGTGGCTTTGCTCTCTCTCTGCAAACTCTGGACTGTTGGCTGGCAAAGTGAAAAATGAAATGAGATAAGATATTGTGTCGTTCCGTCTCTCTCTCTCTTCTCTCCAGCTATTTTACACGCATCCATGCAAATATGTTATATCCTTCTCACATCATCAACTTAACTCCTACATGTAAAATTATTTCCACTGCTGCTGCTGAAAAATAAAGAATATATAAAATCTCACATTTTCCAAAAACAGGAGCATGAAAACTCAAGTATATAAAATATAGAAGATAGTCGCCTTTTTTAACAACCTGCTTTTGCCACATAACAAGTGTACAAAAACTTTTTTTGTGTGTTCTCCTCTCTCAATCTCAAACAAAAGCAGATATCCAATGGAGAGAGAAAAAAACTGGGAAAGAAGAGATGCTCTTGTGTGTGGAGAGAAATATAAGAAGAACAGCAATGCGGACACTTTGTAAATAATGCACATCTACCCACACACGAACGACGGAGAAGAGCAAGACAAAAAAAAGTACGGAACACGAACAAGAAATGAAGAGGAACAGCATGCTAAACACGATGCATTCACTCATTCTACATTTTTATTTTACCATGAGCAAACCTACTACTACTCTTTTTTACTCCTTCAAGCATTCCATTACATTTTTTTCCACATAATTTTTCATCCAGTCTCTGTATTTACAACGTGTATGCCTGGATACTACCAAAAAATAATATCAGGCCAGACCAGTGCAAAGCCTCCAGGGCACTTTTTATTCTTCTCCGCGTTGTCCTCTCCTCCTCCTTCTCTCGGATCATTTTCTTTTCTTTTTTTTTTCATGAAAGAAAAACGAAACGAATGCATGACTGGAGACTCCTTCCTTCCATAACATGCATCCAGCATACAAACAATTTTTTATGGGTCCCTACTAAAAAAACTGCTTCAAGCATCTCTCTTCACTTTACTCACTACTTGCTCTGCTGCATCCTTGCATTCTTTTTCTTCTTGTTTTACATTTTTCTTCGTCTACTTCTTCTCTCCTCATTTTCATCCTTTTTTTACTAGGAATAAAAAGGGTATGTGTGTGTGTGTGTGTTGAAGTCTGTAAAAAAGTTATTTCCACAAGACGAGATCATCTTGTTTGGACCGACCAACTGACTGACTCGGGTTTTTTTATAAGACTGGCCAAAACTAGAAAAAAAAGATACTGGATACTTTGGTGAAGGATACGAAGAGGTTACGAAATACGACCGCCACAACAACAACCTGACATTAGAGTACTCTGTGAGCCCTGATGCTGCTGCTGGAGTAGTACCAATAAACGGTACATGGAATGGAGTCGGAGACGTTGGATGGTGCACGCCATAAAATATCCCATCCAAAAGAATCCTCTCACATCATCTTGTTCACTTATTTACTACTACTCCTACTACAACAACAACAGCAAAAAAAGCGCCTTAAAAAAGTACGCAAAGAAAAAGAAAGTGAGGAGGAACAAACAAACAACAAAAAAGATTTCTTGTGTTTTCTTCTCTCTCTATCTCGCTCTTCATTTCATGCAACTTCCATAAAAATGGTTATGGGTACCTTACAAACTACGAGAGCGAACAAGTAAAGTATGTAAACATTGTAAAGCAATTGGACAATAGACGGCTGTCTATATACATTTCTTGGTTTTTTCTTCAAAAAATGGAGAGAGAGAGAGAAGAATTGGTTTATAGATACAACAAAACTACTAAGCATGCCATCATTCTATAAACCGTTACTTTTTTTTCTCTCGAAGCGAAGCACTTGTTTCGCTTCACTTTGGCTTGTTCAATAGAGAAAATTATGAGATTACTTTTGTGTTGCTTTTGGAAAGAAGACGGAGTAAAAAAAGTAAAATAGTAAAGCATGTCATGTCATGATGCGATGCGGGCAATCTTGTTCACAAACAAGTAAAACATAAAAATAATATCTACTCTTGCTAGTATATTTTTTCTTTCTCACATAATAACAATACATTACTCCTATTTTCCGTGCAACTACTGCTGGTGCTCGTGTAACGCATTCCTCCACTCCTAACACATATAACTAACCACTGAGAAATTCCCTCCTATTATCCTTCTAAAAATACCCATATTTCGATCGCTCAGTGGCTGTACTTTTGCGTACGTTCAAAAAAAATATATAAAAAAACGCAACAAGCTTTTCAATTTATGGATCAATTTTTATTTTTCCTGCTGCTGCTCTGCTTCTCCTCCTCCCCCTCCCAGAGAATGCTCAGGTGAGCTATTTTACCGTTACATTATTATTATGTGGCGGCGGCACGGCATACAAGAAGCCAAAGCCAAGTGATTATTATGACGGTATGGTGGTCTGGCCTGCATGGCATGATATTATACGATCTTACGACCGGCAATGATGATGATGATGAAGCTCCTGCTCTCTTCTGTGCGCCTTTCCGCCGACACGCTCATTCAATTCATATCTTAGGTACCTCCACCGCACCAGCATCATAGTAGCAGTGGCAGTAACATCGTCTCGTAATTTTCGTATAAATTAGAAAATATTGCTGTTTTCCTGAAAACGATTAGCAAAGCAAATATATATTATGGTGGAAATGGAAGAAAATGTTGCTCGCCTTCTTCCATTCCTTCTCTCTAGCTTGACTTTTTTAGCCAGCAAAACCAAACCAGGGTCGACGATGATGCACACACACAAGCCATCATAAGATGATGATGATGAGAAACACACACGTCAGTGGAGGATGATGGGATATGATGATAGTAAAGTAAATTTGCGCTGGCTTTTGCGTCACTTTTTCGCGCACGGAGGAATCGAATAGAGAGGGATGCTGGTGATGGTGGTGGTGCTTGTTGTACAATTCTTAGAAGATCAAACGCCAAACAACTAGCCATCATCATAATCATGAATACACAACAGTAGTCGGTTTGCGTATAAACAGGCTAGCGTCGTTGTGTGGCGCACTACTGACTACACATACTTGAATGATGACGATGATGAAAGATGAGATGGGTAAAAAGTGCTAGCAGAACTTAATTGGCTTTTGCCTCTGCTTCTCTCTTCTCCACCATAACTCGGCTTGCATGCACAGGTCATAATGGATAATGGCCCAGAGGAAAAGAATCTAGCGCAAAAGAAATGGCATGATATGCTTATGTGTATTTTTTTACGTAATAAATAGGAATTATTACGGCAAACGTAAGAAAATGCAATGATGATGATGATAATACTTGTGTGCTATGCTACATGCTACCTAAAAACTAAAGCCGTTAAAAAATGCGATTAAAACTAAGCGGAGGATGAACGAGGAAGGCTGGAATAATGGATGCCAGTCTGGAGACAAGGTCCAGTTTTAATGCTGTTTTGTGGAAGCTCCATAATAAAAGAATGAATGAAATGAATCCATGGACGAATCTCCTCTCGCTATATAAATATGCTGCCTTCTTTTTGCTTTTAGCACAGACTGCTGCGAGAGAGGGAGAGGGGGAATGAGAAGAAGGTGATTGCCGCAAGATGCACGTAATAAAATGGAATTGCTGTATTCAAGAAAAATGAAGCCATGTTTAACTAGAGATGTACCTAGGAATGCGGTGAATTTTTGCACAACAGCAGCAGCAGAAAGTAAAGACAAGAGACGGGTAGCAAACCGCAACTCCATTAAAGTCATTCGTGGCATGGTGTGATCTTGATGCTGATGCTATGCTGCTTGGTAGTTATGTAGTCAAGTAATAATGACGACGATGACGTCTGTTTCTCCCAACAATAATTCCTTACATACCACCACACGGTGTACGAGAAAATAGCGGAAAAAAATTGTACCAGGCTTCAGTAGACTATTCACCAGTTCAACAAGTACCAAAAGGAGAAGAAGAAAATAGTTAAGTAAGAACATCTTTAACTTAACGAAGAAGAAATGAAATGGGTGAGCAAGCTTAATAATATACAGAGCACCTATCTACTTACTTATTACGTCTCTCTGTGTTTATAGTATTTTTTTCATATGATCATATCGTCATAATCGTCTCATATCATAAAAGTCATTTTTGCATATAGGACGACTAAAAAGCAGTTTTTGTCTTGAGAACGAGTTCACATATGAGTGCGATAAGAAAAAAAGTGTGTTCATGAATATTATGTGCATGTGTGTCTCGCATATGAAATTTTGAGGCAATTTTTCCCCTCCACCGCACCATTTCTTGAAACATTCATGATGATCATGATGATGGTCGTAATAAATGAGGTCATCCTTCCGAAAAATTCCAGTGAAGAAGAAAGAGAAAAAAAAGAAAAAATGACGACGAATGAACGATTCAAGATGCGGCAAGCAGGCAAAAAATGTATGGATGGACGACGAGTCGTGGGCTTATGCTATGCACAAGGCAAATAAAAAACAGGAAGGAGGTGGCACCGTTGGAGGCAATGAGATTCGAGGAGGAGGAGAGGTTGATGCTCCATGTTCCAAAAAACACAGAGGCAGAAATTTTTTGGAGTGGCGGAATTCATAAATATTTTGCAATCCTCCGTATCTCTCTCTTCCTTTTTCTCTATATCCTCTACTTACTAGATTCCTTCGTATCGGTATCGTCTCGAGAGAGAATGTGGAATTGGAACAGAGGAAGCACATTATCATGTAATTTTTATCTTGTAAATGGCTTATTTCGAGAGAAAAAAGTGTTGGATGGAATTGGGAAATAAGATGAAGGAAATAAAAGGAAATAAATAGTTGAGAAGAAAAAAAATAATACGTATTTGGTGTTGTGGAATGAATGCATAATTTCATACCATCATGCTATATATATTATTCCAATCATTCCGAATAGTTGATAGTGACGATATGATCAGTTTGAAGACATGATGATCATGATAATCATATCACAATCTGATATCCTAAATCCTATGGCATGATGGAGCCTTGGGAAGGGACCTACGCTAATACAGGGCAGAAACAAAAGTCCATTTGGCTGGCGTTTGGGGCAACCGCCCTTCTACTAATAGCCCATTCTTCACTCACTGTCAGCGTCAGCGTCTCAAGTCCTCTAGCAACAATAATGGCGTCACAATCTCCTTTTAAATGAGATGGCGTCTGCTAAACTAGTGCCCTGGCCTGGCCTACCTTTCAACAGTTTTGACTCTTTTTCTGGCGAACATTCAAATCTTTTTTTAAACAACAAGTACTTCTACTGGCGCATAGGTAGGGCCGCTCAGCAATTGTTACGATACTGGTATGCTTTTGCCCGTGGCAAATTTCATTTTGATGATGATCATTCGCTGACGAAATACTGACCACTTGACTGACCTAAACTGCATGAATAATGAATATTTAATTGGATTTAGAGTTATGTCTGATATTTAGCAAATGTGCATACCAACACTACAAGAATGAATAGGGAACAAAAAAACGAATTTAATGCATAATTAATACTGGCGATAACAGTAATTATATATCGCAGTCTTGTAATTAACATGGCGCTAATAGAGTGCAAACTGCACAGGTAAGCAAATTTTATCTCTCCAATCCAAACACATATATATTTTCTGCTCGCTTGAATTGAACCTTTGAACCAGCACCACTGAACCAGTAAAATTGGCAGTGTGAGAGTGGCACAATTTGCAAACCCAGCATGTTTCCATTTCCCACTGCTGCTCACTCCTCCCGGCCGAGAGCTTGAGAGCATGAAAAAACCACCAACAAACGAAATAGCATTTCATGCCATCAAGATCAAAGGAGAAGAGGACGAAAATTGCAAAGTGAGAGCATAAGAGAGAGAGAGTGAAGTATGCAGTAGTAGTGGTAATGTCATTCTCGTCAGTCATACGGCGACATGACATGATGACTGAGAGCCGAACATGTGCATTACATTATTATGATGATGATGTAGGTTGATTAGTATGGCTTTTGATTGGAATAAACAGCGTAATTTATATCACAGCTAATAATGGAAACCTACATTTTCTACTACAAACTATGCGCTATATAAAGAGCTTGTTTACTACCGAGGCAAAGGGAGCAATTTAATTTATGAGATAACCCTGAGATGCTGCTGCTGCTGTAGGAAACGAAACTCGACTCAACTGAAGCATTATTTGCACGCAACGCTTGCATGAGTCGGTTAGATTTGGATTGGATCAGCACTAATTAATGATGACGATGACAGAGCACGTTGCATAATCACAAGAGAGTCAAGCCCAGTGTGCTAGTGAGTGAGAGCACACATATAATAATAATAATAATAAAAACTGTATATACCATTCATTATAACAGTTTTTGTAATCACAATATAATAATCATTTTGTTTTTCCACATCAACAGATGACTTTTGTTTCTCTGTCTGATCTTGTTCCTCTCTTCTCCGCGTTGTAACAAACACGGAGGTAACACATTTACTAAATTATATAGGCAGCTTATGTACAAATTATTATATTTTTTTTTCCTGGCCATCTTGCCAAAAAAAAGTTTAGCTTGACTTTGCCTTTGCTGCTTGGCTTCTTGTTGTTTGTGAACCGAACCCTAAAGCTCATATTTTATTCCTTATCAACTCAACTCGCAAAACTTTTTTTTGGCAGTGCGAAATTAAAAGGACAAAAAAATAAGCCGTGTAGTAAATAGTAATAGTAGCAGTTATAGTAGAAGCACCTGCACTTTTGACTTTGCTCAGTGATAAACAAAATTTACTACTGGTAATTTCCATGTGTCGGCCCATATGCAAATGAGTAGGTATACAATATCCACACATTATACACTTCTTGTTGTACCTATGTACTTGGGTTCAGTTGGTTTCTTCGTAACAAACAGTTTTTTTCTCTTTCTGAGACAAGATTCAAGGTGGAATAGAGAAGTGCAGTTTTTACTGCATTGCGAAACGAAATGTAAGGATGGATGGAACATTGTATGTAGCGTGGCGTGATTCGATGATATGCTTTTTGCGGTGGGTGATGATGTCTGTGTGGTTATCTTTTTTCTGCTCTCTGTCTTCTGTCTGTGTGTAGAGTAGCCCATTTCTCTGCTTTTTCTCACGACTTTTCAAACTCTCTCAAACTTTTTTATATACATTATTTTTGTCATATTATTATCTGCTCATCTTTTTTTTAAATGAAACGTCTTTTAGACCTTCTTGTCTCGATTCCAACTCCACCGGCTGCATCACCGCAAGCCTCACATAATATTATCTGCTCAAATTACTATATAGTACGTAGGCTTGTGTGCAACTGATCCTTTACCAAATGCAATCATAATCATTTAACTTGAAAATATATCGTATATACAAAACCTATTTTGCACATTTTCCTGCTCTACTTGCCACACATATGAGAGAGAGAGAAATCCCACAACAAAACTAAACGAAACCACTTGAGAATCTCGTATATATCGTCGGCCGGAGTAAAAAAACTGTTTATCGTGTCGTGAAGTCATTATCAGAGGCAGATCTGCAAACTGAAACTTGTGTATGTACAAACACTCACATGCATCTTGTACAAATTGCTTTCGCTTTTTTTATATATTTCTTGGCTCATCCAAACCACCGCTTGGTCGACGAGAAGGAAAATCTTTTTTGAAGAAAACGGCATCATCATCTCATCGTCATATTCATTTTAAAAGAAATTTTGCACGGAATTCCCAGTGGAACAACCTTGC
The DNA here is from genome assembly GCA_004115045.4 of Sinella curviseta. Lineage (NCBI taxonomy): Eukaryota > Metazoa > Arthropoda > Collembola > Entomobryomorpha > Entomobryidae > Sinella > Sinella curviseta. Next base: position 71,808,528 of record CM023199.3, read on the forward strand.
TCCCTTTGCCGTAATAATTTTTACTGCCAACATGCGCCTTTTCATTTCACTTTACGCTCATTTTATTTTATTATAGAACTGTGTATGTGTGTGTATTTTTACTCCACCGTCGTTTCTCCATAAAATGAAGATTTAGTAATTCGCGTCGAGGAACAGTTTTTACTGCGTAATTTTGGTAGATTGAAAGAAGCCATATACATTTCTTTCGGGAGAAAATAATTACGACACAGAGAGAGAGAGAATTGAATGCGAGATTTTAATAATAATCTAAAAATAATTGCGCATTAGACGACACGACGGGGAACAGCAGAAAAAAATGACTGATTACGATATCTCTTTTTGATTGATGGACATCATGAAAGTAAACTGGCGAAAAAAAACAGCAAACAATTCCACGAACTAAACTGCTACTACCAAAACCTAACTCCATCAGCAAACAAGCAGCGCATTGAGTTGGGGAAAAAGATATTTTTATTTATTTTGCCACTACATCACTCATTCCATCCATCCATCCAGCTTTTTTTTTATCAGCACCCACCACCACCACCACTACTGCTTCATCTCATCTTCATCATGATGTGATGATGATCGTCATTGAAAATCTTTCTTGTGTCACATATCAAGCCTCAGTCTGTCATCTCAGTAATTTATATATGCCGTTTTCTCATTATCAAGCAAGCAAGGTTATGAAAACACACACAATCTTCTTTTAAGCCTAAGCTTCAACTGTTTTACCAACTAATAATAACTTGCCAGTTAATAATAATACACTGATTGTTATTATCATCATCATCATCATCCAGTCTTCTTGATGAAAATGAAGCTCTCTGCCTCGTAAAGTTTTGCTTGATCAGTTTCATTCAGCACAACAGCAAGCAGCAGCAGCAAGGGATCACATGACTATGCGAACAAGAAGAAGGTTTTTTTGTCATATCTATTTACTTTATTAACTACTTGTCACATAGTCTTTATGAGTGATCTTTCTTATCATTTCTTTGCTTTATCTTTGGAATATAATATGCATGTTATGTATATGTAAAAGTAAGTATCCACGTCATCTTTCTCCTCTCCATCTTCATCTTGTCACACAGGGAAAAGGAATACCTACGTGAAATCGTGAATCCACGTCTCTTGTACAACTTTACTTGCTACATCCATTAGCAAAGCAAATACACTCCTCGCGACTCACTCACTCTACTCATCTATCAACTTTTATATAATAACGCGAGATTGGAGACGATGAGATTAGTCGGAGACGGAGATGTGTAGTAGTAGTAAGTAATATAGAGAATGGAAGCGAGAGATGAGATGATGTCTTGTCTTTTTTATCCAGCAGCTCAGAGTGGAGCAGGCAAACAGTAGAAGAGGAGATGTGATTGTGAAATGAAATGATGATGACATTTTCTTGTTGGGAGAGAGAGAAAATCAATTCTCTTCTTCTTCCAAACTTCATTTTCGTCATCATCCAATCCCAAGAGTTTTATTATTTTACACACAGACAAAAGATAGAGATTATTTATTGAAGAAGAAAAGAAGAAGGAGAAAAAAAAGAGAGTGAGAGACGAGGAGGTTGAAAAGGGGGAACTTTATATGTCAAATATGTAGATTCCTAATAGGTATATAGTTAAATATGAGCAAGAGTGTGAACTTTTTTTTCGCAGAGATGGCAAACAAGATGGCAAGTTGAGTTAGTTAAGAAATATTGAATTGCGAAAAAAGAATAATGGCTTGTTTGAATGGGACAATCAATTGAATCATCCATTCCATTCCATGGATCCATGAGCTTGAGAAAGCCAAGTAAAGTAGCAAGTCAGTTTTTTAGCTGCTCCTGCCTCGGCTTTTATTAGCTGTGTGGATCTGTGTGAGTCATAAGATGAGAATAGAATAGCAAGTAGGCGATAAATGCTACGGAGAGGACGACGACTGACTTTGGACCACGACGACGATATGCGATGATGATATGATGGGTGAGGGGACATGAGAAGAGGAGACGGAGAGATTGAGGAGATGGAGACTAATAGCCATAAGCTGATAAAGTTTGCTGAAAACGATCGCGATGATCATCATCATGTTGATTATTATTATTGCGAAAAGTTTTTCGTCATTTATTTTTCTGCATGGAACAGCAGAGAGCAGAGCAACAAAGGACAATTTATGTAGTCAAAAATTAGACATAGATTTTACTTAAGCTTCTTTCATCACACAGCTTGTGTGTCTTCATGTTATCGTCTCCTATCCCATTTTTCGTCTGCATTTTTTTTCACTCGTTCAGAGAGATGGCTTATGGATTTTGGGTTTGCCTTGAAAATTATTATTATAATGGAATGGAAGAGCAAGGCAAGTAGTAGTAGTGGCAGAGCGCACAGTGTGGTAGTAGCAAAAGTAGCATCATTTTTGTGTAAACCCAGCAAGATGTTACGTACAAGTTGACACGTACAGGCGACAGCTCCGAGACATGCAAACAGAATATATTTTATGAGTTTGTCAAATGAGTGTCGCCATTTTTTATTAACTCACTGTCTGATATACACACATTCTTTGTTCCTTAGCGTTTATCCAACGGTAGCAACAGTTTTTTTTATTAAATTGCAAGTTTGTCTATTCGGTTTCCACGACAACGTATCTCTCTACATTCTTAAATGTGCCTATCTTCATTTCATACAGTAAAAAGATATTGATCAACTCTAAAAACTAAACTACAGGCTTGGGCTCTCGGTTTCGCAAGCTCCTTTCAAACCGGCTGGCATTTTTTTCCGTAGAAAATTGCTTTAAAATGATCCCTTAGATCGCCCATGTAATGACACCCACACATTTCTACTCCCAAAACAAACATGATGAAATTAATGAAACTTTTTTTTCAAATTAATGAAATGACTATTATTGCCTCTATTTGCTCATCGCCATGTTCTGGAAATTCACTCAGCCATGTAATTAGCGTGAAGGTATCCAGTTTTTAGTTGTTTGTTGTGTCATTGAAGAAGTTTTTTTCTTCTTTTTCTGCAATGCTCACTCACTCCATTCCACTCGACCTCCTTTTTTACGCAATTGGCAGTCCACATCTCATCTCCACTTTTCTGGACTTATTCACTCTAGCCATCACCACCGCCACACACAACCACCACGAGAACCAGCAGAAGCAGCAGGCTGGATTTTGTTGGAACATTGAAAAAGTTACAAAACTTCAACAAAAGTAAAGTCTCGTCATAGGCATCATTGTCGTCGTGTGGCCCTCTTCTCAAAATACGTGTACATTTTGGCGACATTTCATCTCATTTAAGAAAAAGGATGTTGGAGAGAGGACAGAGAAGCAGCAGCAGGCAAATAACTTTTTTGTTTACTCTTTCCTCTCTCTCTCCCTCTCTCCCCATAATACATAATGATAATAATTGTCTGCACTACAAAACTACTTACTTTACTTACTTACTTGACTCACTTTACTTTTGCCACTATTCATCAAGATGATTACTTGGTTGAAAAAGCATAAATAAATATGTACTGCCAAGAACTTTCTTAAAACTGCGCCTCTTTCTTGCGCTTTTGGCATTGGCAGCTGCCCGTCCATTTTTGAAATTGTACAGATTGCTTTCCAACCAACCACCACCACCGTCATCATATTCATCATCACGCAGCAAATAGCAATATAAACTACAATGAACATGTACATTTAAGTAATCTAAATTGGAGTATTATGGTGGCAGTTTGAGTTGCACAAAAAATTATGCAATCTTGTGTAGAAGATTATTACTATTATTATTACAGCTACATGGGACTGCCGCTGCTGGCTGCTTTCTTTTTGGTTCATGGATGGAAGCCTGCATTTTGGAATTGGAAGGAGGAAAAAGTTTTCCATGAACAATTTTGAGAATAAGAAGACGAAGAAGAGGAGAGACACCTCCTTCTTCTTGGTATGCCAAGCATGCACTTTTTATTATTATGCGAGCCAAAGTGGAATAGAGTTGAGAGAGTTTCTTGAGAGTGCCATAAGTTTTCTTTTCTTGAAAAATATATATATATAATATATTCTCCAAGAAGGAGAAAAAAATGATGACGATATGGTGGCATAATAGTTGTGGCGGTGGTAGTGGCACTGGTGATGCATCTTGTCTTGTCTTAAATTGAAGGGAAAAGACATACGCTCTGCTATTATAATGGAAAATGGTTTTGGCCTAGAGCCAAGTGCCTGTCAATTACTTTATGGAGCATAATAATAGCATGATGGTGATGAAGATGACGACGACGATGATGATGATGATACTCTCTGCTGCTCTCTCAGGATCTTGTATCTCGTCGCGCTCCTCGCTTTTTCTTCTTCTTCTTCATATTCTTCTCTTTTACTGCTTATCTTTCCTCCTCCGAGAAGAAGAGCGACTCCCACTTTTCGCCCATCCATAAAATGCACAAGCAAAAGTGTGGTGGTTTTGGCCATAATGATGATGATAATAATAATCCATTCTCAGTATAAAATTTCACTTCTCCACTCCCTCCTCCATCTTCCCACTATTCTCGAATACAATTGCTTTGTGTAGTAGTGATGTTTCTCATTTCTTAAGAAAAATTCCCATTTATTTTTTTTCCACGCGATAGCAAATAAAGCCATAAAATTTTATAATTTTATTTTTTTTCACATTCTCTCTCTCTCTCTGTCGACATTATCAGTTTTTTAAATATTTTTTTCGACAGGGGCAAAGCAATAAAAAAATTAAACAATGCAAGCCACTCCAAAGTCCACAACAACAAAAGAGACCAACACACACACGTGTAGTGTGTGCAAGAAAAGTGTCACCAGTCACTATACTGTCATCAAAAATCAGACACAGAGAGAGAACCAGAAGAGAATCAATAGAATCTCATCTCCTCATTGTCTTTTTATGACAATCGACACAACAACATCGACATCGACCAGAAAACAAGAACAAACAAAATGAAAGATGGGCATATGGGGAGAAGAAAACAAGAGAGCAAACATGCTTGTTTGCTTGTTCAATTTAAAAAGATTGGCCATCTTTCTTATTATTGTCATTTCAATCAAAAAAGTGATACAACTGGCTCTACTGATCCTGCTATACCTCTTATATGTCAACTGTTGATCCGGATGGACAAAAAAAGGACAACAATCAACAAACGCAACACGATCATCGTCATCATCATGATCAAAAAATTACAACATATTTTTTATTCATTTCTTTGTAGAATATATATTGACCATTGGTCACCCATCATTTTTTTCAATCCTTTTGGGCTTCTCATTACCTATTTATCATTGTCAATTTACGTTCACAATAAATACCATCAAAGCTAATAAGGCTAGTAGGTAGAGAGAGAGGAGTTTATTCACTTGGCATTTTGTTTTGTCTTTTTGTTGCAAATGACTTGTTTTATATAAAAATCATTTAAAATTATAATCTTAATCGGTTTACTGCTCGTCGTACTTTGATTTGAAATTGAAATTAGACGTGACGCTGTAAAGTACTGACGTATGTAGGCATACTCTGAAGAAATGCAGAGGAATGCTGACAAACAACAAGCTTTGGGTTGACTGACTGACTTCCTCTGATGCTTTTATTACTATTTTTCTTCAATGTTCGTTCATCCAACCAAAAAACATGCAAAGTAAACTTTGATGATAATAATAATAAGTTGACAAAAATATTTAGATTGGGTAGGTAGGTATTTTACTACGCTGCTGGTGCTGCAATATACATACTCTCAAAAATTTTCAGAGATGTGGCTCATCTTTCTGAGAAAAGTTTAAATGCGCTGTATCATATATATAGTGACTAAAGCAGGGGATCACATCACACATTCATTACATATTTTATTGCTATTATCGTTCAAACTTTCAGTGTATGTGTAATGTAGGTACGGACGTGACTTGTATGATTGTAGTAAAGTTGACAGTTTGTCTCTTTATAAAAAACTAACTTTTTGTTTGCTATATAAAGTATAACATGTGATATAGGTACGTATTATTGGTATTGAGCAAGCAAGACAACGCGAAAAAGTCAAAGGTCTTTAAATAATGTACTACGAGTGAGTGGAGTGACGGGATTGTGACTGCTTGTGCGTGGATGGATGGATCGGACGTTAATGAACTTATATCACTTCTTTTTCTGTCGTCCTCTTCCAAAAAAAATTATGATGCTCAAGTTGCCGTTGTTGTTGCCACACTCACTCACTCGACTCGGCTTCTTCATTTTTTCTTATCTTTTCTTTTCCACCAGCAGCCAAGCCAGCTCCTCTTCTCCAACTTTCCATCAATACGTAATAGCAAAAGAAGTATGACTATTATAACAAACTATCTTCTCCTAAAAGCTTTACTTACAACAGTTCATTTTTTAATTGGATTGGAACAAGTAAAGTAGTGACAAGAGAGCGAACTGTTCGCTGTCTGATTGTGCACGTCTCGGAATCGTGCACGAAAATATGGGTGGAAAGTGGAATGGCTTCTTGGAATAATAATGAATAATGATGATGATAATAATAATTTGGCAAGAATTGTCAAATGATATATAAATACGTATGGGAAAATGATGAACTGACATGACTTGACTAGAAACAGTTAAAAGTTACGAAGAAAAGGAAAAAAGCTTAGAAGAAAGATATAGTTTCGTTGAAAAATGGTTTACTTACGTCGTCACCGACTCCTCGGGCAGAATGAGCGAGACAAAGAAGTGTGACCAGAAGAAAGTAGAACAGTCTTGTTGATGGGGCCATTTTGGTTAAAAATGTTTAGTAGTAGTTATCTGTTGCTGGTTGGTTGGTTGTTGTTGTTGATGAATAAGTGGTTCTTGCCAAAAAGCGTATTGAGAAGTTGCAGTTAAGTTGAGATGATAATGACGATACGACGAAGAAGAAACTAAAGTTGAAGTGATAATCTTTTATTTTTTTATAAATTCTCCCGTACGCTGATAAACTCGAAGCAGAAAACTAAATAGAACTTGACTTTTTTTTGTATAAGCTAAATAAGTAAACTAATTAGCTAGTTGGCTCTGTATACTATGAAAAATTCAAATTGAAAGAACACCTGAAGACGTCACGGACATTTACGTTGATAACTATATATATATGTTATGTAATCGTATGTTTCTACCTATCTATCTTTTCCTGCTGAAGATTGAAATTGTAGAAGCAACAAAAATTATATATCACTCGTCGACTACCAAAACTAACTCTCTAGCTATCTTGTTCTCTCTGCGGCTGTATAATAAAAGCAGCAGGAGCGAGCGAGATGATAATAGGATGACCCTCTTTTTCAAGCTGGATGTCACCATACGACATGCGTCACAACCCTTTTAGCTGATTAGACAGACCTACTGCACACGGAAACACTTTTAGAGATGCCTTTATTCTCCTCTCCGACTATTCCAAAGGTAAAAGACTCTGAATAGGATTAGCTGGCAACTGACAACTTCAGGGACAACAGCAACACAACTCGCCTTCCTTTTCAAGAAGACAGAGGAAAACTCTCACTTGTTCAATCATTCATTCATTCATCCTTCATTTCCCAATCAAGTTTTATGTTCCAAAAAAGAAGACCAAGAAGCACGACGGAGCAAATGGAAATTTCACGTCGCTCGTCCACTTCTTCAGCCCGGGTTATTGGATTGATTTTATTTGCTAATGGACCAAGTTTCCTCCAACAGTAATAATGGCACAAGTTGAATGTGGCCACCTGGTTGACGCGATTTCAATACTACTTGCACGTGTCCGTCGTTCCGCTGATTCTTCTACAAATTTAGTTTTCTTCACAAAAAGAAAATAAACTAATAGAATAAAGCACTCGGAGAGAGATAACGTGACTTTTAGATTTTCCCAAGGGCTTCTACTTTTAATCACAATCAGTGTTGGTATTTAATTAGATGGGAGGTTTCTGTTGATATGACTGAGCAATGTCGATCTTGACGTTTATTGTCGTCGTGTTAGTATTGGAACTTGGACTTGGAACCAGAGTGTGGGTTGCCAGCAGCCCGCTTTGTGGTGTTGTCGCGCTGAGAGCTCCTCTTGTTTTCAACTATTGTGTTTGATATTAGTCATCCAAAAAGTATTGATGCTGATTACGTTGTGAGCTACTTTACTCCTCTCTGACTTGATGCTAGTCTCCAGCAGTCAATGATGATGAGCTCAGCAGCAGTCAGTCAGACGTGGCGACAATGAACCAGCGACAACTGATGTGTGCAACGATGACTTTTAAACTGACTCAATGAGCCTGTCAGTGCTGGTACGCCGGCTTTGATTCTCGTCGTGGCTCGCGTTCTTCGTTCTCTATTTTTCAGCTTCAGATAATGATGTCAGTCTTGCTTCCTGTTTCCAATGAAAAAAATGGGTTAGCAAAACAAACTTATTAGCAAGGTACTGTAAACTAGTACTCAATAACAGCATACGAAGTAAATATTTTTTTGGCAAATTGCAAACCACGTCCTCTGTTTCATGTTCATGTTAAGCAAGCAAAAGATACGCAAGAATAATATGCATACACATTTTTCGTCTATTTAAATCACTCATCAAATCTCTTTTCTCCAGCAATGCCAGTGCATATACATTTTTATGACCAGAGGGAGAGAGAGAGCCAACAAATTACAATGTGTGCCTAAGAAAAAGTAACGGAACTCAATGCAAAAATAAAATCCTCATCGTAAAGTTTATTTTTATACCTAACCACACAAGGTCTTCAAGAATAAAGAGCAGGCGGACAGGCCACGTGTGACTACTCATGTTAGTGGTGAACGAGTGGCGAAAAATAAATAATAAAAAACACATAATAATAATCATAATAATAATATTGTATCATAATGACCATAGACATAAATATGATATGGTCTATAACAGTCAAGCCTTTTTTATAAGTGTTGATATTAGAGAGAGAGATGGCTTGATAGGTTCTTTTCTTACTTTCGTAAGTGAAATGCAAACTACAAAGGTGAAGGTTAATTGGGTACACTAGAGACACCGCTCTGCCGTCTACCTGCCTGCCTCCTTGAATGAAATTTGCAAAAAAAAAGTTTTGTGATAAGTGATATGCATGCAAAAAAAGTGTATGTATATGTACCTGCATTATATTTGCATGACAAGAGAGAGAAGAATGGAACGCCACCATCATGACGATGATAATCATGATGATGATCATCAACGTAAAATGCTCAGTTATTCACAGGAAGAAAAGGAAAAGCCCATTTTTGCCATTTTTCCTCTCTCATTCATTTTTAATGGGAAAAGAAACAAGAGAGAGAAAAAGCGCAAGGAAAATAATGTTACTTTTTTTTATTCCCTCGTGACTACTCAAGGCCAGCGTTGTTGTTTGTTGGTCGACGGTTTTTTTTCCTCCTGCTGATCTACTGACTGATCACTTTTTATTGTACAGGACTTTTTTAATAAGTAATGCCTCCAAGTTCTTGTAAAAACTGCAAACAAGCCAACCTTAAGCAAACTACACCTGGACAAATAACTACATAACTAAACTCACTTCTACCTAAACCTCTCTCTGCTAATCAATTTATCAACACTGCCATCATCATGAATAAGCAACAACGACAATGATTATATCAGATAATTAATCATGCACGATTTCCTTACAAATTTTATGATTGCGCTATGTACAATAAAAAATAAATTGGCTCTCTGGAGAGAGGAGAGGTCTTACCTACTTTTTTTGGTGGAATTTTGTGAGTTCCAATGAAATAAAACGCGAGACCGTCAGTTATGTAGTTTTAGTCCAATGTCCAATGATACAAAATTGATATCTAGGTCCACTGACTGACCGCTGTCCACTAACTCGTTAGCAGCAGCAGCAGTAGAAGCAGAGCACTTTGTTTTTTTAGTTGGTATATTTTGTCCAGCGGGAGTTCTCTCTGGAGTTTCCAGCAAAATGTTGGGTCGATAATTTTCCAGGGATAGAGAGAAAATGTAGTTTTTTCGCCGTCACTTACTGTCTACCCGTGTCAAAGTCGAGGATTTATTTAATTATTTAATTAAACAATAGCAGAGAGCGTTCATTTGTTCGGACATCAGGGCTTTTTTCCTTCACAGACAGAGAATACGAAAAAAACTTAACTCTTATGCCGACGATGACTACGATCGATAATCGATTCTCGGAAAAAACTAAAAACCAACTTTTCCAACAAAACTGACACTCTCTCTCTAACTGTCGATACAATAATTATGATGTCAACGGGGGAAAATGTTAAATGTTGGCCTTTTAAACCAAAAAACTTGTTTCTGTTTTTACGCAACGCACACACACTCCAGAAAAACACGTCTCCTTTTTAGTGCCCAACCACTTTAAATTGATGATGATGTTACGTTAAAGTGGTGCTGATGATGATACTCTTTATTCAATCAAGGACAAGTGTTCCAATTTATCTCTCCAACACTCGACGCTCCTCACTTAACTTGGCTTACTCTCTTGTTGTGTGCAAAAAAAATCGTACCTCTGGAGAGAGCCGTCAATACAGCTAAATTGTCAAATCAATATTCCCTGACCAAAAAGAGTTCCAGAGTTCCAGCGCAGCGCCTAACCATACAATAAAAAAACACGCAAAAAAATAACAACAACACCTCCAACTTGAACAACCTCCAGCAGGTATTTTTTTTTCTTGGACACGGCACCACTCCACTCACAGGTCTCTCACCTGCTCCAACGACGCTGTAACTTGTAACGACGCTCTGAAATGTACACAATGCCAATGTCGACGACGACGCCGACGATGATGATGATGATGAACAATTGAATCGATAGAAAAATAATTAGGAAAAATGCAATGAGCCTTGTTTCTTTCCAGGAATGCCGAACGACAAACAATCAATCGATAAACTTGACTCACACACGAATCTACTAACAATCAATTCTTGACTTTTTTTTGCGCGGTTCGTTGAACACCAAAATCGCGGAACGCAGCCGTCTTGGAAAGATTATGAACCCTTTTTCATATTTTTTTCATGGAACACAATTCCTTACAGCATTCCAGATTCCTGGAAACAGTAAATTGTTATATATGTCATGTGCGTGAGTCACACAAAAACCACAGCGCACCTTCTTTATTTTCCCGTGTTTTTTCTTAAAACCAAGTTATTTTGCACAGGGTGGTTTGGTGGCGGCGTCGTTAATGCTGGAATTAGTGAAATGAGTAGTAGTAGTAGTGGACACAAATGATGATAATCAAGAACGGAGCGGAAAAAGTTCCTCCCGGCGGAACGCCATACTTGCGACTGGCTTTGCCAATACACTCTCAGTACTCCTTGTTCTTCACTTGAACACTCGTCTCTGATGTCTGTTGTGTGGAACCAGCACAGGGAAGAGAATCTTTCCAAACAAATTTTTTTTTACTACCATGTAGTATTGTAGTATATGTACTAGCACTGCATATTATAACATCTTGCTATAACAGTGTGTTACTTACATTCACTCAACAAGACACTACTCCAAGCAGAGCAGAGAGAAGATGAGCATTTCCAACAACAAATAGTATATATGTATATTATTATATACCATAAAAACTGGATTCTATAAAAGAGTTATTGATTCCTCCACACACACAAACACAGACACGTACAAATGATATCTGCTAGTGCTTAAATGTGTGTTGTTTCCACAGAATACACCGTTTCCAATACTGTGAAGGATGAGAGAAGAAGGAGGATGACGATATGATGATCGCTTAGAAATGGAAACTATATACTGCATAGAAGGCAGACAACAAGTCACTGGCACGACTACACCACACACACAGAAAGAAAGAAGCGAAAAAAAGTCTCTTTACAATTTAGTTTCCTATACGAAAACTCTTGTAGCCAGGAAGCTCAGAAGATGATGATATGGTGTGTGCGGCGGTGGTGGTGGTGATATGGTCGGAATATCAGCAGAAAAACACACACTCACTCACTCTCTCAGGGCACTGCACTGAAAGAAGGTGGTTACATTAGTATAGTATGTATTTGGAGTATGGAGTATTGGATGGAGGCGATATATCTGTTATATGTTTCCTCTACAGAGAGAAAAGAAGGCAGGCCAGGCCAACTTGCTCCCGTCGTCGTGTCCTGCAATGTTGCTACTTGCTTTCCCTTTTTCGAGTTCCCGTTTCTTTTCCCTGTTCCCATTCAATACTCTGCTTTAAAGACTGCTACTTACACTGACATCGCTTACACTACTATAATATATCATAACATTCTATAAGCTACATATACATATAATATATACTTATAGGAACTTACCCTTCCTTCTTCCTACTTCCTATGTTATGGAGTATGTATATGTTGGAGGAGTTTTTTTGGAGGGTATGTATAGCGAGCTATATAAAATGTATATCCTTTAATTCCTCTCGCGCTCCACACTCCAGAGCAGCAGCGGTATACTTGGTTCGTGTATGTACTCGGCACAGAGGAGAAAAAAGTTTCTAGACATTTAGGTCTACTGTTTCGTTTTTTTTGTGGAGGAATCAGTGAGACACACGAGCAGAGTGAGAGAGCGTCTGAAATGCATACATGCACACTCCTTTCTTTCCCTTTTTCAACTGAACAGCAACACTGTGGAAAAAATGAGAGATGGCTATGTTCGCATTTATGTATATCTTTTCTAGTCTGTTTAGTTGTGTGTGCGAGTGAGAAAAAAGGGGAAAAATAATATTGTTATTTACCTACTACCTATACTATGTACTACTACAACAATAGGCATATATTTGCTTTTTTTCAAGGGCTAGCATTTTCATTGCATGCACAAAACGACTCTCTCATGTACACGTATATACGCTTTAAGAACTAAAGGATGAGTTTTTTTTCTTCTTCTTGTGACAGACAAGGTCTGTGTTTTGTGTGTGTCTGCACATTTACAATATGTGGAGATTTTTTTAAAAGGGAGAAATACATTTGGAGGATGATGTTGTTGGGCGAGAGTGAGTTGGAAAATGAAAAGCATCTTTTTTAGCTGGTTGGCCGATCATATCATGCCAGAGTCGGTAGGATGACGATTATTATTGGGATAATGATGCGTTTTTGCTGCTGTTGTGCATATATGCATGCATTTTACACACATGAACACTTGACTAGTAAAGTAAGTAGGAAAAATGTAACATGAAGTGGAATTGTTGTTAGAGATGTAGTATAACTGCAGCAGTGTTGAATGTCCTCTCGGTTTACTAGAGAGATGAGAAAAAAAACAATAATATGAATAGGTAGTGTGTAGTGTGAGTTTAGAATGTATGACGGGAATGGGATTCATGGAAGCTGGCGACTTTTGTATGATGAAAACGAAAAGGATGATCAAGAAGGGAAGGATGGAAAATGGATTAGAATTACACAACAGAGAGGGCACCAAGCACATTTACGAGTGGGGAAAAACATGGCAGGATAGCTTGTTGTGTGGAAAATGTAGAGATGATCAGAAAGAAGATCTGTATGGTTAAAAGTTAATGGGATATGATGTCGGTGAGAAAAGCAGAGTGAATGAAGATGCTTGTTTGAGCATAAGGAAAAATCTCCTGTTTTTAATCAACGCAACAACGCCAAGTAATCTATTAGCCTTTTGCATACTTGCCCTGTGTAGACATACTCACTCTGAGCATTATAGCCTATACATGTAATTTTTTTCTTTTGAGGAATTCATTCCGCACGGCAATAAGCAATCAGGCATGCTTAAATATTGTATACCTCTTCTACAATAATGCATCTTTATAACAATTTTACTTGCAGGCTATGTCGTTGTGTATTCTTAACTCTCCTTTTCCTTTCTATATAACAACGACAATTGCCTTATATAAGCGTGTAATAACGTGAGTGCATGTTTGTTGTCGGACAGTCGGGTCAGTTGCGGGGCACCACGCAGATTATTATTATTTTATCGTCCTGATCAACAGTGTGTTGTTTTCTGGCACAAGAGACATAGAGACACACAGGTACACATTCATTCTACTCCACTTAATACAACAACAAGGGCTTATCGACAGGCGAGATCATGAAATAACGCCGTTGTGTGCTGAGCATGCAGACGACATATGTATTTTTTGTATGAAATATGAATTATACAAATAATAATCTCTCTGACCATTTATTTTATCCTCTCGGGCTGACCGACCACTTTTGCTTCTTTATAAATACATAAAAATATATCGTTTCATTGAAATGAAATGAAAGGGTTGTAAGCGTAGTGGAGAGAGATGATGGAGATTATATCATGCTTATTTATACAGCGTTATTATATGATCATGGCACCAAAAAAAGTAACGCTGTTTGTTTGCCTCTGTGTGTGCGCTGTGTCCGTCCACTAACCACAAGCCAACCACTACTCCATCTCTTTTATCTTCATTGCATTTTATTAAAGCCTCTCATCTCATCTCTATACAGCAAAATTGCTAATCTGCTTAACTGATTTGTTCCCTATTTTCTCCTTTGCTCGCGCGTTGTTGGCTCTGTTATATTGGATATGATTTGGTGGACAAAAAGAAGATGATTCGACTGTATATATATATATTCTGTATGATGTATGGTTCAAGTTGTTGTTAAGTTGTTGTAAGTGCTTTATCGGATTTTTTTTTCTGTTTGGATGAGTAGAGAAGATTGACTGCTTTTTATTGAATGCTGTTGTGGGATATTAGAGAGAGAGAGCGAGGCAGTGTGAAAGAGTTCACTGGGTTTATTGCGACTTACTTAGGTATTATAAATTATTAGGGAGATGGATGAGGAACAAGTGTAAAAGGTGAGATGGAGGTGACTCCTCGATAAAAAAAAGTAATGCGATCGAGCGAGGAAGACTCTGTGATTCGAGAGGGGTTTGGATGAGTTCATTCCACCAATTAAATATATGCGCCCATGTAACCTACACATCCTATGTACTCCAATACTGTTAATTAGTGCGTGAGAAGCCACACACGCAGAGCGGGTAATGCCAGGTAATGAATTGCAAAGCAAACAAGCCACGTTCGTGGAAACCCAGATAGCACCGGAACAAATAATACGACTGAAAATCATGGTTTTTTATATGTTACCGGATACTCTTGATCATTATCATGGCTTTTTGATGTCGAAAGGTGAATCAATAGTATCATGCCACTTAATTTTTGAGTGGAATTACAGGGAATTATTTACCAATTGGGATGGAAATGTCAGTGATGACCATATTTGCATAATATTTGTTCATCCATGTACTCCGCGTGTGTCCGTTGACTTTGTCCTTCGACTTCCACGCAGACAACAGGTAGACATACATTAAGAATACATGGTGTGGTAGCATGAAAATTGATTAATTTCCAATCAACTATAATATGCACCCATGAACATGCCATGATTTATTATTAAGAGCCAATATACTTCTCTCGTATTTGTCGTCGCTCGGTCCGTCCCTAATAATTTCTTTCTTTTATCATGTAGCTAGTATGCAAATTTCAATGCCAAAACAATCGTCCCGCGACCGTCTCCCAATCTATCCTCTCATATCTTGGATTTTTTATCGAGCACTTCCTTAAGCTCTTCCCATTCTTCGCTGAAGTAAATAGTAGGAATAATGTGTCTTGTGTTTGTAAGTAGCAGAGAGGAGCAATTAGTACAGCGCAGCGTGAAATGAAATAAATATTGACAACTTGTTCCATCACCAATTATTTATCATCATACAATAAATTTTATTTATCATCATCATTCATCATCATCAGTTCATTTGTATTATTTCCAATAAATAGTCAATATAATATATAGTTATAATAGTAATATCTTTCTTCTCACATCATCATCATCATCAAACATCATCGTCGTCCTTGTCCTTAGAAATCATTTAAACTTTTTTTAATGGCCCACTGCCTGCACTTTATTTTATTACTGCTGCATTAATAGTTTCCGCCCACCAAGCACAATATTACGATGATTTTTTAACCTTCATTCATTAAATTAAGTTTTTGTGCAGCAGGCTTTTTTAATAGTTTTCTCATTTTTTATTCGCGGATCTCACGTTGCCCCCCAAAAAACTTCCCCGATACGCTTTTCCGTCCCCAACTCCATACATTGTCCATTAATTAATTAATTACGTGTGTACATGTTAAAACGGTGATTAAATTTGTAGTAGTAGTATATTTAATCATAATTTATTTTATTAACTCATTCATATCATCAATATAGTTCCTTAATTAGACATGTAATTTTTTTCACATTCTTCACAATAATTTCTCATCAAAAACTTGCCGACATTTTTACCGGCCGTTATACACTTGTTGTGCAATTAACACTGCACCGCTGCTGGAAACTTAAGTTACACGTTATCATCAATTCATATCAATTTTTTACACATAATTCATCAGACACATCAATATATTAAATATGTACACACATGATACATTTGCATCTAATATTTTTATATAGGTAATATAGCATTTATGCAGTTCATTTTCTTCGTCTGCCTAAAAACACGGGTTCTAATTTGTAATCTAAAAACTATAATAAGTATATACACATTTTTCCTCACAAATTTTCTGACTCTTGTTTAAACTCTAACAAGTATGTTTATAAATTTACTTTATAATATTAATTTTTTTATATGCGGTAGCATAACATATACATTTAATTGATGATTTGACTGGAAATATTTTTTCATAATTTGTTGCTGTGTTTGATGCACTAGACAAAGCACATTTTTTTAAAGTTTAATAATAAAAATGTTTGCACATTTTTCTTCTCCTCCTCCTTCACCTTCGCCAGAATCAGTTCCAATTTTATTTTGTTTATCTATTTAGAGAGCTAGTTTTTATCTACCTATCAATCTACTTTCTTATACACATCTCAACAAACTCAAACTAACAACAAGAGAAAGAAAACGAGTGACGATATTTTATTAAGGATGTGGGTTCTGTATAGTTATATATTATATATTTTCATATCAATACTTTATATATGTAACAAACATAAAAAATAAAAAACGTGACAAGATAAATCACTGATTGTGTGAGACAACAAGATTATATGCTGGTTAGTATAAGTTGATGGTTTATATTAAAGTAAGTTTTTAAGTAGTACTTAAAACTATATATATTATTTTTGCGTTTTAACATTTACGCGAAAAATCATCTTCCTTCTTCTTTCTCATCATCATTTTTCTTAAAAGTTTACTGTACATTTTTTAAACATTTTTTTTGCAGAGGTCCCATAAGTTCAATTTTATAATCATGTTAGAATATGTTTTTTTTATCAAATCATCATCTTCCAAGAAAAAAAGTCGTATTTTTACCTATTCATCTAATTTTATCTAGACTCACGATGCCAGAAAAAAAACCTATTTATTTTTTTAATGCTAGAATTATAATGATGATTGATTGGATTTTTTTTGGGTGCAAGCAATTTGACATACAATTTTTTTAGTAATGGTAGCTGACACCTGACTTTGTTAGCATCGTGACTGAAATATAGACAGTTACTCATTTCCCCCCGAAATATATTGACTTTGCATTTTATACTGCCAACACAAGAGCAGTAGCAGAGCAGCACAAAAATTGATGCAGTTTTAATTATGCTATACCTGGCATGCACGTGACTATATGTAATGAATTTTTAACAGCATTATCAACTCCCCATCTAAATATTTTAACTCGAGCGGATCTAAAAATTACTTGCTTAAATATTCGTCCATGTGTAAATATTGTATACAAAGATTGTTGTTGAGCCGTAAATATTTTTTTAGCATGTATGCATGTATATACGTACTAATTGTAATAATAGCAGCTAGGTATTATTTAATTTTTTGTATTTAGTTGTGCAGCTAAAATTATGCATTATTTTTTTAAATGTAGCAGCATGAGTTGAAAAATCAATAATCATTCCGTATTTAAGAAATATGCACACTCACTCGAGTTATACTTTTGCGTATCATTTTTTTAGTGTCATCGGCAATTAAGAAACGTCAGCTAAAACGTACTGACTGCATAAGCACTACAACAATGTAAGGTAATTATAATTAGTAAGGAGGACACACGTTGTTTAAAAATGTAGTAGACAAATAGTTTTTTTTCATCTCTTGTTTTCATTCGTAATTAATAAAAATGCATCTACTACGTTCCTACATATAACTAACCACCTAAATAAACTATAACTATAATCGTTAACTTTTTCCGTTTTTTCCTTGAGTACAAAAATCATTTATTTATTTCTCTTTAATTTCTGTTCTAGTCATTTATTCCTCAATGAATTCCAAATACCAAATTCCAGGTAACGCATTTTCATTGTGTTTTCCTTACACGGTATAGCTAGAAAGTATGTAGTAACTTTTTTTTGTATAGTAATTCCAATTATGTCAATTCCACACCTGCTAATTAGAGTTTACCTGCACACAAAAGCCGGCACAAATTAATAATTCCTAGAATTTTATGACGGTGATTATAGTTATTATTTTTATGCTGACGAGATGAGAGAGATTACGCAAGGAGACTAACAAATAGGTGCGCTTTTTTCTGCATTGTGCGTCGTGCGTGGGTGGATGACCGCAACCACGTGAAAATATGAATGGAAAATAACAAGAGTAATTTGCAGTTTTTGTTAGTGAACTACTTTCACTCTCACAAACACACCTGCTCCCCTTCATAAATCTTACTATAAATCTTATGGAATGCTTTATGGAAAAATTCTTGCTAAAAATTAATGGAATTCTTTTGGATTCTCGTCCCTTATCTCATCTCCAATAATTTATAAAGCAAGTCACGTAAAAGCCGACGACGACTACGCACACTCAAAGAGACATACTAATTTATAAACACAACTTATCATTTTTTCACCTGCATAAATATGTGCGGCAATTAGTATAAAAAATTCAATGTAAAACTGCAGTTGTTGTTGTACTTATAGCTCTATGTATGTGTACTCATTCCTCATCCTCTGATGATGATAATAATAATTGATAATTGTTTTTTTAGTAAAATGCAAGGCTAGACACTTTAGACACATGAATAAACACTCTCTTTCTCGGAGGAATAAAAAGAGAAGCGTTTCTTCAGATCCAGATCTCTCATAGACAGACTCACTTTTTCACAATCAGTTTAGGATTTTTTTTAAACATTTAAAAAAAAGAATTTGTAATACTGTGTGTGTGTGATGTATGCATAATTTGTGATGATGATGATTATTTCATATTTAGTATATTTTATAGATAATTAAACTTTAATTTTTAGCGTGGTTGTGCAAACACCTGCAAATTGTGTATGTATTTCAATTACTCGTTTTTTGATGACATTCACTTTTTATGTAAAACGCTTTGTTAGCCAGGTTAAAACTGATAAACCAGATCAAAATCTGTTTTCATTAATTAATTAGTATTTAGTGGGTGTTGATGGGAGTTAATCATGTACCTATAAAAAATTTGCTAACCCGTACAAAAATTGGCATAATAATTCACACATTCTCTCTCGTAACAAGTCTCATGGTTAGATAGAAATTTCGAATTTTTTTTTCTCAAGAATTTGCGTCAAACAAAATTATTGTTTTTTTTCGTAGATCCGCTCGTAAACGTCGATTGATTTAAGTACCTAATTGTCTAAATCACTACATTCATTAAATGATTTTTAATTTTTAAAGTGATCCTTCTTTTAAAAAACAGATTTTGTAGTTTGAAATGACCAGTGTGCTTCCTTCATCTACGGATGCAGTTTTTTCTCGCTATGCTCTACATAAATATGAAGTATACAAAATTACAGCACAATTCTCTCACAACATAAAAATGTTTTTCCGACTATTTATATAAATGAGCAATGTTATATAAGCATAACAAACTGTTATTGTTACTTACAATAACAGAATAATTATAAGAAAACGTACAAAAAAGCACATTGTGTGAAAAAATGCAAAACCCTGTGCACATAAAAAAAACAAAAAAATGAGCAGAAAGCGCTGCTGTGATCAAAAACAAGAAAAAAATAACAATTGTTATAAAAATTAAATTTTACTCTCTTGATTTGAGATCAATTGTAGTATTTTTTACATTATTTATATAAATCATTATTATTTCCAAAACGCGGCTGCAATCAATACCGTACGCAGCGATTCAGCCAATGATCATCAAGATTTTCGTGTTCATTGTCCAGCTTGCAAAATTAATTTTCTCTCTGCTTTCCAAAAATCTAACTAAGATTTACCTCATATAATTACATATATAATTACATCTACATCTCTAATTCCCTCTGACGCTAAAGCTAAAACTCTCTAATTGTGCGGCATTTAAAAATGAACCAGAGGCAATCACAAAATCTGTTGAGATTGCCGAATCAAATATAATAATATATTCAGATAACATTTATAATTACCTATGTATGAATATTTTTTGTGTAATGACTTGTGACTAAAAATTGGAAACTTGTTACAATTTGATTTTATATAATAGCCTATATTGTTATATACCTTTTGATCATATAAAAAGTCTAAACAGATCCCGTACATGACTAACATCAGGTTTAATTTGTTTTGGTGTGTGACACTTTCACCCAATTAAAAATCAAACTGTGGAAATTTTTAATTGGTTGTGCCAATTTGAAAAGAAAAAATCATCGAATGAATAAAATTTTCTTCTTCTGTTAATTGATGTTAAAAACGAGTGTGATTACTAGCTCGAGGAGAGTAGAAGATGCAGATTTTTTTAACATGACCTTCTAAAGCTGGAAGTAGAGCTAGTGGCCGTCCCACCAGTACCAGTTTGTCCAGAGGAGAATCCACTGTCTGCGTAGAGCTGTTGGTAGTAGTAATAGTAGTGTGGAGGGACTTCAAGAGACTGCCGTTGGTTGACGGAGGCGGCGTCCATGGGAAGAAATGGGTTCTCCACCACAGCACCTCCAAGAACGAGAGCGTAGTCGTCGGTGTCGGCGGAGGAGGACGCTTCTGTTCCCGCTGCCCCGGCGAATGGAAGGAGATGATGGGAGGGTTGAGGGGGTTGGGATGGGGGAGGTGGAAGCGAAGGTGGGGGAGGGGGATGATGATGAGAGTGTTGTGGATACTGATACTGCTGAGAGTGTAGGCTATGTCAAACCATTACCACGTCCTCCTTGCCACAGAATAAGAAGGGGAACTGGTCAATCATGGTCTGGACGAGATCTTCCAGGTGAGGTCTCATCTGCTCGAACCGGAGCATGTCAGCAAAGCTGAATGGAAGAAGTGTGGGCCACCAGCAAATGGCCAGGTTTTTCGAGTCCATCGCGTTGATGCGGGAGCGCTCCGAGACGCGAACGAGGTGGGAGAATACTATGCGG
Organism: Sinella curviseta; assembly: GCA_004115045.4. NCBI lineage: Eukaryota > Metazoa > Arthropoda > Collembola > Entomobryomorpha > Entomobryidae > Sinella > Sinella curviseta. Next base: position 71,829,713 of record CM023199.3, read on the forward strand.
AGTACGGCGAAGTTGGGTGGGGGCAAGTGGAGAAGAAATTGCTTGAGTTCGAGGAGACGCAGAGATCGATCCGAAATTAGAGCCACCTGTAGACAAAGTACAGTGTTAATTAAATAAACATTAAATTGCATTTAAAAAATAATTTGCATCTTATATTTACTTACCCTTTCAACTTCACCCATCATATCTGTTGGAATGGGAGGTGGAAGTCGTTTAGCTAGGAAGTCCTTGAGTGCGGTAGCGACCGCATTGACAGGAATATCTAAAGCTCGGATGTTCGTGTTTGGATCCTCTGCCAGTCTCGAGAACAGAGTCTCAACGTGAGCCCTATTGCCAGGCACTCTGTACAGTCCCTCCATTTCCAAACCCTCCTCCTCAATAAAACGAACGCACCGTTCGAGAATGCCGTTTGGAGCGGTGGCCTCTTCAAGCTAATCCCATATAAAATCATCTTATCATTAAATCTTATCAAGGTTGAAATGTAGGAAATATTTTAAATGAAACTTACACTAGTTCCAAAAGTGGGCGTGGTTTGTGGCTGCTGCTCGGTGGACTTTGACTTTGTCAACTTTTTCGGTGGCTTCTCCTTCTTATTCCTTTTATCGTTCTTCGTCTTGGTTCCAGTTTGCTCCGGCTCCTTTCCGGTTGACGCCATCCTCGGAAACGGTTTCTTTTCTGGATCTACCGGTGAGCTAGCCTCGGATCCTTCTTCCATCGTTAGCGACTTGTTTCTCGAACCGGAAAACACTCCCGAGTCTGCAGACAATTGATAAGGGACGAATCCCTTTGGAACCGTTGGGATTGGCGTGAATATGGCTTTGTTCCCACCTTGTTTTGCCACACTGCCTCCACCTTGACCAGTTGCTGGTCCTTGATGCCTAGACCGGACACTGGTGTTTTTCGGACCCTTCTTCTTGTGCCTTGATGGCCTTGAGAAGTCCTCTGGATCTGAGACTGGACTTGTACTGGAGCTGGAATCACTGGGCGGTGGTGGCAATCTTCCCGTATTCCGTCGAGACCTGTTTGTCCTATTCCTGTGACCAGTGTCACTGACGTAGTCCTCATTTGGCAAATTCGAGTATGGCGGAGATGTCCTTGGCAATCGCATTCTGGACAGCGCATCCGTTACAGCAGTATACTCTGCCATGTTGATTCTCCCAACGCCCCCAAGATTGGTCCCGTGTCCGGCAGAACCCCCGTGTGATCTGAGTTGGGTGCCCATTCCGTTATTATTCACTGCCGAATTCCGACCACTAGGTAGCTGCCCTCGTCTTCCAGTAGTGAACGCCATGAAGGGCCCTTTCCCAGGAATCATTCCTCCCCCAAGACCTCCCACACCACCAGCACCAGTCTCCCTGTGACTCCTCCTCGCACCCGCCCACAAATTGTCAAATTCCTTCATTACAAAGTTATCCGACGCTGGACTAGCTTCCATTTTCCCACCAGGTCCTCCCTTCCCAAACGGCGGACCACCGCTCCCAATTGGAGGACCTTGCCGCTGCCTTATCCAAGAAGGCTTGACCAAAGCGTCCTCACTTCCTCCCTCTCCGTCACTGTCCCCACTTGGCAACTGCTCGTATATGTCATCCGAATCGTTATTTGTGGGAGGGTCTCCTGGTCCAGGTCTGGGTGCAGGGGCCGGTGGGGCCCTGTACAGAGGCGGAGACTCCATTCGAAACGCCTTTTCAATGTCGTTCTTCTGATCCCAAACTTGGCGAAAAAATGGAGTGTAAATCCCCATCGTGTGTTCGCCACTCCATGTGGCAAAGTGAGCTCGCAGCTCATCCGCCAACGCATTCCCGTCCGTAATCATTTTCTGACCAAGAGTCGAGCCAAACATGGCGCTGGCCGCACCTCCGTTTTCCGTTACGGCGATGATTTGAATGGGAAGATTGGGAACGTTGGAGGAGAACGCTTTGAGGGCGGCGAAAGAAGCTTTCCGATTTGCAGAGTAGACGAGGATCAAGCCGTGCACGAGGTCTTCGCGATGAGACGACGCGCCGTGGTATGAAGACATGATTATCTACGATTCGTACAAGAAGAAAAAATACCTAAGTCTCATTTCTACATATAATATGTTTTTATCATCAATAGTAATATGTACGCAATTATTTAAATTATTGTGTTCATTAAAAAATATGTCAAAATATTAGCAACAGCCTATTTAGTTTTGACGTGCGAAACATCACTCATTTATCTTGGCAAACGGAAACTGTCCTAAAATATTATTTTTATGTCATTTTATCATGTTTTGTGTCATCATTAATAATTTAATTATCAATTTCTGTCAAATACGTCGTAAATTCTTTAATATTAGCACAGAATATAAATTTTTTATTGAACAGTTTTCATTTAAGAATAAAGCTGGAAATTACGACTGGGCTATAATTCGAGTACATATGAAAAATTCTGTAATTTTTTATGTAAACTACGGAAGCTTCAGGCTAAATGTCTTGCCTCATTGGTCACGTCACGTTACGAAGAAAAGGGAAAAAATAAAATTGTATTCTTTGTTGCTATTCATAAGTTATCATGCACGCAATTTTAGAACAACAGACAAAAAGACATAATATTTTATCGGAAGAATGTGATAGCGTGGGAAAATCAGGACGTATTTTCCTATTTCCTCAATTTCCCATTTCCTTTCATCACCGTCATCACACTCGCAACAAAGCGTAAAAATGTTTCTGTTCAATCTCTGATAGATTGCTTTATTGCTGTACTAAAAAAATAATACGTGATATTGGACATTGCCTCTAAAAACCTGAATTTTGAAGTGGATATGATAATTACAGCAATAGTTTGTTGGTAGACGAATAATGAATTAGAGGTACTTGCTATAGAATAAAGTTTTACGGCAGGTTATCAGCCCCTTTACCTGTACACATCGTCTCCTATCTCCCAAGAAAGTTAGCAAACTAATCGCCTTCTCGTCTGTTTGCTGACACGCCGGCAGAGTGAAGAGTGGCGCGATCAACGCACCGATATTAAACGAGTCCCCGCAAAACATGCACATGATCACCCGAATGTCCGGAGGCTGTCCCGCCAGCACCACCTGCGCTGCAAACGGACTCTGATGAGGATTCACGCGATCCCTTAAACTTCTCACCAGACTTTGGAGGGCCTCCGCCAGAAGCTGCGTGCTCGGCCTTTCCTCCGATCCACTCACATCCACAAAACCACATCCCAAACTGTCCGCCAATCCCTGACCATCATTTGATAGTGCCTCCCTCTCCTCCGGATTTCCCCCATCCCCCGCCGCAAAACAAAAGACTATTACAACGGGCGGCTCTGCAAAAGGAACGTTCTCCTCGGCCAGATTGCTCAGCAGAGTTTTCTCCAGGTAAGCCTTGGTATCCTCCAGGGTCTGGCCCGTGGAGTAGAGGACTAGTCTTGCTTGCAAATGACCAGAAGTGTTTGTGGGGAAGGACATTGGAATGTCCTGCGTTTTCAACTCGACCGTGTAGACGACGCCGTCCAGCTCGTACTCGTCGTCCTCGCAGTGCTCCTCCAGTCCAAAGCGCACGTTATCCACCATGTCTGGAGAGCCGATAAGGTAAAGAGTGAGCACCGCGTCTGTGGACAAGTTGTTGGTGTTCCCGTTGTTGAAGTGGTGAGGTACTTTGGGCGCTGTCGAGTCCAGAAGACGTTCTACCAGCGAGTCCATGCAGTTGGGGAAGGAGGGGCAGTGCTCCCTCTGGGGGCAGTGAACAAAGCCCAGATGCTGCAGGAACATGAGTTTCCTTTCCTGGTCCAAGCGGTCCAGGGCCTTGTAGCGGCTGTCCTCGCTCAGAATGTCCATCACTTCTCGGACCTGCTGCTGCGTGATGGTCGCCATTGGGGAGGAGGTTTGCACTTGAGCAAAAATTTCCGCGTGCTCCAACATCAACTCAATGAAGGACCGCTTCGCCTTTTCTATCAGCTCGGCTTGATGCTGCTCGTAAATGGTTTGGATTTCCTGTCCAGTCAGCGCCTCGAAGCACTCGTGGCCCATGAAAAGGACCTGCAACTCCTGAAGACTTTTTCCAGGAGTGACGTAAGGAGTATTATCCAACAGGAATTTAAACTGCTGGCGGTATTCCACTCGCTTCCGGTCTTGCTGCACAGAGTTGATTATGTTACGCCAGACTGTTTCCGCTTCGCCAATGCTGAGGAGTTCCTAATATTACAAAGGTAGTAATGTTACAACCTGCTAGACGTTTACCAGCTTTATTTATGTTCTCTGTACTACTTTGTCGTTTGAATGATAATTTACATATGAATAGCTAATCCTGAGTTCCATAAGTAACAAAAAAGTAAACAAGTATAGACCCGAAAGTACCTACGCATAGCGAACTAGGTATAATAATGAAACACGGATAGATGGACATAATAATGATGGCAATGGTCGCTTTTGCTTTGGTACAGTAAAGTCCTTACTTATTGTTCATGATCAGGCGGGAGAAGGACTTGGTCAGAAAAAGTAGCTTGTTAATGGCTGTTGTTTGATTGAGCTAATGTGAAGTGGTAGGTTGGAAAATTTAATTTTTTTTGACGATTTTAAATTCATTTTTACCGGTGATTTGCTGTGAATTTTGTGACGAAGTTTAAGACATTACAAATACGACGACAGTTATGGCTGAAATACAAAATTTAACTAATGCATGGGAGTGGAATTTCATCACTGGTGATCCATACATCCCTCGTGACACTTCACCAAATTCAAGATACTGTCCAACTCCAGCAGAAATGGACGATGTCATCCGCAGACGTAATGTAACCGAACAAGAGGTGAAGGAGAGATTATTCACCTTCTTTACATCAAATGACCAGGAGTGGACCACAAATTGGGATGCTAACAACAACAGTCGCTTACTAGGATTCATGCGCCTATTACGAGCTCTGGATTTTAAAAAAATTGAGGTGACATATTGGATGGGAGCTTTGCGGATCATTAAACTACCACGTAATACGCAGTTCCGTGGAGAACCTTACGACGGCCTGGTCAGCAACATGAGGCACGGTAGAGCCACCAGTGTTCATAGTGAGTGTATAACGTATTCTCAGCCTTCGTAATACGCCTACCTGGTCAACAATTAATGTTGTACCCTTTTTTGTGTATTTGCAGGAATGGTTGCGGATATCAATCATAATGCGCTCTTGGGTTGGCGGGGACCGGGAACATTTCCGTGCGGTCATCCTCTTTGCACCTTATGTGAGCACGTTGGGAGAAGTTCAACTGTAGACCTGGGTCCACACGGACTGCTTCACATTACCAAGCGCGCTTCCTGCACAACCAGAAATGCAGTTTATGTAGGTGTCTGCACTCAGTGCGCAGCAGAGAACACTTTTTCGTGTTATTTCGGCGAAAGCAGCGAACCCTTACACGCTAGGTGTAAGGCTCATGCTAGCAAACCGTGTAGCACTCGCAGTGGTTTGACAGACATCCAACGATTCCCAACGGTTGAGAGTCAGCGTACGGAAGTGGCACGAGTTTTAGCAGAAGGAAGTGACCCCGAAAACATCCTGAGAGATTGGTTTGCGCATGTTACCACTGGTGGTATCCACCCCGGAAGCCAAAGGATGTCTGTTGTGGGTATTTATCCACATGCTTTTCTGCGGAAAACTTGGGAGCGATTTATGGTGGCTACCCATATGTTCCACCACGGGGATTTCCATTATCTTCCCATGGGACGGGGATGTCTCAACACTTATTCACATTATTAATTGAAATTTACGATTTACGACTACGCATGAATTATGTAGTGTATTTTTTGTAATATGTTGTATTTAAGCTGTTAGTTTGTATAACTAGTATAGTTAGTAGTTAGTTAGTACATATGTATATTAGTATGTTAGCTAAGGAAGTGTTATGATCAAGAGAAGTGTAACCCTTAGAAATCTTATATGAAAGTCATGTTCATATCGATTGTTCAATATATTTTTCATGTATGGTTCTTGAATTGCAGACTTGGGCTCAGTCACGAAGATAATAAAATTGAAATGGGAAAAGTAGTGTAGTTAAAATGTAAAAAGGGATGTAATCTAATATTATATTATACCATACTACCGACCCTACCATGTCATCATTATTATTATATTATTGCTCATTCTCTGGCCTACTTTTTTATCCCACTTTTATTTTATGATGCTACTACACTTTTCTAACTCAATAATGTAAGTATGGGCATGTTTTCACTGTTACTGCAACTATATCTACCTGCCATTTAAAAAGTTTTTATTTTTAATGAAATAAAGTTGCCAGTTTGTAGACCGACATAAAAATTGAAATGTGAAGCTGACATCGCACTTTTGTTTGCATAATCTACTTACAAGTGGGATCCTATTTTCATTGCGAATGTTGGTCGTCTCTGTGCTCGACTCTGAGCCCCATGTCCAGTCCGTCTCTGGAGCGAGACCGGAAGGAGCAACGACAAAGTAAAGGGAGCATTCCGGATGCTCCTTGATCCGCTGGACGATCATGTCCCAAGGCTGACTTTCTGGGAGACCTTCTGGGAAGAGACTCTGGAGTATTTCCGGGAGCCTCTCTAGGTAGCGACGTTCCCTTCTCGAGAGATACTCATCTTTCAGTCGTTTCAGGTGACGGCGGAACAAGCGCTGGGCACAGTCTTCACCGAAGAGCTCGATATAGCGTTGGAAAGCGGGGTACTTGAGCAGCTCGCGGTACACGGGCGTCCACACTGCCCGATGGTCTGTCACGTGGGACTGGATTAGAGCCTGGAATGAGTCTGATACGGAGTCCAGCATTTCCTTGCGATTTCTCGCCGTTTCATTGTAGGACAAAGGACGCATTCGATTCTTTACGCGGTCGACTAGCTGGGCGAGCACGATGAAGGCGGCGTCCACATTCACGTTTTCATGGGCGGACGTCTCCACAATGGGAATGTTCAGTTGTCGGAATTCCTTCCGTTGGACGAGCTTCTCCACCTCTTTCACGTATGCTTCGCAAGCCTCGTCGTTCTTCGTGGTGACCAGTACCACGGGCTTTTTCGCACGGATTATGTTGAAGAGGATGGCGGCGGAATACTCCGTTTGGCGTTCTATCGATCTCCCTGAATAATTAAAGCAATTAAAATTACATTAACACATTTAATCACATCTTTTCGCTACAGTGGTCAAGTTAATTTAATGTAGTCAAGTGTCAGAATGGCTTACCTGGCACAGCACTGACATCGTAACAGACAATGAATCCGTCAATGGCCAGCCTCCCGTCAGGCATCACCTTTTGCTCGTACTCCTTCTCAATCCCCAACTGACTTTTGCAGATGTACATCAGCTTCTCCGCGGAAAAGACACGGGTGGATGCACAACGTTTCACGTAAGGCTCCATCTTGCCGCCTTTGGAAGATAAGATACAATTAGGGATCAGGACTTGGAAAAAGTAATTGGAAAATGCTTCATTGAAGTAGCAAATTTAACTAACTCACCTTTGAAAGGCTGGAAGGTGGCGTCATCAATAAACTCGGTCTGCTCAACCAAATTGAACCCGATTTCAGGGCTGTCTTCCATCGCCTTGGTGGAATAGCCCCAATACAGGAAGTGGTCATTGTTAACCACTCGGCCACTGAAGTCGGTGACCGAGAGAACGGAAATGTGCTCGGGAAAGTAGTCGTCTGCCCGGGGACGAATGAACCTGTTGCAAAGGCATGATTTCCCAATGCCTATTTGACCCTTGTCCTTTTCCGTGCCTGAAAATCCAAGAAGCACAGGTGTCCAATTTTGAGATTAAAGTATGTAATTTTGAAATGTAAAAAAACCTTTCTACTTTATTTCCAGCCAATTTTCCTATTAACTTTCTTTTTTCTTGTCATTCATCTAAACCGGCATGAAACTACATTTTCATCTCATTCTCTCATCAACTCGCATTTTTTCTTTGATGCAAAATTCAAATTACACAACAGCAGAGAACAAAAACATGACATGATCCTGAGAGGAGCAACTCATCTTGCTGTGTTTTTCTCCTATCATTATTTAAATAATTGTGCAGTTGGATAACAATAAGCAGGAGAGCCCAAGAAGAAGAAATGGGTTTCGGTTGTGTGCTTTCTTTTCTCCCGACCTGACTTGGAGCTTTTTCCCCGTTTCTTTTTTTTCTTACAGACAGATTGCCTTTCTCTTTTTTCATTACTCCCCGACCACCCCGCAAAATGCAAAACCATTCTTTTCTCTTTCTTCCGCTTTCTCTCTTTCTCTCCCCGACCATCTCAAGATTAGGAGGATGGGTTAGATATATTGGGATTATTATTCACTTTCTATTGTACTTTCTCTGCGCTGCTGATGATGATGTTGATACAAGTCAACTCGAGCACCATTTTCTCTCTATGAACCACCCAACATTACATATTATTTTAGATACCACTACACATATCATCCGTATCATCATCCTCATCATCAACATCATCTCTCTCTCTCTCAGAGAAAACGTGATGTTCTTCCATGTTCCATTTCCAACGGCTGAGGAAAAGAGAATAAAGCAAGCCAGAGTGACTCACTCCACTACTTTTCCAGCTCCGCCGAGCTTCCAAACAACTTACAAGCCCATTTTTCATTTCCATCTCTCGCTCGTACACACACACAAAAACTAATCTAGTCTCGGGCTCTTCCTCTCCCAGTCGCATTACCTTAATAACTAGTGCTGGAAAAAAGAGAGAAAGGAAATGGCAAGTGAAAATATACCTACACAATATATTTTGCTTGCGCCCAAAACTCGAGCCGGAAAGACACCTTTTTCCTACCAGTGAAGATTATGACGATGCCGAGAGAATGATAATATGCATGCACACGTACAAAACGTAACTCTTTTCTCGCACTGTTCGTTTTAAACCATATATGGGGAAAGGAGAATAAGAAAAAAAATACGGTGGACCAGACCACTACCACCGCCACCACCACACCGTATGCCATCTTCATTCCAATCATCATCATCGTCGTCGTCACGAGGAGCATATGAGCTTTTTGTGCAAAAGTGGAACGTGAATTGGAGCACTGACTAAAACGCGTTGCCTCAGTGCTCATCAGAGAGATGGGAAGAGGAAGTCTGTAGATGACTGCTAAATGCACACCGCGCTTCAGAATAAATATCATCATGGAATATTACGGAGAAGAGAAGAAAAGAAAGGATGTTTTAGCTCATGCCTCATGGATGTTTTTAGTTGGACTTTCTGGATAGGTGTTCTTATCATCACGTTTGCTAAAAACGGAATCAGAATGTTTGCATATTGTTGGTTTTGACATGTTTGTCTGTCCATCTCGACGCGGCTCTGTTTCTGATTAGGTCATGAAACGCGACGGATTTAAAGACTCGTTCGAGAAAGAAAGTTGTTTGTTCAGCTACGATTCTGTTTGTGGTTATTAAAGGGGATATTTAAAAGTGGTGGTGTAAATGGTTATATCTCCTTTCCAGCTCATCCCTTTTTTTCTTTATCCTGTCGTTTCCACCATTAAAACTTGAGAGCACACACACACACGAACAAGTTACTCAACAAAACTTGGTTTTCCTTCTCTCTCTGTGTGTGTCTGTGTGATGATGATGGTGGTGCATGGCAGCGGCAGAGTCACGAAGAGTAAAAATTGAAATGGGAAAAGTAGCGTAGTTAAAAAATAGAGAAAGGGATGAAATCTAATATTATCATCCCATTGCAAAATAATATAATATTACACAACTTAGCATACGACTACTACTGCTATCCCATTATTATCTTATTGCCCATTCCTCTGGCCTACTTTTTTTCGTTATCCAACAATCTAACTAGTTTTTATGATGCTGCTACTAACTCCAGTAGTGCTCTTCTTAAACATGTAATATTCTAACTTAGTAATAGCATGTTGCTCCTTTCTTTCCTCCTCCTTTTGGATACCTGTGCTCCTCGCTCCCGTTAAAAGTTTGGTTTTATGAAATAAGTTCAAGTTTTTAGAATGACATAAAAAATTGAAAAGCGAATAAGCTATATGGCGAATCCGGTCATGTCATTCTTTTTATTTTCCTCTCTCCCGTGTGTCGTGTGTCTGTCGTGACAAAACTATTTAATTAAATTTACTATTCCCATAACCTTCGCGAGTGAGTTTTGTTTGAGTAACCTACTTTTATCCACTTCTCTAACTACGACATGACATGATGGGTGATCTGTTCCATCCGTGGGATGCTTCACTGGAACCGGAAGTGATTATATGAAGCTACAGAGAGAGCCCTGCATACACGACAAGTCACAACATACACGACAGAAAAAAAAGTCGGTCAATCACGTAAGCAGTCAAAGTACTAATGTAGGTAGCATGTCAAATGTCAAGCTTTCTGCAACTTTTCCCCAAACGAAAATTGAATACATTTTTCACTTATATTTTTAAAAATAGATTTCCCTTCAAATCTACCCAACTGTGCTAATGATTTCCCTTTCATTTTCTCTACTCGCACAAGAGAGTCACACAAAAACGACTCGTAAAAAATGCAGAGTTGCTAGAAAACCCGAATTTCTCTGCTACACTGCTGCGCTTTGCTTGAGAGACGACTCCAGCTTTAGATTTTCTGGCTTTTTTTACTCTCCGCTGGAAATTGGCAGAAAAAGCTGCTGGATAAATGTTTTTCATCTTGTTTCCTTCTCTCTTTCTTGATCTTCGATTCATTCTCTTCTCTCTCTCTCTCTCTATTCCTATTTTCCCGTCATGTCAGAAAGGAAGTGAACATAAGTGGGCATAAATCAACAACACAAGGCCATGATGCCATAACAAAAGCCGCTCTCCTGCTGAACAAAGCATCTTCATCTTCTCCTTCCTTCTCGAAGACGACGACGACGACGAATCGCTGTATATTGAGTAATCATCATTTCTCCTTTTTTTCTGATTGCTCTCTCCATGCATCCCTCCCTTATTCCTCCAGCAAAAAAAAAGTTCACAAAGCTTTCCTCCACCACCTCCTCCTCCTCCCTCCAAAAAAACATCCAACAGCGTCATCAATAAAAATACGCTGGCATTTTTGCTCAATGCTTCCTTCCTTTTTCTGATCTGCTCTTTGTACACATTTTTTTCTGCTTTTCTCAACTTTTTTTTTGCGTGATTGTGATCACGCTGTTGTTGTTGCATGGAAAAAGGGATTTACATGGCACAAACAAACATGATCATTCATTGCATAATGCCTGTCTATTTTTATTTGTGTATAAAAAATCTACACAGGATCTGGCTTGGCGGTGCTGCCTCTGCCTGCCTGCCTGCCAGTGTTCATTGTGTCTGAGAATTGAGCAATGGCAGATGAGAATGAGTATTCTATTATATGATCCAGAGAGATCGGGATCAAGGGAAAATGGGCTGCTGACTGAGCAGAGGAAATGGAAGTCCTATAAATAGCGAAATTGGAGAAACTGGTAACTAGGCTGGCTTGTTATGCAAGCAAAAGACGGCTTTGGTGGTTAACTGGAGTGAACAGGTAGAAAATATACATGGGCTGTTTGTAAGTATTTGTGTAGGTGTTGGGGTTTTTAGAAGGCTTATGCAGCCGCAGCAGTGAGTAGAGTACACAGGAATGGAGCCGAGTATCTTCATTTCTGGTGCGGGGGTGGGTGGTAGTGGCGGAGGTGGAAGTTGGATTTTTTTGCAGTAGAGTTTTGTTTTAGTGGATCAAGTAAGCAATAGAAATGCGGAAGATGGCTTTCAAAAATTGGGCAAGTTGGCGTTGGCATGAAAAGTGGAAAACTGGAGGAGATGAGGAGACGCGATGATGAGGATGACGTTGAAGACATGGTTAGAATTAGTAAACGGAAGGAATAAACGGGTTGGATTTGTACGAGAAGAAAATTATGTCAGGACACGACAGCATCAGCAGCAGAAGCAATAGCAGTCGCATTCCAACACCATCATCTCCGCAAAAGTAATTTGAGTGAGGAAAAGGCAAAAAAACTGGAAAAAAGAATTTCCCCCCACTTACTTCCTTTTCCACCTTATTAGTTAAGATGAGAAAGTGTAAAAGTTGAAATACGTCAGGTATGGGTAGAGTAGGTACTTTGCAGGCACACAAACTCACCACACCACCAGGCCACCATGTCACGATGCCACCTTCAATTTCTTCTCTGGAAAATGAAATGAGTGGAAATTGACAGTGACGGGAGGGAAAACGCAATTGGAGTTCACGGAAACTCGAAAAAAAAGTTAAGTAAGTAAGCAGCAGCAGCAGCAGAATGTGTACCTCAAGAAAAACGGAAAAAGAAAAGGGAATGATTTTGCTGGCATTGGCTTCTGCTGCTGATGATGACGATCAGGATGATCATTTTGCACGTTTTTCTTCGGGTATTTTCCTAGAAAGGAAATTGGATCCTGGTCTCGCCAGCTTTTGCTTCGGTTTGGTTTTCTTCAGAAAAATATAAAATTTTCGCACAGGAGAGAGAGAGAGAAGAGCCTTTCGCCAAATAAAAAGTCGTCAGAGAAGCGTATAAACATAACCATGCAGCTATCGCCATTCTCTATCATGACATATTTATTTTAACTAGAAAAAAAGGAAAACGACAATGACTTTTTGGTGGTGGAATGGAGCTTTTCTTGTGTGCTGAGAGCTTTTGCGAGGATTTTGACTTTACAAAGAAGTTGCAGTCGAAAAGGGAGGATAAATGGCGCATTGTAGAGAGAGAGGCTGCGAATGTGACACAAAAGAGTTTTGTGTGCGAGTTGAAGCTCTGAGCTTACTGGGAAAGAGGAATATATCACGTCATTAAAAACCAATGAGCATTCTAAATTAAAGCGAGAAAAAAAGAAGAGAGAGAGAGAGAAGGAAGCAAGTCGACAAACAAGTAGATTATCTTGAAAATAATATATGTACAAAAGACATGCAAGCCAAAGCAAAAGTACAGCAGGAGCAGAGCTTATAACGCATATCTTGAGAGAGGATCTCTCTATCTTTCGCCTGGGCTTGCAAATAAATTGACAGGGATGGATACGAGGAAAAAGAAGGAGAGATGAAGTGCAAGATGAGATGGTGGTGGTGGTGGTAGCGGTGATGGGAGAGATGGTGTGAAATGGAGAAAGTCACAGGAGACCAGATAGGTACACTCGCGTATAGACAAAACAGACAGACAGATAGATTATTACACAGGAACTGTTTATGGTCGGAAACATTCAATTTCGACAACATTCTCGCACGTAGATGCACGGAATCCTTGGGAGTTTTACTTGAGCTTTTGATATAATTGTCTGCAATATTTCGGGAAGTGCTAGTTTGAATGGTGGTGACCTTACAGCACGTCCCTCTGTGCTCTATAGTCTCAGGTAGGTAGATAAGGGAGTAGACTATAGAAGCTAGTTAAAAGGAGAGTGACACTGACACAACGATATCCGTCACACGATCATGATGATGATCATCATCTTCATCTTGATCCGTGTCGAATAATGAAATGAAACGAACCGCATAAAATAAACGAGGAAAAGAGACAGAATGAGAGAGAGAGACACTTGACTTGTCTCTGAGTTGCTCGTCAACAAGCACAACCATATCATCAACATCATCATTGAATTTGATCATGCTGTGTGCTCACTTTCATGTCAATTTGCTCATTTTGCTCTCTTCTCTCTATATATCCTCTACTCTCGTATTATCGCTAACAACGCACTAAACAAAAGAGCAAACAAAGTTTTTTTTGTGCAAGCCTTTTTATTAGCAAAACCAGTATATTACAGAGAGTAACCTTTTAATGTCACTTTATGAATAAAACGACAGCTATATATAGACATTTGCTCACATAACTAGTCATCCTCACACAAACAAGGAACGAACGCCAAAAAAACGCGACAAAGTCAAAATGTGTTTCAACTTTGCGGTTTCTCTCTCTCTCTCAAGTATAAACTGCTGTAGTATGGCTAATGATGAGGATAGGGAACAGCAAAAAAATGACAAGGAATCAATGACACAACGCAGCGCAGCTTATTATTATTATACATACGCAAAATTCTCTGACTCTGACACATCACTCATCATCATGATCACCGCGCGTTGTCCTTTTCGGTAAAACAAGCAAAGGGGACAGACGACAGAGGACCGGCCACAAACGCTAATTATATATGTGACAGGAGCAGAGAGAGAGAGAGAGAGAAGAGAAAAGGTGTGCAAATGTCTAATTGCCTGTTATATGCCATCTCTTCGACTGACTGCGTCAAATTGAATAAATAAACGTTGAAACATTTTGGTTGTTGGCTCATTCAACGGATATACATTCTTCGTCTCTGTTTCTGTTTAAACAAACAGAAAGCAATGAGTTGTGAGTGAGATAGAGAGCTTGTTAAAAAGGAATTCCTTTTTCTACCTCTCCATTCCATCCAACTTTTGTAGAGACAGATGTACCACCCGATATATAAAAAAGACAGCTTGTGGTGCTGCTGGGTGAGTGAGTGAGAGAGGCTGAATGATATCCGGTGCTGCTGCTGTTGCAACAACGCTGCTGCTCATGTAATGACAGGAAACTGAACAAGATTCAAGTACACAGGAATAACATGAATGCCATGATGATGATGACGGCGCGGACGACGGCGACACGGTTTTTAACTGACTTTTTGACGGTTCTTGTATACTCTCTTGCTATCTACTTCACTTAACGTGTGAATAACGTATGTATGCTCATCACCACAATTGAAAATATGTGAAGATTTTTTTTATTCGTTTATTTTTTTTCAAAAAAATTCCATATGCATATATGTATCTGCGTTGAAGATCTAACCCAGTAAATATGTTAAAAAGAGTTGAGATTGTGTCTTTGCATTTATTACTGAGCTTGCTCCTGTCATCATTATATATTTGTGTGAAAAGGGCATTCTCTCTTTTTCTCGCTTTTGTTTGTTTGGATTGGAATGTGGAGTATGAAATGAAGAAATGGGCTTCAGAGGAAGAAAGCATTTAAGCAAATGTCAGATGTGAAGAAACATTTGTTCTTGTGTGTTCTTCACCAACAACAATCCAAAATCCGCTAGATTACATGCATTGTTTTTTTCTCCTCTGACGTACATTTGCATAGAATATCAGGAGGGTAGGTATTATAATGGCAGATTAGATGAAAAGAGGAACGGAAACACCTTTACCTTCACACACTCACTCACTCAACTCATATAATGCGATAAATATATTTTCTGTTTGTTTGCTTCTTTTTGTTGTATGTATTGCAATTGCTGCAACAGACGTTAGCATTTTTTGTACCTTTGATTCTCCTGCTGCTATTGCTGTGCTTGTCATTTGTAATTATTTTTCACCTTTATTTCTCAAGTAGTAGCAAATAAATTCCTGCACTACCTTTCTTGGTCTCTTCATTCTCAGGCTATTAACATGTCTAGAGTTAGGAATAATTATACGTATAAGGCGGTAAGATAATTAAATGATGATGATGTTGATGATGATTATTAGGTTGTCTTTGAAGAAACAAGTGAATTTTAATTGCAATGTCAAAGGGAAAAAATAAATAGTAAAATTCTCCTTTTGCGTATCTCTGAAATCAGAAGGATTGAAAAGGAAAATATAATGAGGTGAGATGGTATGGATGTGATGGGATAATCATAATAATAATCATAAAAATGCAAATGAGTGCTCATAGCCACCTACATGGGGCATGTATCCACACAGGTAATGAGCAATACCTACATTGATTTCTCAGTGGAAATCAATTTACCTTCCTTTGTGAGCTGTTTACTGTGAGCTCTATTTTTAGTGCCGGTAAAAAAATTAATTATATTTGAGATTGACATTGTTTGTAGCGCCTTTTTGTCATGTTGTCGGTGTGGAAGGAAGTACACAACGGGACAGATTAAGTGTGTAAATAATTTCACTGATAAGATAAGTGGATAAGGCACACTTTCTGTTTCAATAGTATGCAACTGAGCTTATATTGATGAGTTCATTGCTCAACTTTCTACATTATTGATTCATTCATGCGTGATTATCTATATCCAAGTCGTTAAACAAGAGGGATTATGTTGAGGATAAAAAAGGCATTTGCGTCGGCGTTGGGGAAAATGACCGCAACATTTTATCGCATTCTTTTTTTTGTAAACAGAAGACCGCGGTCTTCAATGAAATTGTTGATGAATATTCAATGTTCACATTATTGGCAAATTGGCAGTTGAATAAAAACCGCAACATTTTTTTGTTTGTAGAAATTGAAGCAGAGTTGATTGAGAGATGATGAAGATATTAAATATTATTATCATTTCGCTAAAACTACAGCCACGACGGTTTGTTGAATGACCTAAAACTACAATGGCGCCAGTGTGGCTTATGCGTTATACTTTAATTGGAATTTAGGATTTAATCAGTTAAGCTTACCCGAAAGTCCGACCACCGCCACGTTATAAACGCGCGTGGAGTCTCCTCTCCGTGACATTTTCATTGAAAAGCGGAGTGAAGGTTTCTAGCAACCTCCAACTTTACAAGATATAAAAATAATAACGCGTACACTCACACACACAACTAACTTTTTTAGCTGATTAAAACTAATCAGCTTTACTAGTAGAGCAGTGGAAGAAGAAATTTATTATTATTATTATTATAAATACATTTACTACACAGAAGGTCACGTTACACGTTTCAAGTCATTTTTTATTACTTTTCCTTATCTCTCTTTTGACTTTCTGCGCACACGACAGAGGATTATTGATGATAAGAATCACTTTACAGACAAAACAACACCGAAAAAAACTTATCGCTGCACTGCCACCAGGAATTCATCAACTTAAAATGACGACGTGTGCGACTTTACGAAACTATTTTAAGTGATTCACTAACTGCTTGTCATGGCTCATGTATACAAAATTAGAAGGAAGATATGAGATCGTCACCAGAATAGAAATAGTAGAAAATAAACGATGAGAAAGATGACAACTTGTTTTTTTAAGGAGTACGGTGCATGTCAACTATTTACATTCTTGTAATTTCTCTCGCAATCGCTGTAATAATCTTTACAATTATCTGCTTCTTTTGTCATTCAGCAAGGTCGTCTTAAACTCTTCCATGAATGATATTTTCAAGACGTTTTTCTGCGCTTGTCACACCTACAACAAAAGAAAGAACACACAACAAGTTAAGTCAAATGACACACGCAAATCCCCATAAATATTTTTGCTAATTAAATAATAGCTCACTCAAAAAATAGCCCTATTCAATTAAAAAGAATGCCGAAAAAACGGTCACTTAAGATTTGCCAACACATTTATTTCCACACATGATCCCTCATTATAAACTATTCACTCACTAATTAGCTAAGAGCTCAAATTTTTAAGCGTATACGTTTGCATGCGAAACCAACACTTTTATAATTTTGCTTGTTAAGTTGAAATGCAAATTTCAACTACAACAACAACGACACGATTGTGTCTAAAAAATTCTATTGAAAATTTTGGACGTATGTGTGTAGGTAATTGAATTCAAGTTATTTGTGCGTTGTTGTGTGTGTGCACGAAAATAAATTACAGTGCAAACTGTTTGCATTTTTTTTCTTTTGCACTGCTGCAGGCCTGTCTACTGCCACTAAACTAAACTAACATCCTTGCCAAATCCAAATAAATTAACACACACAAGTTATTCAACTTATTCATTCGCTTCTCTGTGACTACACACGTTTCAATGAATGAGCGAGTTAAGATGACGAATGATTGTGCAGCGCATCATAAATAAGTCATGATCCGACATTGCATGCATGAATGATCTCTAATAATTTAAATAACTTCTTTCTCAAAAGCCAATTTGCCTCTAGAGATGAGGACGACGATGTTGTTGTTGCAGACAGATTATTACACACATCATCATCATATCATAATCATCATTACAGTTTACTTGTGTATATGTACATGTTTTACCTTCTTTGTTGTTCACAAGTTTGTAATATAAGTAGAGAGAGAGAGAAAGAAAGATGAGCTTATTAAAAGCCCATTTAAAATAGGATACCACTACTGTCAACTTGTTATACGAATGCACCGCGCACTGACTCGAGCACAGTTAAAAAAGTTAAATAGCTTCACTATATGTGTGTAGTTTAGTTAAAAGAGTGGTGGTGTGGTTTGTTGGGTAGTTTGACTTTTGCAGCAGAATGCATATATGCCATATAGCCATGTCTTAATTTCTTGTAAATTTATATGTTTTTATTTTATTTTAACCAGAAAACAAGTTTGCTATTTATTTGCTGCTTGTCTTGCCGACGATGATGATGACGCTGTCCAAGACTTTGATTACAACTACTCGCCTTAGTTCTCTTTGTCGTTCTCTGCCTCATTTTTGTAAAAAAAGATCACTTGTTAATAAGAGCTGCAATAAGTAAACTGATCACTTATACTATTTGCTCTGCATTTTGCTTCTGCACTCCACACAACTCACTCCACCTCACTTACTTAAATAACTCGTTTCTCTTGTGTGAAGTAAATATATATATATATGAATCAACACATTTTTTTTCTCTCTGTACTTTCGTTTTAAAAACTATACTTGCCCAAATTACTAATCTAAACTAAATAATATTATTATTATTAGGATGCATACTTGTATTATTTGTACGAGAGCAAAACTTTAACTCGTTTTTATTACTGATGCACTTCTCTCTCTTGCAAAATGTGTCTGTCTTGCAGCTCCTGCTCCTTGCTTCTGGTCTTGTCTTGTGTCTGTGTGTGTGGACGATGATGAGTCTCATGTGATTTTTATTTCAATTATTTCTCAGTCACTCACTCTCACTCCACCATGTACAAATCTACTCGCAACTCACCATGTCATCATCATCATCATCTTATATACATTTTTTTATATACGTTTTTCCCAGAAAACAATTTTTTTTTCTCTTCTTCTCTCCCTCGTATACTTATTCTCTGGTCAGTCCATCTCTATTTATTTGGCACCATCAACATCATCCCAATCCACACTAAATTAGAAAATGCAATACTTACAAACAACAACCACACCGCAACAACAACAGCAGCAGCACCAAATCAACCATCCCTGTGTTTTCCACTACTGCTGCTGCTCCTTCCAAACATTTTCACTCATATAATAATAACCTTTGCTGTCGCTGCTGCTTGTTGTGTGGAAATCATGATGATGACGAACCAACAGAATGCAGAGAATAGAGAGAGAATAGGAATATATATGTGTGTGGACGATGACTATTTAAGTTCAACTTTTATTCTCTTTTTTGTGTGTGTGTGCAAGTGTATTGTGTGTGCAGCAGCGGCACAACAGGACTAATAATATTATGCACTGCATTTTCCACACAGCTCAGTTTTTTTTCTCTCTATTTTTTCCAATGTACTCACTTTACTTTACTCTGTGTTTTTTTTCTGTTGCTGCTCCTGCTCTCCTGCACTCGCTCGCACTATCCATAAAAATGTGAGAGTATCTCTATCTATCTATCTCCATAATAATTGCCCATTCCTCTTCTTGTTCTTGGCTCTCTGCTCTCTCCACATAAAATGATATTAGCCTTGATGATGGCTTCGGTAGTATTTGGTGGCAGAAAAGCAAAGAAAAAAACAGACAGTTTTGCTAGCTAGCTTGCTTTTGCTTTTAGATGTGTTTTTTTTCTTTTGCCTTTGAAATACAAAGTAATGTATGTAATATATATATGTACGTGTGTACTTGGTTGTTTGCTGCTGCTGGAGAGAAGCAAAGAAAAAAAAATTGTGTGCTGTGTTCTCTTCTTCTTGTTCTCTCGTTGCTCGCTCTCAGTTCACTGTGTTCTCTCCAACTAAACTTGGGTTCTCATGATCATCGTGGTCGTCATGTCTTGTGCAACAGCAGAGAGAAGAGTAGGGAGTAAAAAGGAGTAGACCTTGTGCAAGTGTAGAGGATAGAGTATTATATGAGGTGGATGGTGGTGCTGGGTTAGTTTTAAAAGGTACTTTTTTTCCATCATGTAAACGGACTACATGCTACATAACATACATGCTATAAAACGGTTTGCTATGAGTTTACTGTGTGTGTGGAGAATGGGGGTGGAAAAATAAATGGGTAGAATGGACTTGGACTTGGATGACTCAAAAAATGAATGCTTTGAAGAAAGAGATAGACAGAGAGAGAGAGTTTTAGAGAGAGCTTGGCCATGCATGGAGCAGAGAGCGGTAATCATGTAAAAAGTTTTCCAAGTACACTTGCACATTTGTGTAGTGATCACGATGATGATCGTCGTCTTTTCGTCGTCACGATTGAATCAACCCATCATCCCACGCATAAGAAGATGAACAAGACACACACACACATGTGCATGTCGTGTCCTTTTTAGAGGAAAGGGCTAAAAAGACAAAAAAGCACAAATATTGTTTTTATGGTCACCGCACCTCCGAAGATGCTGCTGACCAAAAAAAAATTCCATTTCGAGCGAAGGAGTTCTCCAAGTTTCTTACCGTTCATGTAACCAGTCGAGTGGGAGTAAAAAAGAGAGAGAGAGTCCTTTCCACTGCTGCTTTCTTTTCGTGGAAAAATAAATAATTGTTTTTCTCTCACCTTTCCTCCTTCGCCTCTTCCATCTTTCTTTTTTTTCTATCCTTTCAGTCAACAAGCGCAAGTTAGTTTTCTTTTCTTTTTTTTGCCTGTAAACCGGCTTTTTTTCTCCCAAGGCGAGTTATGTATTATTTTGTGGGGGTCGGAAAGCCGTGAGCCGTGTCAAGGATAATAAAATATATATTATGCGGATGGATGAATAATTGAAGGATTGTCACATTTTTGAAGGACGTGTTCTACCACGCCATCATATCGCTCTGGTATATAATAGCCATAAATAATAAATGATGTACCTGTTCACTTTCTTTGACAGGTCAACATTCTCCTTGCGCTGTATTATGGCTTTCTTTTATGTACTTGGTGGAAGGAAAGTGAAAGAAGAGAGAGAAAGTTTAAAGGAATACTACGCAAGATGATAACAAGCTGTGGTGGAGGTAGCGTTGGTGGTGGAAGCACCGTTACATGACGTCGTCCTCTCTCTGTGGAGGTACTTTTCCGTTTTTTTCCACTGTGTGAGGAGATGAGGAGGACTTGTTCCCAGTATCATGTAAGATGTTCTTCTCTCATCTCCTCTCCTTCAAACAAACAACAAGACCATCTCTCTCTCTCTCCGAAAAACCAACAACATGGAGCCACTCAAGCAGCTTATATTATTTTTCCTTTGATGTTTTTTTCTCCCAAAAAAAACTTTCTATTAGTTACTGCATACACACACACAGATAGAGACGATCTTGTTGACGATTATCATGCTCATATGTGTCTTTTCGATAGTAGTAGTACTTGCTATCTGTGTACTTTCTACATTTCAAGCAGCATTTTCTCCTTTTCTTGCGAGAAGAAAAGAAAGAATGGAGATCACACTTGTGTTTGTCTGGCGCTACTTGTTCTACTACTGCTTCCACTGCTCCTGCCTCTTTCTTCTTCTGAATGACTGGAAGCTCAAAAGAAGAGACGAAATGAAGGTTTTCCTTTTTTTATGGAACTGATACTGCCAAGATTATGTGTGCCTTCTTTTCTCCTTGTTCGTGTTTAAGTACTATTTTGTACCCGGTACACACATTACCAGATTATCACACATACAAGACACGAGGAAAGGCAAAGCTATTAGATAGGTAGGTAGAGAGATAGGGCTACTTTTGCTCTTGTATCGCTTTTTTTCGGGTTCTAAAAAGTTAGCAAGAGTAACAAGCTTTTAGTTGGAGAGAGATACAGTTCACATTTCTTTCGTTACATAGATCAGAAATTATTCGGGGAGGAAGAAAGGAGGCTTTGTCCGTTCAAAGGGAGAAAGTTGGTTGGTTAAATAAGAGTGAGTGAGTCAGGGTGTTAAGGACTTACTTGTCGTCTTTTTCTCTTCACACTTTCAATGGAATGGAGCCAAGTGTCCACCAAACACACACACAGACAACATTCCAAAGGACTGCAATGTAGTAAAGTGAAGGGGGCAATTTTTAAGGGTTGTCTTGTCACCTTTTGGAAGCAGGACTCTCCTATCACACACGAACATCTGAGAATATTATTTTAGGAACCTATCATACCGGAAATTTTAAACGCTGCCCACTTTATGCTTTCCCTTTTTTATAAAAATATGTACATATATGTATGTATATATATGCACATAACAATACATATTTTTTTCCTCTGCAGCAAAACGTACCCGGAACTCTGTTCAAGGCTCCATTCATTTTCAGATGCTGCCAGTGCCACTACCGCCATCAGACCATCATCATGGCCGTCATATCTCTAGAAAAATAGCATCCATAAATGCCCAAGTACCACATACACAGCAGCAGCTCCACGTTTTTCCATTTTTTCTTACTTTCTCGAGTGACATCTTTGCACTGCGCGTTATTTCCCCGAGACGGTATCAGCAGCAGCATCCCACCAGCCAGGAAGGATGCAGTACCCGTATCCGTGCCCATATAGAAAAAAATATGCTTTTTCCTCCTCCAAAAAAAATGTATAAATTCCTCCACACTACTACTTATTACATGCATGCATGCCTGCATGCTTGCATCGTAGTCGTCGCCGTCGTGAGAGCAGACAAGTGAGTGGAGAGAGAAAGCTAAGCAAAGCCAACATACAAACAAACAGCAGGGAGGACTGGTTTGGTTTTGTGTGGAGAAAGCAGCAGCAGCAGACGCAAAAAGCTTTCTTGATGATGCTGATGATGATCGTCATCATCTTCACAGCCCTCTTTGCTAAAAGATGAACATGATGACTAGTACTACTACCACTACTTGTATACATATTAGTACTACTAACTAATATATTATTATGCATGTACACCACACTGCTCCTTTTTACTACACAGACATAATCATAAAATGTAACAAAAGCTGCTGGAGCTATAGAGAGAGAGAGAAAGATGGAGACAGAGAAAGAATGAAAGAAAGAAGCATATAAAAGCTGGTGCTGCTGCTGCTCAAGATTTTCCTTTTTGCTCTCTCCAATATTGATTTCTTTTTTCCTTCTTTTCTTTCTCTTTCCAATGTACGTATTCTCTGCTAGGAGTATGTATATATCGGCATGAGTCTGTGAGTATGGCGGATAGAAGGATACGTAAAAGAAGGAGGAGGAGGAGTGCCTTAGAATTCTCTCTCTCTCTCTCTCTCTGTAGTAAGTTTGTAGCTACATACATAATATGCATGAAAATACATACATGTTGTTGTGAGTACAAGATTCACGGGTAAAATAAAGGCAGCAGCAGAGAAAAGAGCCGGGGAGAGAGAGAGTATGAGAGGGAGACAGAGAGAAAGAGAGGAGTTGCGTGATGGCTCATATCGATTCTTCTCTTTCTCCGCTTCTCTCTCTCTCTCCCTCTCTCTCCACCATGCAGTCTAAAAGGCTGACACTCTACTTAGGTATATCCATTCACACGATTACACAACTTTCTGTCCAGATGGGAAAAGAGAGTGTATGCTGGTGTGCATATACCTACTCCATTATCTCATATATATAGTCGGAAGTAAAGTATAAGTTTGTTCGTCTGTCTGCTGGTAAAATATGTATGGAGCTGCCAAACAATCATGATCTTCTCAATGGAAATTTCATGTACGGAACAACAAGAGCATTATTGAACGCATTGCATAAAATCCACACACACACATAGGTATATTATACATGTAGAGAGATAGACAGATAGCTCATTTCTCTCTTCTTTTTTTGCGTAGTCATCCTATTACAAAAGAATAGGACGATGACGGTTATAAAGTAAAAGTATTATGGCTGTGCTGTCTGTTTGTTACTGTTGCTGCTATTTTTTGTTGTACCCTTTTTTCTTGCCTCTCGTCCACCAAAACTACCTGGTGGAATATCAGCAGCAGGGCAATATAATAAATAATAGAGGGACAGGCAGAGGCAGGCTAGGGAAAGGAGGACAAAAGTAGGGTATAAATTACGTATAGGAGCAGAGGAAGGAGAGAGAGAGAGGGCTAAAAAGGAGAATATATAGTGACAAGAGGGAAGAGCAGGAGAAGAAAACTCCAAGTTTATTGTGGGCGCAATGCAAAACCTCTTTTTTTATTACGTTTTGCTTGTGTAACAGCTCATGTCTGAGTGAGTGAGTCTCTGCAGCTCTTTGTTCAGCCGGTCTCTCTCTCTGTCTGCTCACTCAGCAGCAAGCTCTCTCTGTGAGACTCACAAGAGGAGAGAGAAAGAAAAAAAGATGATGATGACTGAAAGATGATCGTGGCGATGCCAAAAGAGCCATCATATCATGTAATGCGTGTGTTTTGTGTAGGTAGTTGTGGAGTAGGTATGCACGGATGAATGGATTGACGATGATGATGTGATGAGAAGGACGTACGTTTACGTGGAAGGATGTTGATGATGTTGTGTTTCGTAATAATAATAATATAAAAAGTTTTGGTCTTTTAGTCTTTTGCTTCCACGAGTCTACTATACTGTGTGGTGTGTGGCGTGGGCATATATATTTTAAAGCCTTGTCTGCATAACACAGTCTCTCTCTCTCTCTGCTAAATGGATTAATTAAAAGGAGCACGAACGACTGGTTTGTTTGTGTGTGGTGAGCTGTTTTTTCGGGGATGTGATTAAATTAGATGGTGATATAGTCAAGATGAGGGAAAAGAGTGTGAGAGAGAGAGAAAAGGTGAAATTGAATTTGGTAATTTCAGAGCTGGAGAACAAGTGGAGGGATGAATGATCACAGAGGAAAAAGGGAGAATTAGGCGGCAAAAAGGAGAGAGTGAAAGGAAATAAGGCTCAAAGGAACGGGCGAAAAAAAATATTATGCAAACGAAAGATTGTTGGGAAAGCATATTTTTTGTGTGTAGAGAAAATATTGCCTTTTTTGAAGAAAGTTAATGCGTTTATAAAGTGTGTGAATGAATAGCGGGTTAGCAAGTGTAGTCAGTAGTGTTGTAATAATATCTATAATTTTGGTAGTGGAGAGAAGTAGAAAGGCGGAGGCGGAGGAGGTGGTGGTGGTAACGTGGGTAGGTAGGTGACTGAGAGAGCAGTATTTAATATCGGAAGAGGGGAACACCAGAGGAGGATCCGGGGAAAATAACTGTCTTATCTGGAAAGAGAGAGAGAGAGAGAGAGAAGGCCTATTGCTCTCCTTTTACATGGCGCAGTCATGTAACTACAAATTCCCAAAAATGTCGTAAACCGTGTAAAACGATGCTGTTACTTAGCCGAAATGTTTTTCTCTCCCGTTTTTGCAATGAGGGTGTTCCAAGGGTCACCACACTTACCATCTCTCAAAACAACATTGCACACTCTTTTATACTAACTTTCTATGAAATCACTTAAATTTGTTTATGAGGTTTGAGTTTTGACGCGTGGGAACCTCGGGGAAGTCCCTCATTTTTATGTATGTATATTTATTAGTCGGTGGAGCAGAGCAGAGAGAGAGCTCCATGAAGCAATAAATGTTGTGACAATCAATGCATCATTCTCTCTGCGTCTGCTGCTGCTCTCTTCGTGTGTTTCTTCTGCTTACTCACAAAAAAGGGAAGCAGTAGTTGAGAGTTGAGCGCAAACAGCGGCAGCGGAGGCAGTATATTTTCACTTGGATTATTTCTCTCTCCATAAAATTTCCATTGGCTTTGCTTTTTTTATTCGGAGGTGCTTCAGCTATTTGTGTGATATGTGATATTACAATATTATCATGGCATGTGTGTCTCTGCTTGCTTTACATGCATGAATGTGCTTGTGTGGGTGCTCTGCTGCTGCTACCCATGTAATATGCTGAGTAGGTGGAGGAGGTGGAGGTTTGAGGTGGGAGAGAGGAGCAGAGACATGGCCAGAGCAATTTGCACACAGAGAAAACTTTTTTTTCCTGTGCTTTCCACTCTCCGTCGTCTTCTTCTGCTACTACTTGTTGTAGTATGGCATGATCGAGCCTATATCCTGAGTATACATACATATTAATATATTATTATTGCGAGTTTTTTTGTTGCATGTCCGCAAAAAAAAACTCGCAATAAAATGGAATGAAAATGAAACGTCTCACCAGAGAAGCACACATAGAGAAAGTAGTATACATTTGTACCAACTTTGTATTCATTTTGCTCCAAGGTGCGGTTTTATGACAAAACCGTATCGTACATGCATTCCCGACTCCCATAAATCTTCACTTTTTTTATTATTTTTACAACTTGCCTATTTGGATACACAAGTTTTGGAGCTATCAGGCTATCATATTATTATCACACGAGCAGAGAGACTTTATGCATACTTTACTACCCACACATACACAAAAAGTATCACTTTCTTCGCTTTAGACAAAAGAAAAGTGATCTTTTCCTGTCTAATTTTTCCCAGAGTGTGTTCATGATCATCATCATCGTCGTCATCGCATCCCTTCTAAATCCCTGCACATGACATGCCACAAAAAAATCACTTTTCCACACGTAAAATCCGTCCGAGATACACAGAAGAATGGGTAAAAATAAAGATGGAGTGACGCCGGTGTGATTGTGATTGCGTGGAAGTGTGTGGAGATAGAAGGAGTGTACACAAAAGTGAAAGTAGGGAAAAGCAGTGCAGAGGCGTGAATAAAAATATCTAAAGCTTGTTTGTACGCTCTTAGGCACGATTATAATTTTTTTCCGGGCGAGAAAAAGAAAAACTTTTTTTTCTGGTTCTTTTGGGGGGAGTGGGGATAGTGATGTGGCAAAATCATGGGAGGATGATGATCATCATCATATAAGATGGAGATTCTTCGTCGAATAGGCAACAGGCTTCTAGGAAAAAAATGTACAAAAACTTAACAAGTCTTTTTTTCGTCAACTACTGTTAGTTGAATTGTAGCCTATCAGCGTAGCTCCATGAAAAGTATTATAAAAACTGTATACACATTCATATATACGTGGAGGCTTTCAAAATCTTCAAGCCGTACAAGTTGATATATGAAATCTGCAAAAGTTGCTACCTGTAAATACAGCTGAAATGTATTCAGTTTTGTTTATTTCGTAAAGCACCACGCATTCCGTACACAATACAATACTTAATTCTCCCATTTTCTTTCGCTTCCCTTACTCCTTCCACTTTCACACCAAGTAGCACTTTCTCTTCTTCTCCTCTGTCACTCGTGTAAGTGATGGCATTTAGACATACATTGGATTTTTTTGAGTGTAACGAACGCCAAAATTCACAATGAAAATTCTTTTCTTCCATTTACTTTCCCCCTCAGTGCAACTTTTTTCCTTTCAGATGGAGGATATTGTTGTGTTTCATAACAATGCAAGTATTATATATATTATTCACTCTTCTCTCTCTCTCTCTCCATAAATATATAGATACATTGTTATTATGATTATATTGTTGGTTACCGAGATTCCAGTTCCCACATCTTTTCCGTCCTCATTTTTTTCTTCCCTCTCCTTCCTTCTACCGTATATACTCCTCTACTTCTACTCTTACTTCTTCTTCGTGTTACTGCTCACTTGAGTGGAAAATTGAAGTTGGAATAAATCTTTTTTCTTCTTCTCTTCTTCTTCCACTTTCTCTCATTCTTTTCCATTTCCTTTTAATGCTTTCTCTCTCTTGAAGAAAAAAAAATGTGCCACATTTATTCTTTTTTATTCTATACAATAATATATTATCTTTTTGTACCGCTACTGCTGCCCCACTAGCGCAGCAATAAAGCAACAGCATTTTGAGTGCATTATAATAATGCCCGAGAAAGATGAAGATGATATGATGATGAGATTCATAAATAGCACTTTTCCACGATTATTATCATCGTCCTCGTCACCACTTTCTCTCTCTCTTCCAAGTAAAAATAATGCATTCAACTGCAAGTAAAAAATGGGAAAGTGAAAAAAAGAAGAAATAATAAAAAGTGGAGTAAAAAGAGAAAGTGCCAATTCATGTCATAAATGTTGGCTTTCCCGAGCACACCAAAATGGATTATCTCTCTCCCGTGCTTTCTCTCTCTCTCCCTAATCGCATTATTTCATTCTGCTGTTTGTCAATGATATGGAATCACCACCAGAAAGGAAAGAAAGAAGCAAAACAACAAATTCATTCCGCTTTCTTTTGACGTGGACAAAGTGGGAGAAAAAAAATTTATTTATATATTTATTTATTTTTCTATCGATCTCCGCCTCCGCCTTTGTCAAATACATAAGCAGCTTATAACATGCATGCATGCACCAACGTCTTTCTATTTGCTTTTCAAAACTCTCGCTCTCACTCAAGTTTTTTCCCTGTATATTTTTTCGCCATTTTTCTCATCATCAGGAGAAAGCAACAGAGAAGAAAATAAAATAAAAAAAGTTTCCCTCGTGTGTTCACTTTAATGAAGAAAAATTAGCCCATTCCTTCTTCTTTGCGTGTGCTGTTGCTTGTATCCTGTATCGGTGCTTCTTTCCATCTCCCACTTTCTCTCTCTCTCTCTCAAGAACACCAACAATTTCTCCCTGCTCACATATACTCCATATTTTACAGGGCCAAAAAAACGTTTCCTTGATAAGACGGAATACAACTATACGGCCACTGTGTGCGCTGCTGCCTACTCGCATTACGAAGGATATTATGTTTTTCGCCAAGTGGAAGCAAGAAAAGCAGCCAAGGCAAGAAAGGGAAAGGACCTTTACACCAGAATCCACCCAACCTTCCCATCTATCACTTTTGTATCATCGGCCATGAACCGAGGAGACCAACGAGCAACAGCAGCAAATATTATTATTCCTCTGCTCTGTAAAATGAGCGCGGGCAGTCAACCAAAAGCCACTTATTTTCAGTAGATGATTGGTAGGTAAAAAAAACACGTGAAAATCTGAAAATTTTCCAAACAGAAATGATATACATAGTTTGCTCAAGGGAAATTTGACGTGTGGCTACCTCAAGGAGATCACCTATAATATGTTTTCTGGTAGTGACTACCAAAAAATAAATGCATATATTCTACATAAATAATATTATTATTATTATTATGTCGTCCGTGGCATAATGGTATAGTAAATTACATTGGCTTTGCGTTTGATTTGCTACCAAGTGGATCATAAAATCTAATTACGTGCCTGCCGCCACCGCCCTGACTTGACTTTCACTCTGCTCTCCTCTCTGCTGGCACACAATGCTCACTATACTAACTCACCATGATACTTTTTCTGCTGCCACTGGATATTTTGCCCTACAGCACAGCAACACACACACACACATGCATAACTTTCGCAACATCCCATCACACACAACCAATTAGATCACAGACATTCATTCAATTCATAATAAACTCTTGAGCAATTTCTCTGAATATTATCCTCTCCTCTACATAATAAATATAATCCATACACTCCATACCAGACATATTTTTAGCAGAAGAGTTGAGAAGGGAAAGTGGGGACGTGTGTAAGACGGACAGATGAGAAGAGAAAGGAGGAAGCAAGCTGGAAAGAAGAAAACATGGCGATGGATGATGCATGAAGCAGACCCACAGAGAGAGAGAGAGAAAGTGTATATATTTTATTGCAGGCATAGAGAAAGCGGATGAGGGATAATATGATGATCGTAATAATAATAATAACATGGTATAGAAATGAAAATGATAGGAGGAGAATGATAAATATGCTACTGTTTGTTCTCTCTCTTTCTCACTCACTCTGAGTTAGAGAGAGAGTGAGTTTGGAGAAAATTGCAAAAAACGTTGAGTGGATCAGTGGAGGATAATGTGAGTGGGAGGAGGAGGAGGAGGATGAAGAGGATGATGATACAATGAAGTAGAGTAAGAGAAGACGGCTTTCGCTTCCATTAGCTAGTGGATTTTGTGAAGGGAGAGAGAAAGAGAGAAGGACAGCGACAGATAGAGAAAAGCGGAAATGGTAACGTGTAGTGAAACGAGTGAAAGCAGACACACTCACACATGTACACATGTAAAGGGGAAGCATGAGCATGTAACGTGATTTGTAGTAGAGAAAATGTGAGTGAGAGAGAGAGAGAGAGAAAGCAGGAGGAAAAAAGTTGAAAAGCTCCACTGTATACACTACACACGCATCATGCAAAAATATGAGAGAGGAGAGTGTGTTGATGACGGGAGGACGGAGAAAGAGAGAGTCGATTTTCTATACAAAAAATGGGAGAAAAATATGTCTATAATATTATGCAAAAATTGAGAGGACAACAACAAAAGGATAGGGAAAGGATGGGAAAAGTAAACTGATGACGCTTTACTAAAGCGATCAAGTTGCTGCTACTGCTGCTTTCATGTTGTGACGATAATCAAGTTTATTGAATGGTGTTTATTATGAGTTTATTTACAGGGTTTTGAAAAGATTGATCTTTTTTTCTGCTCGGAGAAGAAAAACATGGGATGGAGCTTATATATATTTGTCCCCAGGGTGGATTATAGAGTTTTTCCTGGAGTAAACAGGCAGTTTAGAAGAATTTAAGAGAAGAAAAAATAGATTCGCTCAAGCAGGAAAATTAGGACTGGGACCTTACACCGCCCGTGTCTGGAGAATGGATTTATTTTTTCTGGAGCTGAAGGAGAGGACGAAAATGATGTAAAAATATCACGATTGTAATTACGGACGTGGAGAGCGAGAGAGAGAGTGGGAGAAAGGCTGGAGTGTTTATTTTTGCGAAGAAAACAAGAAGTTGTGTGTGTCGAGGAGTGTTTGGAGTTGTTCTCAGAAAACGGGGCAATTTTCGTTAGGGATTCTTGGAGTAGCTTTTTGATGATCAATTTGGATCGAGGAGTTATGTATGCGCGCAGTTGACTGGAAAAAGGGCAGAGGACGGTGTAAATTTAGAAGAAATCGCAGAATTTCTCTGAAATGCGGGCTTGCTTTCGAGTGATGACTATTATTGGCCTGGATTTCATCTCAAACGCTCTGGGAGGAATCTCGGAGGATGAATGATGAGGGCTGAAGATGAAAGAAAAAGAGATGCGGTGGGATAAATGGAATATTTAGATGAGCTACATTTAAAACGGGAAGGAAGTGTATATATGTAAATAATACTGAGCCAAGTCGCTGAAATGAAAGTTTTTTATGGATTGCGTGGGTGGACAAGTGGACACTCTCGTGTATGCATATCATGTCATGTAGGAAGAAATGTGAGCGAGTGGATTGGATGTCGGCGTGCGAATGAATGTGACGAGAACATGTTTTTGATGTTGGCAGTGAAATGTGGGAGATGTTATGAGTTGACGGGTGGCGGTGGTGGGTGATGTGATGTTGAAAAGCAAGGACATATTTTTTGAAGCGAAGGTTGCACGAGCAACCCAATTAAAATTTGAATGAAAGCAAAAAAGAGTTAACGTGTTGGTGGTGAAATGTGTTTTGGTATAATGGCAGAGACGTTGACAGGAGGAACAATGGCTTGGTTCAGAGTCAAAATCAAATTAACGAGAAATTTGCGATGTAAATAGGTATCCCAAATAGCTCGTTAGCTAAGGCATTACACAATATTCATTAAATTGCTCGTTAATTTTTACGCTGTAATTAAATTAGCGTTGATGGAAAACTACATTTTCTCTCTCGTTGAACCTTGGTTAAAAGAAAGCAAGTGTTTTATGTTCTGTGTAGGAGGTAATTTGTTATGTATCGATCCGCTTGAAATTTCTTGTAAATCAATGAACGGTAATTAATTAAATTACAAATTACATATCCCCTACTGCTACTACTACGCAGCAACTTTTGTAATCTATTTTTAAGAAACAAGTTGCGTAATAAAATGAAAGCACTTTTAATTTTCCCCTTGATAAAATATATAAAAAAAGTTTTTGGAGATTGAGGAAAGCTGTGAAACGGGGAGAGAAAAGTACAAAGGGCAAGGGGAAATGTTTGATTGTCTTGTTGGTGAAGGGAAACTAGTACGTAGCACGTAAACAAGAAAATACTTACTTGGGTGAAAGTGAACCCGGAAGAAAACAAGGAGTACATTTGGCTTGTTTTTTATAATGGACTCTATTTTTTATTTCCGTATTACGTGCGCTACCGTTACATTTACAGACTACAGACCTTGCGTATCGGTTTCGTCAGGAGAAAAAGTAAAAAGATATGGGCTTGTTCGCAAATGGCGAGCGTTCAATATTTAATGCCGCGAACATACATAAAGTTTCTAAATACTTTACATTCGACATTTCTACTTAAAATTTGTATCCAGACATTTATTCGTGAACAACGCCAGTAATGAAAGCAGAAGCTCTTTTAATCCAAATCGAAAAAGCTTTTATAACGTTTTATCGTCATGCAATCCACCTCTCTCTCTCTCTGTTTATGCACGTGTGTCAATACCCAATACCCACCGGTACTATTTTTAGTAGACCCGCGTCTCCCTGCCTTCTTTTCTCTTGGTGGTATTCTTAATTCCTAACCAGAAAAACACAGGTTTTTCTCCTCTCAAGTACATAAAAGCAGAGGGATTGAGAATGCAAAAAGCACCCACGGATTTTTTTTTCTTGTAAATTTTTCTACAGGCTGGTTACATTGACGAGAAGTGGGAAAAGTGTAAAAAAAAAACTTTTCAAGTAGGCATGTTGTAGTCTATATCTACCTATCTATCTATAAATTTGTCTGTGTCTACTTCTCTGCTCCTTCTTGTGCTCCTCTCTTTCAATTCACAAGAAAGAATTGTTTTTCAGCAAGGGAGCAAGTTCCTTGGAGGAGAAAAGCAGCCGAACAAGTGGTGGCGGCGGTGGATTCACTTGTTCCAAGTTTTTTCTCTACTCTCTCAGGAGTTTGTCTGTTGCTGTGTCGGTTGAATGAGCAGAGATTAACGGCATCATCATCTTATACAGAGAAACAGTATTACTGGAGGAGTTTTGGAGTAGTCGTCGTCGGCAAATAAGTGGAACTCACTTCCTCTCTCCTGCTTCTTCTCTCTTGTTCGAAAAAATATATATAAATTTTGCTACTAAATTCTTTCGCGCTGGTTATTCCTTCAAACATTTACTCGTCCTCTGCTTCTGATTGTATTTCAGCATGCTTTACTGCCACTTTCACTGCTGCTCCTAGTACAACTTTCACTAGAGAGAAAGTCGGATCGGTGTATGGTACGGTATGGAGCAACAGTGCCCGGCTTTCGTTTTTTTCTCAGAAGAGGAGGATGAGCACGAGCATGACTTCATTTCCTGTTTCTTTAATATAAAAAATTACTTAACTTTTCCCCCTTTCTCTTTTCTTTCATCAGAGGGAAAGCGAGAAGACGAAAAACTCGGAGAGGAAAATGAAAAGGGAACAGGACTGAGAGAGAGAGAGAAAAAGCGGTGGAGAGAGGTACAGGTGGAGTAATGGAATGGCAGGGAAGGAGCTTATAAGATTCCTTGTCTTTTTTATATACCTCCATGCATCGCTGCCACCATCCACCACCTCCGACAAGAAAATGGATGGGTTTTGTGGTGGATGGCGGCGTCGGATGGTGGGAGCTTTTTTCCTCGAGAAAACAATAAAATGTGGATCAAGGCTTTGCATTTGAACGTGAAGGGGAAAGCGTGCAATTTTTAATTTAATGACGGCCGTGTACATGTTGGCATATACATATCGCTACGTTATTCTACTCTAATGGCTTTATATGCAAAAACGAAATGCTGTTCCCGTCTCTAAATCTCGGCTGTTGTACTGGAAGAAAGGAAGATTCATGGTTTCTTTGATACATTTTAATAATCTCTTTTTCCTAATTAATATTTTTCTCCTTTTTTACTCTCTTGCAAATAGGGGAAAATAATGACATAAGGGCATATTGTCTGTGCTACAATATCAACTGGATGAGTGAGTGAGATAGTTTTCTAGAGCAAGGAGAAAGTGGTCGGGGAAAGTTTTGCTTGTGTTTTGGTGCACACATAATCACGTACTTGTTCTTCGTCTTCTTATATAATTTTCCATTCTTCCGCTTCTCTTCTTCTTCTGTAGCTAACTGTACCCAACTCACAGACAACCAACCCACGCAAGCAAGTTTCTTTGTGGGCCCAAAAGTCCAAATGGATATTATTACGTTACATCACAGAGAGAAAGACAAGGAGAGAGAGAGTTGAAGAGCGAAGAAGAATGAGAATGAAGAAACATGAGGGGTGAGCTTGGCGTGGCGTGTGATGATGACGATGATGACCTAAAATCCTAGAAAAGTCGCTTCATCCTATTTTCTATTTCGTTTTTATCTTTTATCCCATCATCCTTCCTTCCTCTCTACAAATTCCCCACATTATTTTATTATTCCATACTTTAGTTTATGTATACACAGTCGCAAAATTCCGCTGCCTCTCCTGCTTTCTCTTATTTTCCCCGACATCTGCCCACTTTTTTCCTTCTCTCTCTCTCTCTTGTCGTCTGTCCCAAAAACATAAGCTTGTCGACTGGAGAGAGAGAAAGCAAATCATGGTGATGGTGGCATGTTGATTTTCACCAGAAAAGTTGTACCCTGTTTTCTCTATTCCTGCCGCCGCTGCCTGCCTAATAATTGAGAATTGAGAGACACGAGGAGAGGAGGCAGGAGGAAAAACTTATTTGAATTGGAGAATTATTATAAACAATTTTCTCCATCAGGCAACTTACGTATTACTACGTAGGTCGGTCGGTCGGTCGACCTCAATAAGCGTCCTTTTTTCCTCCTTCGATGACGACGACGATCAAGATGAGCTTAGTTCACATGACTGGCTTTTTTGGTTTTAGAGTTTGGTTCTTAGCTAGCGACAGCAGTTAGAAGTAATGTGGTCTCTCTCTCCCCAAAATTGAAAACATGCAAAGTAGTACGGGAGGGGAGATAAAGAGAAAGTTTTTTGTGCAAAAATTTTCTCACCAAAGCCATATTACTGCAAGAGATAGAAAAAGAGAGAAAGCCCGCATGGTTATACCTTTACACGGGAAAGGAAAATCATCTTATCATTTTCTCTCTCTCTCTCTCTCGCTTGCACAGGTCAGTACCCAAAAAAGAAACTTTCTCTCCTTCCTGGATACTGAAACTGTTTTATCCGAGTGGTGTGTCTCCAAAGCACACTGTCATTATTATCATCAGGATGATCATGAGCATATCATCATCATCGTCATAGTCGTTCGTATCATCTTCAGTGCGAGTAGTGGAGTGGATCCACTTTTCTCCTCTCTTGAAACCAACTTGGCTACCTACTTCAACTGATGTGGGGAATGACCTCACTCACATTACTTACTTTTTTCTCCCATTTTCCTCCACCCAACCAAAACGCCACCTTATTATATGGATACCTACTTGTATAGAGAGATACCTTCTTTCTTCCTTTTATACTATCAACTTTGTTCCCAAGCTGTGTGGCGGCGGCGGTGGTGGTGGTGGTGACGGTGGAACAATTTTTTTGGACTTTCACCGCTGCCATAACCATATTGACAAACGAAAGCAAGCATTTTTGCGACAAGAAGCAGGAAAAATGTATCCTTCCTCCTTGTCCCATCTCCCTTTTATGACCAACATCACTGTCCTTCCATAATACTGCTGGCTTGGTCGTTTTGTTTGGTAGCGGACGGCGGACATACAAACAGGAAGCAGCCAGAAAAAACTTTCACTTTAACTTTTCACTTTCTCTCCCCCTCCTTTCTCTCTGCTTTCTACATATTGTGTCTTGTCCACCAAGCTGTTTAATAAGTGTATGTAGTGTGCATAGACTATTCTCTATATTTTCTCTGCTTTATTTTTTTGTTCGTTTTTCTGTCATTCCAGTAGTCTCCTTGCTCTACTTCCTTATCCTTCCTGTCCTTTTATTTTCACAGCAAGTAGCAGCAACAGAGGCGCATTCATTTCATTTCAGTCAAGTCAAACATTACACTTACTTTTCAAGAGAAAGAGAAAGCAGTACTTTCTCCTCCATTGCTACCGTTGGAAGTGGTAGTGGTGGTGGAATAAATAAATATGTATGTCAAAGAAATAATGGAATGAATGGCCAGTGGCTTTTGTCCTCGGGAGAGAAAGTCCGGTTTTTTAGCAATTCAGCAAGCAGTTCTTCTTCTTTTCTCTTAAGAAATAAATGGATAAAAGGCATAAAGGAAAGTGTAGAAAAAAGATGGTGATGGTGGCTGAATAAATGAAACCGAAAATGGCGATTTCTGCTGGTCGTTCCCCCAAAAAAATTCCCTTTCTGTCTCTCTCCTTAAAGCCAAGTAGGAAAACTCTTCAAGAAAGAGAAAGTCAAGTTGTGTAGGGAAAGGAGATGAAAGTATTATTATGGGATGGGATAAAAACACGCATGCAAAAAGGCTGGTGTATGTGTAGTGGAGGACGTATTGTTATTATTATGTCGTCGTCTGCTTGCTTTTGCTGCTCCACTTTGCCTGCAACAGCTCGTTTTTTGTTTTTTGTCTTCCAGCCATCCATATAACTCCTTTCTCCTTTTAATATCTTCTTCCTTATCACTTATGGCTTTTGTGAGAGAGTTTTTGACTTTTCACTGCTTTCTTCTTCTTCTTCTTCACCACCAGCGCCACTCTCCTTTCCTCCACACGCACGCACACATTGTTCAGTAATGTGAGTGTGTGTGCTCGCTCCACATAAATTGTTATTGTTATTATCATTAAATGAAAGGAAGACAAGTGGGAGCGAGTGTGTGAGTGGAGGAGAAAGCATAAAGTCTATTGTTCCTCCATGTGTTAGCATTTTTTTGGAGGAGTTTCTAGTAGTTTTTGTTGGAGGAGCATTTGAGAGTGGTGGTGGATGGTGGCGCTTTATATGCCACCATCTCCTTACAAACTACCACCACATTTATTGCCACCACCACCGCCACTCTCAATTCAAGTCAAGAAGACTGTGAGAAAGTCAGCAGGCTATTGTCATCATCATTATTCAACAAGACGCTAAGAGAAAGTGGAAAGGAGAAGAGAGTGTAAAGTAAAATCATGGTGGCACACGCCAAACACCGCCAACAACCAAACTGACAGAAAACAAGACGCTCTGTGTGGTGGCAGTGGTAGTAGCAGCCGTGCCCTGTCATTGTCACAAAAGTCATTCTCAACCTTTTCCTACTCTCCTACTTTCACTTCTGCTTTCTTTTAACAGGAATTTGTTTGTGTCCGTCGTAATTTGCCATTTTGCTAACACTAACACGACCTCAAGTTGCCAAAAAATGAGCGAGTTTAGTGAAAATGTTTCAGACAAATTTTAGAGATTATGCTGCAATTTGAAGAATTACGGCAACTTTCTCTCCGTATTGCTATTCCTGCTGACAAATTATTTTTTTCTGGTCCTGCCTACCATGAAAATTCTTAAGCTTTTCTCTCCGCGTTCCAGTCAGTCAGTCGAGGAGAAAGAGAGAGAGAGAGAGAGAGAAGAGTCGAGAATGTGGCCGTGTGCTGGTGGATGGGCTGATATTAATGACATGACATGACAGGAGAAAGAAGATTATTTACCATGATGCTCCAGGAAGATTCACCGGATTAATATTACCTATTCTCCTCCTGCCTCCGCGCTATACATATTTTACTTTTTTAGTAGGAGAAGAATGTATTGTTTTGAAGAATGATGGGAAAAGCAGAAGGAGAGAAAGCTACACGTGAAAAAATATGCTTTTCTGCTGTTTGCTTACCCACCACCACCAACGACGACGACGAAGCTATTCTGCTGCTGCTCTGCTTATTACTTTTTCTCTCTCTCTCTCTGGCTTTCCCTATCTAATAAGAGCATAATAATGATGACACGGCTTTATGTAGTTGTAGTAGTAGTCGTTATTTGTGCTTCTCCTCTCACTTTTACAACAAGTGGAACACAATAATCCTCTTATTATTGAGTTGAGTATGAATGACATAAGCGCTTTCTCTTCTTCTTCTGCCTGGCTTCCCATCATGCCATGCTGCAGGCAAAGCCACGCAAGAGTTTTCCCCTCGCAGCAGCAAGCCAAACCAAAACCAGCTCCAATTTCCATTGTACCATGCTGATAATAATAAAGGGAAGGAGAAAGAAGACGACGACGAGGAGGAAGGGAAGGAGTAGGTTGCAATGTTGATCGTTAATAACAATAGTAATCATATCACATCAGCAGCCAACCAACCAACCAAACCACCGGAGCACCGTCGTCAACAAACAAGATGAGAAGAGTATATTATTATACCCATGTTTCTGTAAACAGGAAAGCCACAGAGGCAGCATACAAGACTACGACGGAGAAAGTGTGTAGGTATGCACGTAAAGTAAGCAATAACGATGATCATCTTGTTTCTCATTATTAAACGGAGAACATTCCCATTATTTTCATATGAGCGCTATAGCTTTCACCTTTCTTCTAGCTGTTCTGTTCGCTCGCAATCACACACAGATTATGGACGCATTTAGAAGCTCACGTCATTATTTAGAGATTTACGGCGACTTAGTGCCTAACTATCTGGTCCACTTCATTTTCCAACATAGTCATCATCGTCATCATCATCAAGATAAGCCCGGATGTTTTTATCACCATTAGTCAGCCAGTCAGAGATCTTGTTTGTTGCGCAAAAAAAAACTTGTTACGTTCTCTTACATATCATTATCATAATCAATATATTTCCCGGAAAATAAGAAGTAATTTTTATTTTTTTCTGCTGACTGTTGCAAAATCCCCCTCGTTAACAAAAACTTGTTTTTGTACAAAAAGCTTATTATCATTATAACAAGCCAGATTATGCTTTCCCTTCCGTGAAATAATTTTTGTAACGCAATATCCCCATCAAAACGGGGAAAATAATAAAAAATAAAGGAAGAGGACATGTTGCCATCTCCCTCTTTTCCTTTCTCCTCGTGTCATTGTGGATTTAATGAGTGCCACTTTCCGCCTCTGTTGCTTCGTCATATCACTTTCTTATAGTCAATCCATAATGTTTATTATAGCATATCTATATAATTATCTTTATCATCATGGCTTATCTTATCTTCATCTCAGCACAGAGTGACACAGATAGTCTCTCAGCCAGAAACCCAGAGATGTATGGGCCAATTAGCGGGAAAATGTGCTTGGGCTCGTTATTCGCTGTCGCCCTCACCCTGATCATATCATAAATGATAATTGCATCATAATCATTAATCTTCTCCCATTATAACTCTCGCATCTTTATATACATTTATTTTTCTGCTGATCACCCTTAAAAAATATTTTTCTTTACTTCTTCTACAACAAACTATATAAAAAAACTTGTTTGATGAAAGTATAATAAATGTAGGTCGTACACGTACAATAGGCACATAAGTTCGTGTCGTCGTTTCCCACGTCTCATCATCATCCCACGACTTTATCCACTTGCTTTTTTTCTGGACAAGATCATATCTCCTGCGTCATACCAGACACCTTTTTTTCTTCCTTTTCCAGGGCTAGCTTTCCACATAGCAGAAAAAGCAACCAATATATCGCAACTTTTTTTGACACGAGAACACCTACAGAAATAACTTGTGTAAAACAAGTGCAGTAACAGTAACGTAATGCCGGCGCCTGTCTCAATGACTTTTTTCTTTCTCCTGATCTACTGTACTCCAAAAAGTAAGGTGCTGTGTGTGTAAGGGGAGCTTTTCATTCTCTTTTTTTTTGTGTAAAAAAATAGTGCTTGGCATGGTTCGCTACACACACAAGTAAATCATTTGTGTCAGGTGCCACCATTCACGATCGACGATGACGACGATCAAAAGCAAAAGAAAAAAAGTAATACTTAGGCAGTATTTTTGAGAAGAAAGTGAAAGAAAGGAGAATTACAGTTTTCTCTGGAAAAACGAGAGTTTTTCTCTGAAAGTTTTTTTTCTCTTCTCTTTTTCCTTCTGTAACCAACCAATAGTGGAAATGATGATGCATCATAAAAATAGTCTTATGTATGGTTATGGTTAGGATTTTCACTTTTCTCCAAGCTTTTCTTTTTCTCTCTCTCTTCAGTTGAGTCGTCGTTACACTTGGATTGCTGTTACATCACAATATCTATAAAATGTATATAGCAAAGTAATGATATACACAAGCTTTTCTCGAGATGGCCGTGTTGAAAGTAAAGCATCAAGAAGATCATTTTCATTTTATTTATTCCTGGAACAAGAGATGAGGGATCAATGCAACGGAAATAGCACTACCAAACACCTATTTTTTCTGTGTTGCTTTCTCTCTCTCTCTCTCTCTCTTTCTCTCTCTTAATGCCATGTAAATGTAAAATTTCTCACGATTCCCAACACCACACCACCATCACCGCCAATACCACACCATCATCATCCTGAGAAAATATCACCAGAGACCAAGAGATCGACCAGGTTTTGTCGTTTTCATCCATCCTTCCTTCTCCTCTTCTTGTTGTTGTTGTTCATGTTGTGTGAGTGAGTTGAGGTGGTGTGTGTGGCATGGCATTATACTTTGAGTGTGTTGGTGAAAATGAAAATCGCAACATGTGTCGTTCTCCTTCTTTCACTCTGCTTTTTACACCATCATCCACCACCCTCTTCTCTTGCTTTCTCCCCTGGAAAATGAAATGAAAGAAAATGGAATGGCATTTCAGGCTTTTACTTGGCTTTCTCTCTTTCGCTCCTGTCGATGGATAGATAGATAGGTGTACACCAAAATATTAGGTATTTTTGTAGTGTGCACACTCTCAACTCGACTGTGAGAGAGAAGAATGAACAGAGATCTGTTTTCCCTTTTTTCTCTCACTCTCCTTTTTAAGTGTATTCCAGTTGTGTCTCCATTTTTATATTAGTCTTCATCACGATTATTATTCGGAATGCGTACCGTATGCTTTTCCTACACGGTCTGTTTGCTCTCCTCTGGTTCCCTGCCTTGTGCTTTCCCTATTCTTCTATAGACGACCATGAAGGTCTGCTCCTGCTGCTGTTCTCCTGGTCTGAAAATGTGGCGCTTGTTTGTTGCCATTCTTTTTCCCCCAGAAAATCCCCATTCCTCCGCACAACTCGAAAAACGACTACATCTACAGCTTGTACAATAAGCAGTAGAGCAGTCCTCCCCATCATCAAGATGATGAAGGTAGGTAGTTTTTTTTTGGAAGGAGAAAGTCGAGAAAAACAAGCTTTTCCTCCTGCGCTTTCACCAGGTTTACACATCTTTCTACGTGAGTGCCCTGTGATGATGACGAAGAGAAAGATGATGATGGTGATGGGTCCGTGCATGCAAGCATTATTATTACTCCACATTACACAACGATAAAAATGTCATTCCCTCATGCTTTCCTTCCCTCTCGTTTCTCGTATGATTATGCATATACCTGCATACATGCCCGTGTAGTTGTTCCTGCTACAGCCCAATTCCTTCCCTTTTTGTCCTTCATAACGATGAAATAATAATAATGTGTGGATTTTATATTTACCTATAAGCATGAATTTAAGTGGGATGAATGTTGATTTTAGTCTATGAAGTGCAGATAGAGAGAGCCCATTCGTGGCCAAGCATTTTATTTTATTTCTCTATAAAAATATTATGGGATGAGTGGACAGACAGACGACCACTTTTCTAATAAAGTTTTGCGGCTGTGTTGAGAGAGAAAGAGAGATAAAATGTGAAATTAGCTTATAATTACTTCCTGGAATCTGAAATTAAAAAAATAGGGAAGGCAGAGAGAGAGAGCCCACATTAATTCTCTTGTTTTCTCGCAACTGGGGACTTGAGAGAAGAAAAAAGAAAGAAAGGCCTAATTGGTATTTTTAGAAGATATCATGTTTTCCAGGGAAAATAATTTTTAACAAGTTCTTTTTACTCTTTCTCTTCTGGCCATTCGTTACAGGGAAAGTTTTGAAAGGGAAAATTCTCGGAAGGTAGCTAGGCAGACAGAGAGATGGCTAGTAGGAGGATGATCTAAAAGATGAGGTTGCGCTTGCTGCTAAACAGGTAGATATAAATTCCATCCATAGCACAGCACACACAGCAGCGAGAGCCATCACGGTCATGCCTCCTTCATACCTCTCTCATGTGACGGGCAATAAAATTCACAAGAGCAGGTTCACAAGTTTATAATATTATGTTATTATTATGGCAGTAGTACCAGTAGTAGTATGTAGCATGTAGTACAGAGGTTTATATGGGATAGTAAGAATACCAGTGTATTTTATGCTCATGGCTCATTTTATGCCCACTCTATAATAATATTATAGCCTTGTTCGGAAACCCAGTCGAGATGGTTCGGTTTTGCTACTAGCAGCAGCAGAGAGCAGAGGAGATTCCTATCGGAGGAGTTTCCTGCTGCTGGAGGAAAGAAGAAGAAAAAGTTTTTTATGTGCAACGTGCACTGATCCTGTAATGAGCATGCTGACTCCACAGGGACTGGCCTGGAGAAAATGGAGAAAGTGCTTCCATTTCGTGGCAATTCTCAGAATTAGCAGCGCAGCGGAAAGAAAAAAAAAACTTTTTATAAGCTTAGCAGAGTGTGTCATATTGAGTGAATACGTCTTTCCTTTTTATTTCATCTTCTGCTAAATCTTTTTTGATAATCCTACCATTATTATTTTTTATAAAAAAATCATGTTTTTTTTTCTTTGAAAGGGTAACATTATAATTACCTAGTACAATTAAGTTCATTCTTATATAATCCTTAAATTATGCTCCACTTGACATTTTTTAGCAGAAAATATAATAATAATAATATAGTCATTTATGACGGTTGCTGGAGGAAGAGAGAAAGGTACATAAATTGCATCTGGATTCTTACTTAATTAACTTCACTTAAACTGGATTACGGACTATAATTAATAATTATGATTTAATACAAAAACAAAAAAGGAAATGCATTTGAGATGGAGACGACACAACTAACGGTAGTTATTTTCCTTCACTGGAGAATTACCGAAAACATTAGAAATTACTGTCTAAAAGTTTGCATTTTAAAAGTTCTTCGTTTTTAACGCGCAGTTACGCGGGACTTAACTATAAATACTAATACATTAAATGTATTTAAAATAATGGAGGGGATGAGAGAGCCCCTTTTTCCTATGAATAAATTCATAGTAATCATTACAACTACATATCTCAATTAAACCCTAATTAAACAATTAGACCACAAGAGATATTGCCCTTTAGTAATTTAAAACACAACAGCGGAACCTGTCCGCCACTGTAGTAGGCGCTCTTGGGCTAGGAAATTTAACTAAAATCATTTAATTAAATTTAAATCATTAACAAATTGATACGGCACGAAAATAATTAATCATTTGAGTTGAAAAAATACGAACATGTTTCCTCCGGAGTTAATTAAGAAGAAACAAGCTTCTCATAATTTCATTCTAAATAGCTACCTTAAACGTTAACAACACTGTACAGGGTGAAATCTAAATCTAAAATCAATCAATAAGGTTATCGTCTATTTCAAATCTTAACTAGACTTTAATGCTGTGGCTTTCTGTAGCGCTGGGTGGCGATAAACTCCAAAAGGTAGTCTTTCGTCACAGGCTGACAAATACTTTGGCAAACAGCTAAATCAACAACAAGACAAAATTATTAGCATTCTTTTTAAACTTGAAATGCAGAGACAGATTGCAATTACCTTTTGCAGTTGAGTAGGCATTGGGGAAGGACTTGTCAGTTCGCTCTCGTAAAAAGACCCATAAGCTGTTCTCGTACTTGCATTCGATTATTTTATTATTGAGATGGGAAATTTGTTTGGTCACTTTCATTCTGCTGAAAGGGGGCTGCAGTCCACCGACATACAGCTCGCCAATTTTAGTCGTTAATAATCTGTAAAAAAATATAGTTTTCATTGTGAGCCAACACATTTACAATGAAACTTATTAGCTGTTAAATATTTAAAATTGAATTCCTATTTGCTTTTACCCTTCTCCACTCTGCGTAACAATTTTCAGTCTAAAATCCACCGTGTTTAAATGTGGAGGCTTCCATTTAAGTACCATATCACAACGACCGCATGTGTATGCCTCCTTCACAGGCT
Organism: Sinella curviseta; assembly: GCA_004115045.4. Taxonomy (NCBI): domain Eukaryota; kingdom Metazoa; phylum Arthropoda; class Collembola; order Entomobryomorpha; family Entomobryidae; genus Sinella; species Sinella curviseta. Next base: position 71,873,393 of record CM023199.3, read on the forward strand.
GAAAAATCGTGCCGTCTGGCTCGTGAGTTAATTCTTGGGCGAGCTTCCCGGTGAGAATCTTTTCCGTATCTTCGAGAAACCAGAATGGCTTGAAGCGAACGCCAAAGGGCTCCGTTTGCCTGTCGATGAAGCCTTTCTCCATTGCTTTGTATCTTGGATTTATTAACTCGTCCCGGATGCAGTTTAACCTGATGCGAAAATCTACCTTCCCGACGTCTTCACCCCGAAACTTTATTATGTCGTAAATGAGATAGCGGGGAATATCGGCGCCATTTACTTTGTCGATAACCATTTCCTGTTTGGAAATTCATATAACATATCCATTAATGTTAACTACATTCTATCGATAAAACGCATAGCATATCGAGCAATTTGGAAAGTTGTTCAATGAGACGCTTACCCCATCTACTAACGTCTCAAACAAGTGATCACCAGTCTCGCGAAAAGGGAACTGAATTCCAGGTGCATGAAATACACAATTGTCACGATCAATAAAGTAAATGTTGCTGACGCCGTCGATGAGCATAAGGTAACGTGTTCCATCAGCCTTCCAAGACACCATGTACGGCTTGTCTGCCAGATACTTGATGTTATAAATGTCCATTGAGACGGGCTGCGAGCCAGGGAATCCAGCTCTACAATTTTAAACAAATTATTAAAAATTGTCGGTGCAGCAAATTTAAATTATGCATTTGAAAATTTGAATAGAATCAAAGAAAACCTACCCATCCCAACCGCACATCTCTTGAACTTTCCTTTGCAGCTGACCCAACATCTTCCTGTCCGTCACAGGCGTCACTCCAGGAACACCCTCCATGAAAGTAGGATTCTCCTTGAAGAATTCACGCTTCCTCTTGGCCGGATTCTTGCCACTGCCGTTGGCCATGTTACTGCTGCCGTCAGCGTCGTCTGGAGGAAGGCTCCGCTTCCCATTCCCGTTAACCATGCTGCCACCAGACGTACTCGGCCCAGGCAAAGCGTGATTTCCAGAGGCGAAACCGTCATCATCGACAACATCATTGTCTTCAAAGCACCAATCTGGCAGTTCTGGAGCAACCGGTACGGGATCATCTGGCGTGCCGTAGATACGACACAGCTCGTCGATATAATCCTGCTTGTATATTCCTGGCGGTCGCAGTGATCTAAAGTGCTGTATTGCGGCGTCAATGGCAAAGTCCTCCACTTGTGCGAGGAAGGCACAGATCAGGAACCCACTTCGGTTAAATCCGTGAGTACAATGAACACCAATAATGTCATCGGGATGCTCATCGGAGAACTTGCTGCAAATCTCAATGAACTGATTGGTCGCTTCCTCACTGGGCGTCTCACCGTGTCCTTTACAGTTTATTTTAACGTAGCTAACGCCTTGCTTCTCAATGTAGTCACGCGGGTAAAAGCGGTCCGTGTTTGTAAGGTCAATCCATAAGCCCATCCGTATCTATTTTAAATCATAATACAGTCAAGAAAATTAGTGCATCTTAATTAATTAACTTTTCACATTTCAATCAACTGTACATATTATACAAATCAACTAACATTTCGCATTTTCACATAGTCCAAAATAAACTGGGGCGGAAATCGGTTCTCCTGAGGCACATAATTATCGTATCGGTTACTCAACGGGGTCTTGAACGCCAGGAACCGTTGAGCAATGAATCCCTCCGATTTCCGCGGACAGTTAAGCCATCTCGGCGGCACCCCTCCATTCTGAAGACGACGACCTCCCCCTCCACCGCCTCCTCCATACTGATAACCACTCATGCTTATCAATATACCAACCACTCCTGGATATCCTTCACTTAATCCAGTCAGCTTTTTATTAACCACTCTTCCCTTCAATCAGTTTAACGATCACCACTACAATTAACTGTGTGAACAAAAGTAGAAGAAGAGTCGAAGCAGCGGAAGTGGACTAACGGGAGGTTATTGGGTACGCGAGTGGTGGTGGTGTTACGAGGCGAAGCAAAGTGGCACATTATTTTAATGCAAATTTAATTAATCTCTCACCACTTTAAACTTTAACTGTCCCACTTTCTTTTCTCTAAAACCAACTACATGTTAGAAAGAGAGTGAAGCAGGTTGATAGAGAGAGAATTGCACAAATTCAAAATTCGCCTTCCCGCGCCATTTCCACTCAAAACACTCAATGTAACTTTTAATGGGGAGCTGACAAATATTTAAGTGGGGAGGAGGTCGCGAGAGAGTCGAGAGGAGACCAACACAAACGTCAGCTGTACCCAAATGAGCTGTACGTGTCGCGTATCTGACGTTTCTTGTTTACAGCAACTCGACTAGTTGGAAAAAAGTATCTGTTTCGGTATTTGCACAACAGCAGGAGCAGATACCCAACATCTGTCTCTTCATCTATCTCACTGATCACCTTTCCATCTCCCACGCAGATTACTCTCAGCTAAAGCAAATTTAATCAGTGAATCATGATTAGTTTTGAAGAAAAGGTTATTATAAGTAATCAATGTGTTAACTAGGGCGGATGGTAAATGTAGAAAGCGGTTCAGTGGAAACGGAGCGGTGGGGAACTGTCAAAAACTCTGTACATTTTTGTGTGGATTATCATTTGGCGTTGGGCTTATCGAAGGCGTTTGTGCACGTTAACTGCAAATTTGATAGCTTGTAGCTTGAACAAGAAGGAAGGAGACTTTTGTGGAAGTAGTGTGTTAATAAAATAATTGTTGTGGTTGGGAGAGGATCAAGGGATATTTTGGGGTTGAGTGATTAATTTGATCGGTGAGTAATTAGGAGGGATACGATGGAGGCGTTGTTTTTGGAAAGTCATGGGGTGCTAGAGCAGATAAACTCGCTGTTTGTTCAGTTGGAGCGGAACCTGGGTCATGAGGATGAGATTCAGATTGAGGAGACAATAAAGAAGAAAATTGATGGGCTCAATCAGTAAGTTTTTTATGGATTTGGGAAGGATTGAAGATTTCTAGAAAAATGAATAAATAAATGATTTGACTGGATTTTATCTAAAGAGTTGCTTCTACTTTTTGTATTCCTTTAGAACGTTTGAACGCCTGGAGGTGTATGTAATGAAGGAGCCTCCCAACAGACGACAAGCTTCCAGATTGAAATTAAACCAGTTGAAATATGATTCCAGTCATTTGACCGTAAGTATAGTTTTAGTTTAATTGAAAAACTTGTTTAAATTTGCTGAAGGCTAACGTAAGTGGCGTCTCGACTCATTGTATTTCTCATTTCTCTTATTTTAGGCTTCCTTACATAGTTTTCAGAAGAAAAGATATCTGCGCGAGAAGGAGAAAACCGACCGGGAGGAACTGTTAAACCGAAGATTTACAACAAATAGTGAAGATACAAGCATTAACATGGACTATTCTTTGTCACATCATAGGTCTTTGCAGGTTAGCGTCATTTCGCATCTATGCAATCGATATAATTGTAATTGGTGGATAATTATTCGTAAATTAATTTAATCACCCGTTTATTTTTCAATTTCTTCCAGAATGCCAATTCAGGAGTGGACGACCTACTAAATCAGGGCTACGCCACGCTCGAAAATCTTAGGGATCAAAGGGAAATGCTGAAAAGGACGAGAACGAGAATGCTAAACTTTCTAAATACTCTGGGACTGTCCAACACGGTTATGAATTTAATTGAGCGACGAGCATATCAAGACAAGTTTATTCTCTTTGGCGGAATGATCGTCACTGTTTGTATTATGTTCTTTGTCTACATGTATTTTGTATAGTAGCGTAGATTTAGTTTGAATCAATCAAGGTTAAATATATATTGAGTATTTATTTTTTGTTAGAAAATCAAATGAAAGTATACAATATCCTAAAATTAAAAAACGCCTATTTATAAATGTTCCAATTTGCTGCTGCTACCTTCCTTCCACTCAAACGTGGGAAAATTTATGTACCGTGCAAACTTGTTCCATTAAAGCCGAAATCACTAAAAAATCTGAAGCGCCTGTGATCTACCATCTACTCAACTGAAATATCTTTTCTGCTTTTTGAACTTATTACTTTATCAACGTTTAGTGTCGGCCTAATAATAACTATTTGTACTAATTTTAACTGTTTTTAATCCAAAATGCTTAATGTGCTTTTACTTTACCAATATAACGTAGAACGTTTTCAATTGGGCGCTAATAGATAAGTATATAATTGAAGTCCAGTGGCATGACTGTTTAAGAGATTTCAAATGCGACCTTTTGTGCAATTTAGGATAAGATTTGGAGTTGGAATGCGAAAAATAAATTGAAAATATTATTACATTTTTATGCCGCAATTACAGTAGTAAAACAAGTAATTTTTTTCATTTGAATTCAAATGTAAAGGATACGTTTTTTATTTTAAAAAACTTCGTCAACCTTCACAGGAGAACACACTTAATAATAAATTCGAGAGAATTAGAAAAAAGTTATTATTAAGATTTGGTTATTGGGTGGGCGCTGCAGCGGCTGCCTCGGCGGCCTGTGATCGGATGATATCTGAGTCACCAGGATCCGTGATGGAGAGGGTGCACACTCTAAAGTATTTACCGCAGGCGGTGCCCAACTCAATATTGTTTCCGGTGTAGTGATGGACTCCGGTTTTGGCTAACATGGCATAATACTCAATCTCTGATTTCCTGTGTAAATTAAACAAAAACATATTCCGGTTTCATTAGTGAAAGCTCATAAATGACAAGCACGAATAAAGCTACTGTAAAAAAACTTGTAATGACGAATGTCGGGTTATCTTCTTACCTGAGTGGAGGAGTATTATTAGCGATGATAACAAGCTTAGCCTTTCCTTGGCGCAGGGACTTGATGGTCTGCTTGTAACCGAGCAGGACCTTGCCCGATTTCATTACAAGAGCTAAACGGGCATTGATGCTCTCTACTCCCTTCTTCTACAATTACAAACGAAAAAAACAGAAGATATTAATTACCCTAACTGCAGTACTTCTCAAAATCCATACTGCACTAAATAACTAACTGTCCTCGCCCTTAAAATCCAATCTCTCCCTAAAACTAACTGCTAAGTGCTCAGCACCATATCCCATTAAATTTTAATTTTTTAAACAAAGTACTTACTGTCTTCTTTGCTGCAACCATTTTGATGGAATTTAAGATGCGTTAAGCAACTTGTAACTGATAATGATTATAGCTCCGACTCCGGGATAATTATTGAAAACCTGAAAAAATCACACAAAAAATATCACCAATTAGTACTCTCCAAAAACTACAATTTCATCCAAAACATAACATTACACCTAATATGATCACCCAATTGTTTTAAATAACAGTAAACCCCTAATTACCCGTTAAAAAATTTAATTGTGCAAAAATATTTAAAGCAGCGGAGCAGAGCTTACCTCCTGAGAGATGTATCACGTCTTCACAAATGACAAGGCGAGTGCTCGGATTCAATGCAACTTGAATGGGATGGTGGACGGCATGGTCGGCTCGGCAGTTCAGAAAGTGGTGGCGGTCGACGAGTCCAGTTCCCCAACTAGCCCACAGATGGCGCTCAATGTTCTGCAACCTATTACGCTCCTCCTGCGCAAGTGCAGGTGTGAAAAATGCATCTCTTTCTTTCTTCTTTCATGATTCATGTCGATCATATTATCATGTCTATGATGACGGTTTTCTTGCATGAGATCTGTCATCGATTTAGTCAGGTACTTTTCCATAATTACCTATTTTTCCACAAAATGGCACGTCACGTCAAAAAGTAGGTAGATATTCCGGTTAAATGAGGCATTTACCCCAAAACAAATTGTTCCCAAGCGTTGGTTTGGTGGTCGAGTAATCAATTCTTCATGTCATGTCATCATCACAGTTTTTATTTTTGGTAAGTTTTAAGTGTCATTTGTTTGTCATCATCATTTTACTAACGTCAGTTAAGTCTGAACGTATGAGTTTGATAGGAAGTGCAGATAAAAATTGTTTATCAAGCTATACGTAAATAAATACGTCCATCCGTAATCATATTTTATGCTGCCGCTGACCCCAGAGCCGACCATTCATATTTACCTAACCTACTCGTCAATAATCCTTTCTTTTCATCACGAACAAACACTAAACTAAACAGTTTTTTCCGTTGCTTCTGATGCTGATAAATGAAGATGATGCGAGGAAGAATGAGAGGAGGATGATGATGATAAAGAATCATAAAATGATGATCTAGTATGAAAAGCATGAGCCAGTATAATGAATCATGAATGCGCTGCGTGTCAATGAGTCAATAAAAATTGTGTAGGAGGATACAAAAAAAACAGCGCTTATAAAGCAGCGTCAGACACAACCAGAGACAGACACAAAGATAGCTTAATAATGTATGTTTACGGGCGAAGCGCAGCAGCAGTTATCTTTTCAAAATTGCTGCAAAACAGTTGAAAAGTAACAGTGAATCTCGCCGTAGTAAGTTTATGTATAAAGGCATAAAGACAACTTACTAAACATGTAAAAGTATTTTGTGCGTAGTAAATATTCACAAGTTCCTGGCATAATTCCTTTGTTTGCTCTTCTCCTCGCATTAATATATACAGCTTACTTACCTTATAGTCGCGTAATAAATTCGCAATTTTTAGCATCCCTTCCTATACATTAACATTTACATCTTTATTATATGCCTTATAATGAGCTATATTGTTCAACAAGTGCATGATTCATATAACATTTTTATGAACACAAGAAAACCCGTGTTTTCCGTGCATACATACATTAATTTACTACTACATTATAAAGCTTCAAGGCAGACAATAATAAAACTACGCAGTAAATAAAACATAAAGGAATATTTATTAACGGATTCCGACAAAACTTGATGGTTTCATACAAAAAAGGTATAAAAAAGCGACAGGTATATAAACAACAGGCAACGCACCCAAAACACCCTCGCCGCAACCGCCATCCGAACGTACAAACAAAACAGTATCGCACACAAACATCATTAAAGTTTATTGTAATCATTATTTTTCCGTAGTCCGTAGTATTAAAAATGTGAACAAAAAATTCCCATTTCGCTCGCGTAGTCTTCCCTGCTGTCGTGTGTCTTCAAATTGACAGGTTCAGTTAAGCCAGTAATATTTAGCATGAAAAATGGATACATACATATTATTTTTATGTATCAGGAAAATTTTTGTACACACCTTTATAGCGTTTTTGAGAAGTAAAGTAATAAGCAGAAAAGAAAGAAAAAAAGAAGCATCTTTTCGTAGAAGATTCTTGCGAGTAGGGTAGTTGAAAAGATGAAGGAATTGATGGGAGGAGGGTGGTGGGTGTCGTATTCTTCGTGTGGAACTTTTGCTATGATGATGGCTTATGTTAGTAAGCTACTAAGCTTGTCGATCTCTAAGTTATCTTTTTTCCTCTGATGAATGGAATTCGAATGAACAGAAATAATATGCATGGCTTTTAGAATTAAAAACGCCTTTGACCCTAGCCATCATAAAGTAAACATGCATAATAATGTTTTTAGTTAGTGTGGTGGAGAGAATACTACCTTTTTAATACCTGCCCGTGTTATAGTTGCTGTAATAATAAGAAATGAGAAAAAAGAAGTCATAATATTGCATCCTGTGCATGGTTTTTTTCCTCGCTTTGTGTGCTTTTATGTGGAATCGGTTATTCGTAGTAAATTGTTCGCTGCTTCGTATTATGATTTTGTGTCGTTAGCTGTATATGAGAGCGTTGCGTTGTCGCCGTGCTTTTTCATTTTTATCTCCTGCTTCTGCTCTCCTTCACTCCTTTTGTTCGGCGAAATAATCACTTCTCTTTCTGAGTTCGTCTCCCTTTTTTCCCTTTTCCCTAGTTTACATCCCGTCAATATATTGAACGGGACGGGAGAACACGAATGTATATGCGTCGCGGTGGATTAACTAACAACAATTGGGATACAATTATGTGTTTAAAAAAATTAATATTCAATTTGCACGTGTATATTTACTACTAACTACGAAGTTGATTGCAAAATGTATCACAATGCCCCAAAACGTGATGGATCAACAACACAATTATATTCCTGTACGCTGCCTTTCTGACGTCTTTCCAACAGCTGGAAATGTTTCAAATAAGTTAGACTAAATTATCAATTTAAATAGGTAATGCTTAATTATAAGTGGCTTCTCAGGTTGTTTGCAATTGTAAGTGCTAAATGTTCCAAGGTCACCTAATTGCCATTGCCATTATGTACGAGAACCGATCTGTGCTAAAATGTCTCACAGTGCCCCTGAAATGTAGCACTACCTCTCATTACCTGTGAGGGGCACTGTGAGACATTTGAGCACAGATTGGCTCTCATATTTACATATTAACAGGTCACATAAGTTCAACTTGTAACTAAACTAATTGAACTAATTAAATTGATTAGTCTTTAACTTTAAGGCGCATTTTCCAGTTGTTGGACAGACAGACAGACAATATACATACTTCGAAACAATCCAAACTATCTTCTTTCTTTCTGTTCTCTGAATCTTGTTTTTCCGTCTCTCTCACACACACAAGTGCTATGACTTGCCTTACTCAAACTCCGAGCAAAAAGAAAAACGAACGTTCAACTACAAAAACTCCACTACTACTTGCTATATTAACATGCTTTGATTCATCTTCTCGCTTGTTCATTCACCGCAAACGCGAAAATGCTCACAAAAAACGAAAAAAGCGTACACTCCACACATTCGGCCGCAATACCTGCCCACGTTACACACAAATGCATAGACGAGTGCAGAGGCAGGGAGCAAGCCAGCTTATTAATACAGTCGCCTTCTCCTCCTCCTACTCATCATCATAACAGGAAATACAAATACGCTCTTCTCAGCTACATCTCTACTTCTGCTCCTCGTCTTCACACCAACCATCATCATCATCATCACCTCTTCTTCTACATTTTTTTATTTAAAAAATATAAACTCTTCACAACACAATTAGTTAATTATTATTTTTAACTGATCAACTTGCGCTCATGAGCACAGGTTACAAACAAACAGAGTGTCAAGTTTTTTCTCTCAGCTCACACCTGTGTGCCACACTTGTGAGAGGTTTTCTTCTACTCGACATTTGTTGTTGTATGGACAATTATCACAACAGATACATGGTCTGTTGTCCAGTTTAATTTTTTTATAATAAATTGAATCGTCAAGTGGCGTAATTAAATAATTAAGAGAGAGGTGGAGGAATAATTGGTGCGCCGTTTTTTTGTGTGTGCAAATCTTCTTTTGAAGAAGGACAGAATTAACTGTTTTTTGGGGGGGGTGTTTTAAGGTGTGAAAAAAGTGCTTAATTGTTGGGGAAAATAGATATAAAAAGTAAGTTTGTTGGGATAAATACGAAGCTAATTAAATTGCATCGTTAAAAGTGGAGAAGGGGAGTTTTTTTACACAGTGCATTAAAATTGAGAAGGGAAAAGTAAAAGCGCGTGCATTTTTTGTTTTTGTTTACAGCAGCAGCAGCGTCGTCGCCGGAAGATAAACAGACGGATATTTTGTGAACTTCGTTAAAATAAAGTGTGCAATTAAGTTTTTAAAGGTTTAAGTAGAGAAAAACAAAACTTTTGAACTTTGTTCTGCAAGTGACAAGTGTTTGAAACTAGTTTTACTCATGTCTACAAGCGTGTCAGACCACCAGGTAAGCAAAACGACGTTTAATGAGTGCAATTATTGTCAAATTGTATGTATTTGTCTGCAATTGTTGTGATTGTTGGGAAATTAATTCTTTTGTGATTTGTTTGATGTATTTCAGAGAGGTAAAGGTCCAGGGAACTCAGGTAAGCCGCCGTCAAGTAAATGTACGTATCGAATCATTTTTTATTTCTTTTAATTTACTTTATTATTGTTATTATTAGTTTACTTACTTTCTTTTCTACCTTTGTGTTTTTCTACCTTAAATGGATGAATTAACGCATTTTACGCATTCTTTCTATTGAAAATGATTGATTTTATGTTATTTATAAGCGTTGTTGGAGATTGAATATGAGTTATAATTTGTTTTCTATTGTTGCAGTTTCGAACAATGCATCCAAAGGTGGAGATTATGAAGAAGTAGACTCATGGAGAAATCAAGCTCAGCAACAACATCATCAAGTACGTTACTTTTACAACTTGTGCTAGGATTTGAAATGTAAAATGGTCGGAAATTAACTAACGTTATGCAAATTTGTGCAGGGTTATGGACAAGCTAATGACCCGTACATGTCATATGGAGGTTATGGCTCATTTCAATATCAAGCACCATTTGGAGTAAACGAAAATGGACCCTGGTCAAATGGCGGTGACATGGGTTTCCTTGGAGGGGGCAATTATGCATCCCAGCAAGGAATGCACGAATCCCAAGGAGGACATTATGGAGGTGACGGAATGTTTAGCGGTGGTGCCGGAGGTAACGGCGGTTACAACAATTTTGGAGGGGGTGGCGGAGGACCTGGCTTCGGCTACGGTGGATACGGTAACGGAGGAGATTACTCAACTTGGGGAGGACCCCAGCCACGAAAACACTACGATGACTACTACGGCGGTGGTAGGGAGGGGACCTACGGTGGGGACGAGCGAAGCGTTAAGATGATGGAACAGGGGATGGGGGGACTGAGTCTTCGAGATGGAGGCAGTGACCCAGACTTAAAGGAATCGATGGGAGGAGGTGGAGGCGGGTCCAAGAGGACCACTTGGGCATCCATTGCCTCTCAACCCGCCAAGCCGACTACCATCATGAAAAAGAAACCTGGAATGCCTCCACCACCAATCATTCCCGGCGCATGGGAGAGCAAGAATGGAACTGTGGCCAAGGCGCCCATTGCTGCTCCCGTGCAAGCTCCTCATCCACCACCAGCGTGGGAACGACCCAAAATTCCACCCCCTCAACCTGGACCTCCTCCACCACAGCAACCGCCTCCACAATCTGCTCCCATAGATATTAGGGGAAGCCGAGATGTTGGACCTCGCGGAGGTGGTGGATATCAAGATCCTCCTCCCATGGGAGGAAGAGGTGGCTACGTGCCCAAGCAGTCGCATGGCCATGGTAGACCACCACCATCTGATCAATATCCACCGCATTCATACTCACATCAGCAGCAATATTCGCATCAGCCGCCGCCTCCGCCACCACAATCACAGCAGCGGAGCAGCGAGGCGAACAATAATTCCAGTAGTAGCGCTGGAAGTCCCCCTGCTCGTCCTGTGGTTATTCCTGGTACAATATGAAAATTCAAAAAATTCTTGCATTACTTTCATCATTTCATTATTGTGACGTTCAAATTTGTTCCTCACAGAAAAAATATTGGAGAAGAAGAATGATTATAATCCTCCGACTTTTGACCTGACTGCGGAGGATGCGCGGTTTTTCGTGATCAAAAGTTACTCGGAAGACGACATTCATCGGTCAATTAAATATGAGATTTGGTGTAGTACCGAGCACGGTAACCGTCGACTGAACGACGCTTGGAAGGAGCGCGACGGGAAGGGCCCCATTTTTCTCTTCTTTTCGGTCAACGGCTCCGGTCATTTTTGCGGTATGGCGCAGATGATAAGTCACGTCGACTACAATGCTTCCTCCTCCGTCTGGGCGCAGGACAAGTGGAAAGGTCAGTTTAAGGTGAAATGGGTCTACGTGAAAGATGTGCCCAACTCCCAGTTGAGGACCATTCGTCTGGAGAACAATGAAAACAAACCTGTGACAAACTCCAGGGACACTCAGGTCGGTTGGAATCCTGGAAAAGAATAAAAATTGTGAAGTTCGTATCAGTAAAAATCAGAGGAGATAACAAAAAATGTTACTTTTTAGGAAGTCCCATTTGAGAAGGGGAAGCAGGTCCTCAAGATAATCCATAACTATCCGCATACCACTTCAATTTTTGATGACTTTACTCACTACGAGAAACGTCAAGAGGAAGAGGATCAGCGAAGGGTGGTGGTGCAGCATCAACCACCTCCACCGCCTCCTCATCAAATGCATGAGAGGAACAATGACCACGGTGGTGGTCCTGGAGGTCCACCCGGAGGACCAGGTGGTTATGGTGGTGGCAGAGGCCGCGGAGGCTATCATGCTAATCACCACGGTGGTGGTGGTGGCATGGATGGTGGTCATGGTGGTGGCGGTCACTTTGGGGGCAGAGGGGGAGGTAGAGACAGAGACTTTGGTGGGGGCAGAGGTGAAAATCACCGTGACTTCCGGGATCATGGAGAGAGGATGGAACGAAACCATGATCATCATCGTGGCGGTGGTGGTGGCAATGGCGGAATGGATCGCATGGAACGTGGCGGAGGAAATCATTTCAATGGGCGTGGTGATGGCGGCGGTCACAGGGACTTTTATCAACGGGTTTGTTGCAAAAAATTATATAAATTTATTGGCTAATAGGAATATTTTTGTGATTTTAATTTATATTATTTATTTTCTAGGATCGTGGTGAACATCCCCGCGGTGGTATGCGAGGTGGTGGCAGAGGTGGAAGTCACCATCCCATGCGGGAGTAAAAAACCCTATTCCCTCTCCTGTCAAGATTACTTCGGATTCACGACCCAACAACAATGAACTCTCTCGAGAAAAAAACGGATTTATCCAAACAAAAAAGTTCTTTTTTCTGTGCGTGGTTTGGTGATTAATTATGATACGGTGTGCGAGCATAGTTGTTATCACAAGATGAATTAATCCTCCTCCTCCTGAGGTTCACCTCTTCTTTTTTCATCAACATTTTTACTAGCTACTACATCCATCAGCATCATCGTCCAGCAAACTACAAATATTTGAAACTCTTCTTGTTCTTCATATTTACTCTTCATGCATAATATTAATAGACGCAAGCAGTGAAAACAATTTAGTACAGAGAAAAACAAACTTAATAATTATTAACTTATCATCAGGAGATGGTTGGAGGTGGAAAAGTAGACTTGGAGTAAAAAACGTAGATAGGAGGACTCTCGCTCGCTCGATGATGAAAAAACGTACTTTTTTCCGTTGTTATATTGTTTTTAGTGTTTTTTGCTTGTTGTCGTGTGTGCTGCTGCTGCTGAACAATTTTTCTACATTGATCAACTTGATAACTGAATAGTTCTTCGTTGGAGGATTTTTTATCCTACACATCTAGCTTAGCTATACAAAAAATTGACGACCACTAAGTGTAATCTTACTTATAATGTTAACTATTATGTAATAATGAACTTGTAGAACAATTTAATAATGAACATTCCTTCTTCATCAAACAAAATATCACGCGAATTTGGCCCTTCTCTTTGGAAAAAACAAGAATATAGACTACTATGCAGAAAAAAACGTGAATCAGTGCTGATTGATGATGATGATGGTCGTCGTCAATTGTCTCTCGCGATTTTTTGATTTTTTCGTTAAGATTTTAGTAACTTATTTATATACCAGAGATGTTGCAATATTATTAATTTAATTAAAACACTGTAATACTGTACAAGTCTTAAAATAATGAAACCAAGTCAGTCTGCTTCTTTATAAAAAAAATATTAGAATCAAATCATCAACCAATTCAATTCTTTTTTTCCTTGTAATGTTTAAGTGATGTATTTAAGACAAAACTTTTTTAAGTAGTTACATTAATATTATGCATAATAATAATAATAATTATTAATGAAATGGTAGAGAGAACCTGTTTGTATGTATACTACTAAATACTACTGTAAATTATGATAGTTTCTAGTGGACGGTGAAATGAAAGATGACGAAAACAAAAGTTTTGAAAAAAAAATCGTGTCGTTCGTTGATAAATCTGCAATATAACTACTACTGCAATTATTAAAAAAACTCTTTTCACTGATGATGATGATGTAACAAATTTAATGAATTGTATGTGCTTCGCCGTGTCGTCGTCGACCACAAAAAACAGTTCCAATCAAAATCGTGGGAGGAAAAGGAGTCCAGAAATAAGTGCACAAGGACAACAAATGAAAAAATAAAATAAAGTGGTGGAAGTGAAGAGTGGAGACAGCTCTCTTTTGAAACAGAAAATCTACAATCAAGTAACCAACAGTTAATTTATAATTATTATGTAACCTCCATTGGAAAATTTTGAACTTGAAAACTTGCAAGCAAAAAAAGTAAGTAAAATGAGAAGACTTGTTCAACGCGCAGTAAAGTATATAGAGAAACAGTTTTGTAGTGGTGTCATTTTTCTCATCTTGTGATTTTAGTAGTATTGAAAAAAAATTAAATACTTAAATGCCCAGTGAAAAAAAAAACTCTTCCAAGTTCGAAACTCAACCAGAGTTAGTAGTGGAGTGGAGTAAAAAACTGCTTCGTTATTTAACAGAAAAAAGTTTATAATGTGCTCATCTAAAAAATGACAACAGTTTTTTGTCAAAAAAATAAAACTCTTCTTCACACCTTTTTCTTCAGAACTAGACGAACCTTTTTACGCAATTAAATGGTGAACTTGTAAAGAAAAAAAAACAGTTTTTTAATTGTAACTTATATAATTTATTGAATCGTTAATTGTGTTCGTTCGTTTTTGTCGTTAATTTTCCAAAAAATATACATAAACTTGAACTTGATGGAAGAAGAAGAGAGGGTGCATCGCAATCGCAACTTATCCTTGCGTTTAAAAAGCGTCAACTTCTGCAATTTAAAAAAGTCTGATGAACAATGAATTTTTTCAACAGTTAACAAAAAAAAACAAATAAATTTACTAACCGTCGAGGAGAGAAGAAAAACGAAGAAGAAGCGTCTCTCTTGTTCTGTTTCGGACTTCTGCTAAAACTACAAAACGCTCCAAGAATATTTTGAGTGCTGCGGAAGAAGAAGAAGGATTCTTTGAAGTTTTTTCAACATTTTTTACCGTGCATTTTTTAGTATTTATTAAATTATTACTCTACTACTACAAATATTACAAAAAGAACAACCGCCGCATCATATACATTTTAGAAATTTTTTAGATTTTTTCAACAAGAGATCAAGGCTGCCCTACAATTTTCCATCATCAAATAAAATTATTATTCATTATTACCACACACACACAAGAAACAAAACACAACATTTTAAAAAATGAATTAATTATCATCATCGACCTTAACTATTATTTATTTTATTGTATCATGTAATCCCGCTACTTGCTGTGCTGCTGCTATTTTATAAACTGCTACTCTACTACTGTCGTCGTTCGTAATTTTTTTTACAGTTGAACCAGTGAGAAAACAGTGTCGATGTAGAAGCTGTGTAGTAGTTGGTGATTAGTGACTTGTATTAAATGAATAATAATAATAATAAATGATCCAACAAATCCATATAATCCCTCTTTTTTGGATAACCAACCGTTAAACCTTTTAGCGTCGTGCGTTGTTCGTGTGAGTGGGTAAAACGGTAAACGGTTTTCTTCAAACAAAATGGACGGTTCATTCTCAGAACACACAAAAATAATCTTTTTCTACTCATTTTTTTGCTACCACCAAAAAAAACACCACCACCATCATCACCAGAAGAAAAATAAAATGAAATCGAATAACGACTTTATTTGCTATAATTGCTAATATTTTATAAATTGTGCGCATGTGCTAGCTCAACTTAATTGTTCCAGCTGGCTCATCAACAAACTTGTATCATCATTAGTAAAAAATCATCAAAATGTACAAAAAAGAGGCGAGTCCAACAAACTATAAAACAGTTAACAAAAAAAGTGAGAAAATAATAATGAGAGGTGAAGGAGAATGAACGAAGGGACTAGAAAATTATTACAGAAAAAACGACACAACAAAAAAATGGCGCATTATCATCGGAAAAATTAAAACTTTGACACCATCATCAACTAAAAACTAACGACGATCATCATTTCATTTGTTTCATCGAATTCCAGGGACAAGAAAAAAAACTGAAGCATAATATGTAATAATAATAATTTTAAAAAGCATAAAAAATTAAACAGAAAATTTGATAGAAACTTGATAACTACATACTATGATAACCTATGTAATTATTTAGCAAACGAAGAAGAAAAAAAATTGAAAGAAAAAAATTGTTAGAAAACAAAAAATTGTAATTTTTAGCGTGACTATATACCTATTATTTACGACGACTAATAATACACTGTAAAAAAAGAATGATTAAAAATTTAATAATTGTCTTGAAAAAAAAATAAAGAAAAAAATCCAAACAGAAATGAAACTTGTAACTTATTATTATTATTATTATTATTGTTATATTAATTAGTTATTATTAAATTTGTACAGCATTGATTGATGATTGATCCATGCAAAAAAGAAAAGCACCAGACAACACCAACTTTACTGTATTTACAAAAAATAAATAAACTGATGAAAAAATAAGGAAAAAAATATGCTGAAGAAACGGAAAACAAAATAGTTTAATTTAAAAAATATATATAAGTTTTGCTTATAAAACCACAAAATATATACCTTTATTATTATTATTATTATTATATGATTATTAACTTAATTTAATGATGGTTCACACATCTTTGTATTGTAATGTTTTAATTATTATTGTTGAATTAAAAAGTATAGATAAAAAAATCATTGCTGATGATGTCAAGTCTTTAATTTCATTCATTAATTATCCATCCATCCGTAAATTGCTGCATAAATATGATGTGCATACGAAATGCTAGTTTAGTAATAATAATAATAATGATTCAGGATCATTAAATAACATTGATTTATTTTTACTCCCATCATTTTTTTATTACAAAATGTGCTCACTTTCATTTTATTATAATAATAATCATCTCATGAAAATGTGGTTTCATTATGAATGGTTTACATATCATATATATATTTTATATATTTCATTTAAAATTGTGGCTATAAACTACACTGGGTTTTTTGTGTATTAAAACTTTTTTTATTTAGGTATAGTAGGTATATTCATTCATTTAAATTTAATAATATAACAACTCTCTCTATTATAAATAGTTTTATACTAATAGTAAATATATAAATGTGTCTTTAGCTAGTAGTACCTATAGATAAAATTTATAGGCGATGATGGATGATGATTAACTTATTTAGTAGAAAGGGAGGCATTTAACAGCACAGCGTTATTTTATATAGTCGAGTTCGTTCATTTATTTTTCTGTCTGCTCATCATAGATTTCAAACAGAAGCATGTCAAGTTTTGTCAAAAGTCATGATTCACCATCTTATTTATTATCGACGTATTTAACACGATTAAAATTAATTCCAAGTCACAAACAATCTGAATAAAAAAAGCATATTTAATTTTTATTAACAGAAAACCAAAAAAAAATGCAGAGTGCAGACAACAACATAAATGTTAACAGGTATTTATAAACTAAACGATTATGTTAAATGCTCTGTATGGTCAAAATTTAATTAAAATGCAATCAAGTGAGTAGAGTAACAGTGCTTGCTATATAAAGATACCTTTTTTAAAATCATTATTATGTCCATTTGTTTCTTATCAAAATAATAATAATATGCATATCATCATATCAAATAATATAAAATATAGAGAAACGCTTTCAATTCATAAAATGAATGTTGAACCCCATAAAATTCAGTAGAAACTATGTAATTCAATCAATACTATATTATTTACAAATTATAACAAATGAATATTTTAAACTTAGCAATAAAATTAGTTTTGATGCGCTATATAATAATAATTTGATATTTTGACATCCTAAGGATACTTTTTAAACGCTGCCATATACGATAAATATAAAATTGATGATAGGCTTTTACAAATTACTTAAAACAGAGCAAAAGATAAAAACGTGATGATGGTCACCACCAAAAAACCTAAAAGTATATAAAGCGGCTCATTTGGAACTCATTTAAAACTTGCAAACTGGAAATATACATACATGTGTGTCTGTATACTAGTAAAGAATGAAAATACACATCCAAATATTTTCCTAAACTAAATTAGCTTAATATCAATAACTCAAAACATTTCATAAAAAAGATTTGTCAGTTTTGATAATGCTACAATAAAATTCATCGTATGTAATTTTTTAACTCATTATAAATGCCATTAACGCCACGTTGTAGAGGTAATGTCAGTAACCGGAAGAGAGTAGTAGGAGGAGTAGTAGTAGTCCCATCGGTAAAAAATTCTCCGCTTTTTATCTGCCGCCACTGTTGGAGCTCTGCGAACAGGATGCCATGTGCGTTGGCCAGTGTTCCTCCTAAAAATAAAAGCATTTCAGTTAAGATTGCATTAAGATTTGCACTCATAAACACAACAAACTCCTCCAAGATGACTCTTTCAACTACATACCTGACACGGATATCCGCAGTAGGAAGTGTTCCAACAGCAGTAGAAGAGTGCTTCCCTCCCGCAACTGGCACACCACTGCTTCTTCTTCGTTTCTTCGATCGCCTTCTGCTTTTCCGCCTCCATCTGCCGTTTGATTTCCTGCAACGAGCGCTTCTTGTCGTTTTCCATGGTCATACGGAGCTCTCTCATGGCTATGTCTAGAGATGGCGGCAGAAAAAGAAACATAGCTTAACACCTTATCTTCCTACACCTTCCTACAAACTACCATTTAAATATTTTACACAATGAATGAACCTACCGTTATTATGCTTAATATCCGTAACTTCTTGTTTCAACTGCTTCTGGAGCTTTTCCACCTCCACCTGCAACCTGGAATTTTCCGCCTTCCCTTGCGAGTTGTTGCAAAACTCGACAATTTCCAACGTAATCTGTTCCACTGTGGACTTGACAAGATCTCCCATGGTTTTGGTAAGATTTTGCAGATGCATGTTCACTGAAGGGGGGATGCTCACCATGAGATTTCTCCTCTGTTGGGCCGCCAGACCCGCAGCGCCAGTCTTGACGCCCTTACTATTGACAATGGTAGCGCCTCCACCTGACTGTTGTGACACGTTGATAATCCCAATGTTTGCGGAAGATCCGGACGCATTCGCAGCCTTCAAGGCGACAGCCACCTGCTGAGCTGTTCCCGCTTGAGCGCCGTTAACACCGTCAAAGGTGGCAATGGGCACACCGGCAATCAGTGAGGTGAGTGGGGTAACTGTAATGGTTCCACCTGGAAGCGTGATTGGACCAGAGACTGCGTTCAACGAGGACGAGTCCACCGACGCAGAGTCTTTTACTGATTTGGGTTGAACGTGATACTGTTGCTGCTGCTGCTGACCTCTGACGGGAAGCATGGAGACTGGACGAGCGCCACCGCCAGCTCCAGCGATTCTTACTGTTTGACCAGTCCTTGGATTCAGAATGTGCTGGGGTCTCGCATTCCTCACCATTTGCCGTAGTTGTTGACCAGTAAACACCCTTTGCTGGCCATTCACTGCGGTGTTCACAGGAAGTCTAGGTCGTACAGCGTTCATCGGGATACCGGGCGGCACGCTCCGTTGCTGTCCCCCTGGAAGAAGTCGCCGCTGCTGTGGAACACTCCTGGACACGACGTTCATCTGCTCCTCTTGGTCTCCAAGTCCACCCCCTTCCACTGCCGATATGGAAATGTCTTTGGAGAGATTAAAGCGATATCCCGGCTTCACCTGTGTTGGAATTGTGAGTTGCTCCATGAGTGTGTTGTGAGCCGACTTGGCCATTCTTCCCGACACTTGCTCCATTTCTTCCATGTCCACATCATCCTGCGGCTCCTCCTTGATGGCCTTGTTAGCTCTCTGAAGAAGGCTTCCCGACGGAGAAGAGTCTTTTGTCTTTTTTGATAGTCCCAACGCCTCCATAACAGCATCAGGGGGCTGTTCGTCACTAACCGCAGAGTCGCCTCCATTATTTCCATCCTCTGACGGAGTTGTTGTCCTAAGGGCACCACGTGTCAGCCGTTTCTCTAGTTGAGGAGTCGCAGATGTCTGGGTTGGTGTTGCGGCTGACGCCTCGGATCCGTCGCCAGATCGACTCATTCCTCTGGTGCTTCTGCGAACAGCACCGCCCCCACCTCCCAAGGCACTCGCTAGTATTTCAGAACCTTTTGGAAGAGAAGGTTGAGCAGCCGGGGTTGCTGCTGCTGTTGCCGCCGCCGTCGTCGTTGATGATGTCGTGGTAGTTTCAGTTTCCTCTTCTTCAGTCTCGTCCTGCTCCCTCTTCTGCTCAGGTACATTTTCCTCCTCTTCCTCCTCCTCCACTTCCTCATTGTCTTCACCTTTATTGCTTTCTGGTGCCCTTGGACCTGTTTGCTGCTGCCCTTCATCATTGGATTGGTCCTGGTCGGATTCTCCCGATGGATTGTTACTCTGCTGGGCAGACGCTGCTGCAGAGGAGCTTTTTCGTGTCAGTCTGGTAACTACTCTCCCGTCAGCTGCTGCAGGGGGATTATCAGTGGAAATGTTGACAATTGTAGGATTTGTCTTCAAGGACGAAATTCTGATGGTCATCGGGCTCTTCTTGGTCGGAGGTGGCACCTTCACGCTGTTGTTGTTATTATTGTTATTATTATTCGTTTTCGTGGCCGTCGAGGAGGTGGTCGCCGCAGCCACCGTAGATGTTTTTGTAGTTGCCGCTGTGACCGCAGTGGCCCCTGGCTCGTGCGGAGTGTATTCCGGCAGCATTCTTCGTATCTGGTCAACTGACAACTGAGGTCCAATGGGGGTCTTTGCCGCAGAAAATATGACGGGACCGTGAACTTCTTTCAGTTTTTCCACGTGAGCTGTGAGCTCATCGATGGCGGCAAGCAGAGGACCATTCTTTTTCGGTGGTGGAGCTATCATTTCTTCGGAGTACAGGAAGCAGTCCTTCTTGGACACCCAAGCTCTGTCGTGCTGGCCAAAGAAACGAACGTCCACGTCGTTATCTTTGATTTTCATTGCCTTGGCAGGCCAAAATGGGAATCCCTTTAGTTTCGCCCAGACGAGAATGTGGGGTCGTCGACAAGCCTCGACGAACCAGGAGTCTGGCTTTTCGTGAGCATTCGTGTAGCACTCTGGACAAGTTTCAATCTCTGTCAGTTCCTGCTTGCAAACTTTGAGCAATCTCTTGGCGACCAGGGTGTACTGGGACGAGGCAGAGTTGAAAACTATTGAGTTATGGACCAGCCACTGGGCGTCGGCCAGGAAGCCTTCCGTGGAGCCATACAGACGCTTCTTGATATTCTTCTCCAGCGTTTCAATGTCCATTGGGTAGACGATGTAGTCGAAATAGTCTTCGGCGTCACTCGGATCAACGGGTTGGACAAATGGCTCAGACTAGAAAAGATTAATTAAAAATAATTAACACTATACTATATAGTACATTCATTTAAACCTATTTAAAGTGTAAATAGTGCAGCTAACTATTCTGTATCAACTTACCCCAGGAGTTTGTCGCATTCTCAAACAGATATTCTTGAGGAGTCCCATCAACTGGTCCAAAGTCAACTGCTTCATTGCCTCCGATCTGAACTCTATCGTTTCTGCATTCATCACCACCACACACTCTGGACAAGGGCAACTGGAGTCGCCTTGATCAATCTTGGCATTTGGATAGTCCATGCTCATGCACTTGACATGATAGGATCTCGGGCACAGCTTGCAATTGACTTGAACGCCCTCCTTGTGACAAACCCAGCAGTACTTGTCATGCTTTTGCCCGTCTGACTGAGCCCCTCCCCCGGCTGCTGCGGCACTTCTCCCAACTTTTCGCTTTGGTCCATCCTCCGTTGAAGAATGAGAGAGTGTTCGCTTCCTCGTTTGGATTCCACTCGCTGCCATGATAGCAGCCGCACTTTTCTGTGCTCCAGGAGGACCATCTGCAATTTCTTCTTCTTCCTCCTCCTCTTCTTCAACCGCGCCAGGTCTCTCCCCATTCTCCTCTTCTTCTTCTTCCCCCTCTTCCATTGCTTCCTCCTCCACTCCACCTTCCTGCACTTCTGTCTCCTCCTGCTCTTCAGCCTCCTCCATCATGGCCTCCTCTTCTCCCTCCAAACTTTCTTCATTGGGCTGACCCTCTACCTCGTCCATACTACCGCCACCTTCCTCCATTTCCTCCTCACCTCCCCCCTTATCCTCCAACTCATCCTTGGAGTCTGACACGCCTTCCTCTTCTGTCCCATCAACTGCTTCCGCCTCTCCATTGTTCGTAATCGCCTTGTCTACAGCTTGGGTCTCCTCTTCTTCTTCTTCATCCACAACGCCTTCGTCATCCGCCTTGTCTACATCATCCACCTCGCCCTCCTCCTTGCTTTCCTCCACCCCATCTTCTTCTTCAGGATTCTCCTCTTCTCCAACAACTTGTGTCTCCTCCTCCCCCTCTTCACCTCCTCCTGTCTGTTGATCCTCTATCGCGTCTCCTCTGCTCTCTTCGCTCTCCATAATCAATTACGTCTCTGCGAACAACAAAAATACGACCAAATTACTAATTAGTTCCTTGACCAATCCGCACAGTATCTTGGCTATTCCAAATTCCACCTCTAATCAAATCAGCCAACGTAAAACGAGCACAGAGCAGCACAGGAAAATATATACGCTTGTTGGATTTTTGTTGTCGATAGTGTAAAAAACTAACGTAGTAGCAATAATGAAAAATAACACCAGAGAATATTATTATGAAACAGGCTCAAGGTCATTTGATCCACATCACCAACAACATCATCCACAAAGCACGCAGGCAGGCAGGACAACGACGACGATCATGATGCCAAGCCAAAGCTATTACACAGCGACGAGCTGTGGAACTGTGGAAGCACTACCAAAAGTAGGTTGCCTGGTGCTCTCGTCTTCAAGTGTAATTACTCCCAAAGAAGAAGAGTCACCACCACCGCCACCATCATCATCAGCATTCCTAATCATCACTCATTCCAAAATGCTCGCTATATTCTGCCACCATGATCGCCACCGCCGCCGCCGCCACCTCAATTTTGCGGTTGGTTATGGAATGATAGAGAATTGGGATAATGCTGCTAGATTTGCTAACTACAAGGTTTAATGATTCATTACTAAATGCAACTTGGACTATAAAAATGTTAATGACTGAACGCAACGCAAAGCTATTATATATTTTTTGGAAAATTACGATATGAATGTCGGTCTCTCTAAACTAATTTCGTTAACAAATTTTCGATATTTACGGTAAATAACAATGCTTTTACTAACGTCACTGATTACACTTGCAAAATCAACTATATATTTAACTAACAATTAAAATAATTTAAACATAGCCACCAATTCAAATAAAAATGAAAAATCCATGTCCCACCTTGAAAAAAAAGTTGACAACACTCGCTCCACCTCTAAAGTCAATGCTGAAAGCAGCAACAATTGTTTGTGCTAACTTTGTCTTCAAATAAGAGTTCCCCCTTGGGGTAACAACAGTTTAACGTTCACCACAATATTTGAAAAAACTTGATAGATTATATGCCGTTTTTAGATATATATTTTTTGACTGATTAACTACTTATCATGATGATCCTCCTCACTCTTTACTTGTACAACGTCAACATACGCAGACAGTGTTGTTGGTGTGTGTGCCACCTCACAAAATCCCCTCTCACCACTTCTGCACTCTCCACCTCTTTCCACAAGAAAATTGCCTTTTACACTATTTTATCTGACTCTCTGACTGCGTCTTCTTGAGAGTGAGTGTGTTGTATTGCTTGTGTCTATCTTACCACCGCACCACCACCACCAACAAGTCTAGTGAACGGGTAGAAAGATGATAATCCTCCTCCTCCTCCTCTCGGATATTTTCAAAATGTACAATGAGCAGTTTCACTACTACAAAAATCACCGTTCACCAACACCACCACCACCGTACAGTACACTGACTGATGAGGACGATCATGATGATGATGAATAGAAATAGAAGCGTATAAAAAAAATTTGACGGTGGAACACACACAACATAACAGTGTTGCTGTTGCAGTGTACTTGGTAGTAGAAAAGCTGAAGCCACCACCACCGTACGTAGTGTAGTGGAGATGGTGGATGTGTTGTTATTGGTGGGTAGTTTTATTTAGTGGTATTCAAAGAAGGCGAGAGAGAGAGAGAGCATAATAGTTAAATGGGAAGAGGGAGATATATTTTAGGAATGAGGATTTCTAAATGCATTGGTGGAATGGATAGAAAAAGCGTAGTAGCGTACCACGGACGGATGCGGAGATGGAGTAAAAATACAACACTACGGCATATCAGAAAACAAGAACTAAAGTAAACTCTCTTCTGGGATCTTTGCTTGGTTTCATGATGAGGAGCTTGATGAGGATGATGAGGATATGGTGAAGCGGACGACAAGCGAAAAGAGCCTTATTTATTAGTGCCCCAAAAAAAATTGTTCGCTTGGTAGTGGTGAAGGTGGCGAAGCTCTAGTCTGAAGCTCGAAGGAAAAAAGGATTGAAAAATTGTTTTGCTTTAAAGTAAAAATCTCTGGTGAGGAATTACACCACCGCCGCCAACCGAATCACTAAAAAGGCAGCAGACGAAGAGAGAAGGCAGATAAGCTGTGGTGGTGGATAATGCTGGGGCTACAAAAAGATGCAGGCAGATCTTACATAAAATAGTAGTAAAACTTAATGCTGGTTGTGGTGGTGGTGGTGGTGAGGTGGTAAGTACGCAGAATAAAAATTATGACGATGAGATTGTTATTATTAGGGTAGAACAAAAATAAGAAGTGATACTTGGGATGATACTTGATATTACTATTATAAAGGAAAACTTACGGTTTGTAGAGCAGGCAGAAGAGTATATATTCAAAGAGTGTGAAAGGAGTCGCTTCAAAGCGTCGGTCGAGACTCCCGAACTCGATAATGATGAAAACAACTTGAAATGGGTTGAAAAGCGTTACGGCTCCTGCTGTTAGTTTCGTAACGCCACGGCGAGCTGCTGATGAGATATAAAAAAATGAATGAAACCTTATCTAGATTTTAATTATAGATTGTCTGATTATTCATTTCGAAAACATTCTAGTAATTAGTGCTAGTTTACATACCAAAAATGAAATAATGCCGGAAGGAGTATAGCGCAGGAAAATGCTGAACGTGTCAGATACCGGCTCAGATACCCACCTCCAAAAGTAACGGACGAAGAAAAATCACTGGTCAGGCGAATCTGAGGATAAAAAAAGGGGACGAATTTGAGAAAGGTGTGATGTTACAGCTTGAATTAGAGCAAACAAACAAAAACAAGTCGGCTACCGCTGCCACCACCAACGAACCAACAACCACACCTCTCAACTTGTTTCCAGGCGTGCAATGAAACGAAAAATGCTGCTTACATCAACTGACCTGCCTTGATGATGTCGATGACACCTAAAAACAGCCAAGCATATCAATACAATAAATGTTGGTTATCTTCACAGCTTTTACTCTGACATCCCACTATCCCACCAAATCCAATTAAAACTCGCAAATAAATGGTGCATTCTTACCAAAACTTTGAAATAGTATATTTTTTTTACCTAGATATTATCTTCTGGAAAATGATGCGAATTTTAAGATTGACGACTCGAACCAAAACACCGGAAGGAATTCCACCTTTGACCTTTTAACTGGTCCTCCAGTCCTCCTTTCAATCCAATCGCCCTTTTTGGTAGCTTTCCTCTCTAGAAAACAAAACAAACAAAAAGAACCGGATGATGATGATGCTATTTATTATCAAATGACACTCCAATAATAACAAATCAGGCAATTAAATCGCTTACATGTCTATAGTTAACGCAGTTAAAATTAGCATGCCTCATCCGAACAATAACAATTAGTAAGGTCAAAACTGTCCTTCTTCCCTCTACGAAATTACCAAACCCCAGCCTCCAAACTTGCAATCCGTTAACAACAGGCCGAAAAATATAAACGACATTTCAAACACCCAACGCTACATACTTAATATTAATGTAGTTAGCTAACTAATATTTTAAATGGCACTTTTATCATCCATCACATTAAAAAAATGACTACAACATTCAACATTGTAAAGTGCTGCCGTTTCATTTCACTTCACTTGTTTGTCTGTTCTCTGCGGTGCTGCCGGCCAATGATGGCTTTGTCTTCTCTCGTTTTCCTCTGCGCTTCTCGTTCCGTTCATCTGACGAACGGCGAGCAAGCAGCCCCAGAACTCAACAAAGTGATTGCGCCAACTCGCTTTCCTTCCTCCTTGTCTATTTGTCAACAAAGCGGAGTGAGCTGAGGAGACTTTGGAGTTCGTCTTGACACCACCTACCCTTTAATTAGTTGCCATTAATTAGAGAGGTTGACAATTAAGCCGTCATGTCTTCAACAAGTGCAAAAGAGGAGGAGGCAGAGAAGCTGGACAAGTACACGAAGGGCCTGGTTTCCTCCCTGGGACACTTGCTCGGCTTTCGTGAAGGTCGAGACGGGAAACTGCATGTGACGGCGTGCGTCAGCGAGGGGGAGGAAGAAAGCGGTTGTGTTAACATTGAAAACGTTAATACTGCGACGGGTAAGAGACCATTTAATTGGCGTGCAATGTGAGTGAGTGGGAGTTAAAACGTGTCATTAAATTTGGCCTTGTTTTCATTTTGACACTTTTAAGCTCAGCAATGGGAGGCTGGAGCCCTCACCAATATCATGGAAGAAATGCATATTCTTCCTCTGGAAAAGATTGAAATGATTCGGAAGCGAGTGGAGGAGGTCGCTAGAAGCACGGGAGCATCAGGAACGGTTCCGAAACGTACCGGACCACCACCGCCAGCAGGTCCTTCCAGCGTGGTGATAACCGGTGGGAAAGGTTCTGGGACAGCAGCGAAAGTTCCGGATCAGGATCCGTTTGCATTTTCAAAAGGACCGTCAGGCTTTTACCCACCTCGAAAAGTTCCACAAGTTAGCAGCGCAAGTTCCACAAGTAATGTTGGTGGAGCAGGAGGGGCAGAAGGAGACTCAACCACGCTGATGCAGAGAAAGCAGTTTTCGTTTGCCAAGCCAAAATCTCCTCCAGCTACTCTAATTACAGCTCAAGTCAGAAGTCCTGGAGGTTTTGGTGGTGGAGCACCACGTTCTATGTTCAGTGCGTATGAGCCTTCCAATAAGAAACCTGCTTTGGGTCCTGGAATTCGGCCAAGTGTACCCCCTGTGGAGACTGAAGTGTATCAGAATCCAGTGACCAGTAACTTTGGCCGTGTTGGAAGTGCCGCTGGTGCTGCTAATCGGTGGAACAATCCATCAGCTTCCAATTTGAATCCAGGAAATGAGGATGATTCTCAAGGTGGAGGTGCTCAGGGAGGAACAGGAGCGTTCAAGTCAGCTTATCAGCAATTGGTAATTTCATTGGCCAGTTTAGACAGTGCTTATCTACCTGTAGCAATTTTTTTTCATTTATTCATTCATTTTCCATACATTTCAGTTGATTGATGATAAGCGGAAAGGGATTCAACGAGCAATTCCATCTGGTGGAGGAACCGCTCGAGCACCAGGCCTCCCTAGACCCCCTCCAAGAGGACCTGAAAAGCCTGTGAAGCAGTCCAATTCTTCAGACGATGAGTCAAAGACGCTTAATCCAGAGTAAGGACACTAAAAACTTATGATTACATATTCTGATGACTTTATGAGTTTTAATTATTTTGCCGTCTTTATTCTGAATAGAGTGGAGGAGCTAATGTCACATGAAAGTATGAAGAACATTGATCCCAAAATGGTGGAAGCCATTCTCAACGAAGTCATTCAAGTCTCGACCACCGACTGGAGCGACATTGCTGGCTTGGACGGCGTAAAGAAGATAATTCGGGAAATCATAATCTGGCCCATGGAACGCCCAGATATTTTCACCGGTCTTCGCGCAGCTCCCCGCGGAATCCTCTTTTTCGGTCCTCCTGGCACAGGTAAAACCATGTTTGGTCGTGTGATAGCCACCCAGTCAAAATCCACCTTTTTCAACATCAGTGCCTCCTCCCTCACCTCAAAGTGGATTGGCGACGGGGAGAAAATGGTGCGTGCCTTGTTTGCCGTG
Organism: Sinella curviseta; assembly: GCA_004115045.4. Classification (NCBI taxonomy): domain Eukaryota; kingdom Metazoa; phylum Arthropoda; class Collembola; order Entomobryomorpha; family Entomobryidae; genus Sinella; species Sinella curviseta. The sequence continues at coordinate 71,901,146 of CM023199.3, forward strand.
GCGAGAATGAAGCAGCCTTCAGTCATCTTTATCGACGAGATTGACTCCATCCTCACGCAACGGAGTGATACGGAGCACGAGAGCTCCAGAAGACTCAAAACCGAATTTCTCATCCAATTCGATGGCTGCGCTACAACAACCGAAGACCGCATTCTTGTCATCGGCGTCACCAATCGGCCCCAGGAATTGGATGAAGCAGCACGACGTCGTCTTGTCAAGCGAATTTACATTCCACTTCCGGATTTCGTCGCTAGAAGGCAGTTGGTCAAAAACCTGATTCAGGAATACTCTACCAACTTGTCAGAGGAAGATTACGATAAGATATCTCGAATGACGGAAGGCTACTCCGGAGCGGACATGACAAGCTTGTGCAGGGAGGCGTCCTATGGACCCATTCGGGAGGTTGGGCATCTTCTCCAAAGTCTCGAGCTCAGTAACGTCCGGCCCATGAAAATGAAGGATTTTTCTCAGGCTGCAAGGCAAGTCAAGTCCAGTGTCGCGGCAACTGATGTCGAGCTCTACCAAGACTGGAACACTAAGTTTGGATGTCATCTTGGGCCCAGTCCAGAGGACCCCTTGACTCAGTCGGGATCTATCTAATAACTGATTAGTAGTCTCCGTGGTCGCACATTTTAAAACTATAGTACAAATTTTTTATATGCATTCCGAGCAGTAATTTTGTGATACAGATTTTTACATGTTTGTAAACAAATTAATAAGTTTTTATAAACCTATTCCTTCAATAAAAATCATTGGAAAACTTTCGGGGGATTAAAAATAAAAACAATTGTCTCTTTCGACCAGTCTGGTATTAAAGCCATTAATTATTATGCTACCTGAGCCTTCCGCTCGGACTAGCAGCAGCAGTGAAAAAAGTCACACAGTTTTATTTAGCGATGAACCTCCAGATAGAAATCCGCCGCCTCCAAGACCAGCTCAAAGGTTTCCCTCCACCGATTTCAGTTCTCATTTTATCATCAAACCAAGCACAAACACTAACAGTTCATCTTCCGAACAAATTTGTGGAGGAAACGACGCGAATCCAATTCCAACCATCACAATCTCACAATGCCCCGACATTCCTGCAACGTTCTCGATTCTCACGAAAAGGGCGAATGGCCTTCTCCAGCCTCCTTTCCAAAACGAGCCTGTGAAGGTGGAAATAGCGCGACCTGTCACGGCACCTTCGTTACCTTCTCCCACCACAGCCACCTCTGCATCAACAACGCACGCTGTCGCACAGGCTTCCACCTTCAGTCCATTCTCAGCAAGACGCTCCACCTCTCTCCAGCATCCGTTTATGAAGTCACCTCCGATGCTATCCACCGGCGTTTCATCGGCAGGACGAATGTTTGACACCTCCCCCCGCACAACCCTCCTCTCCTTTCCCGACTCCCCCATGGACTGGTCGTACCAGCCCGTGTCGCCGTTTTGCTTGAGAAAGAACAGAATGGGGGAATTTGAGAGGGACGAGATGGAGGCTGGCTGCAGTAACGGTAGTGGTGAAACCGACGCTGGGGATTATGACGCGATTTTAAAGGCATGTGGTCAACGAGGTCCTATTCCCATTGACATGATCTTTAACGGTGTGAAGGACATTGAGAAAATTGGAGAGGGCGTGTACGGGGAGGTGTACTCGGGCTCCTTCCGCTACTTCAGTCAATGCTCTTGGGTGTACAAGGTGGTGGCCATTGCGGGTGACACGATGGTCAATGGAGAGAAGCAGAAGAGCTTTGTGGAGGTGCTTCCAGAAGTTGTGGTGAGCCAGGAACTTAGCAAGTTGAAAGGCGTTTTGAACAAATGCTATACGGATGGGTATGCCTACATGAAAAATGCCCGGATTGCGAAGGGGAAGTATCCCATCAGTTTAATTCAGCCGTGGGAAAAATTCAATGAAAAATTTGGTAAGTATAATTAAAAACATATTTGCATAAAGGCTTCTTTTAACAAACAAATTAACAAGTTTAAAGATTATGCATGTTTTTATTTACATAAATAGAGTCGGACAACGATAAACCGGATTTTGGACCGGAACAATTGTACATGATCCTTGAATTTGAATTTGCTGGTCAGGACATTGAATCGCTCAACTTCCGGGATGCTCGTCAAACGCTATCTATCGTGCTTCAGGTGGCACACATTCTCGCGGTGGGGGAGCATGCCTTGGAGTTTGAGCACAGGGATCTCCACTGTAAATATCTAGTACATTTCTTTACTCTCATAATATCTAAATACGCTATTTAATTAATACATGCATACATTATTTCCGTTTCCAACCCCAGGGGGAAACATTCTCGTACAAACCTGGCAAGGTTCCACAATCCGCTATCTTCTCAACGGTGAGACCTACCACGTCCCTTCTATCGGCATCAAAGCCGCCGTAATAGACTTTACAATTTCCCGAGTGAAGCACTCCAAAACGCAGACCGTCACCTTTCTCGATCTTCACGACGACGAGGAACAGTTTCTGGGAACGGGGGACCATCAATTTGACATTTATCGCATGATGCGGGATCACAATCGGAACAACTGGCAGACCTTCTCCCCGAAAAGCAACGTCTTTTGGCTCCACTACCTCGCCAACAAGCTGTACGTCAAGGGACAGTACACCGCGTCGTCCTCGTCAGTGTCCAGCATCACCAATCGAAAGTCGGCGCATCATCTCAGAGCCATTCGGAAACTGCGAGAGCTTTCCCATTCCATTTTGGAGCACGCCTCCGCCAAGGATTTTGTCCAGAGCACAGAATGCCAACAGTATAGAGAATTTTTAGGAATGCCTATTCAACCACAACCACCCTCGCCTCCACCTCCGCCAAAATAAATAGGAAGATGATTTCAAATTCGTTTTCAAATTGCTTCTTATTTCGAATGAGTCTTCGTCGGAATAGAAATTCTTTTTTATTATCATCACTTTTCAAGGATTCTTTTTTGTTGGAATAGTAGAGGTAATCAGAATAATGATAAGAGAGGTGAAGGGGTACACAAAATACCACGATACACACGTCTCTCTTTTAAGATAATAAATTATTATTGTAATTATTACAAGATCACTCATCTTCACATCATCATCATAAATTAGTATTTACTCTGATTATATATTATTAATAATATTATTAAATTGTATTACAAATACACACGAAGAAGAGGAGAGAAATAATTTAGTACGGTTTTCCATGTTCTCTGTCTATATATGTTCGTGTCCGATTTTTAAGTAAAATGAATCAAGTGGTAATAAATATCGAACAATAATTTATAATTTCTTTTGTGATTTTTCATTCCTTCGTTCCTCAGCATCTATCACCGCATCGCAAAAAAATAATAGCACTCATTGAAATTAAGTAAAAATTACATTATGAATACAGATTTACATAAAAATCGTCATAATCAATAATACATTAAATCCAGGAATGAACTCTGTTATTATTTTTTGAACTTGCTACAACGCAAAATAAAAAATTACTTTACTGGTTCATTCGTAAAATTAATTACAACTTTATAAAAAACGAAATATATAAAAAGCGAGAACAATAAATTCGATTTGACATCATCATCATCAGAGTAGTATAGTTTTTTTCGTAGGATAATAATAGTTTGTTATACGTCAGCTAATAATACTTGGTCACAACAATAATTACTTTTTCTTTAAGTATGGTGCTTTGAATAACATACATATATAGAAATTAGTTAACGGTTGATTTTCACAATAAATTATAGGATAATTTATGTATTATTATTATTTTTACTATTACTATATTTGATAGTATTATTTATATATATTAAATTATTATAAATGTTTTTCATTTTTTTTTACTCTCTTCATTTTCTCACGTTTCTTTTCTACCATTTTTTTCTGAATCTCATCATGGATAAGGATAATAATTTATTAGTACATAGTTTTATCATAATTTATATATCGGGGATAAAGGCTACTCGCATGAAAGTTTTTTTCAATGACTCTTCATCTTCCTTCCTTCGTTCCTCCTCCCACTCCAATAATTAATTATTTTCTTTGTCTATATAAAATCTTTTCCTTTTACACGCCCAACAACAACAACAAGAGTTTTTGCTACAAACATCAATTCTCATGAATTTAATTGAAAATTAAATTAAGACAGACAAAAAACAACAGGTATTTATATAAACTATTATTTTCTTTTCAGCTGAGCTTAAGTTAATTATATAGAGTTAATTATAATACTTTTTTAAGTACGCTAATAAAACATAGTTTATAAATATTTCATGTATCTTTTTGTACATTTACAAATACACAGTTTCAACAGTAAAGCTTTTTTTGACACAACAACATTTTTTTAATAAATAAATTTATGTATTTTTAGAAATCTTCTTTCTTGGTATCTCTTTTGGTGGTGGCAGTTCTATAGCCTCACGTTCCATTATTGTTATTTTTCAAGAAGAAGATGAGGAAAGAAAAATTACAAATTAGCAGTGTTTTTTTTTGGTTTAAGTTAATTGCAATTAACAATACATACAACAATAACGATTGGTGGATTTTTTTTTACTGAAAATAAAATTCCAAGCTGCTAGTTTTGTAATTATTTTCAATGAATAATAATAATAGTAATAATAAATATTTATACTCTTCTTTTTTGGTTCTTTCAGCATCTTCAAGTTTTAAATAGCGTGGTTGATGATAGTACGACAGTTTCATGACATTTTTTTGCGTGTCTTTACTAAACTTACTTACGAGTGAGTTTCTAAAAGTACAAAAATTAAACTTTTTAATTAAGCTTTATTTTATCATCTACCTAGTTTTTAATACATTTACTAGCAAAACAAAAAAGGAAATGCATTTTGGTAGCTTTTTTTCTTCATAAAAAAAATTGTATCGACGACTTTGACAATGGCAAGTAAATAATGACAAATCTAAATTCCATAGTCTCTTCATATCGATAATCGATAGCTTAAACGATGAAAATAACAGTACATAACTCAGCTATAGCCAACAATTAAAAAAATTGAATATTATAATAATTTGTCAAAAATATTAAATAAATAAGTATGTATAGAGCGATACAGAGACACGAGTATTTTTTCATTATTTTTTTCCAAGAAAGTTTCGATTTTTTTTCACAGACATTTTCAATTTCAATTATAAACTACACTACCACACACATTTTTAAATGCACTACTTATTCATTTTTTATAAATATTTTTTCCAAAAGTGATGGTGTGTATTTTAACAACAATCAACTTTGCTGGTGTAAAAAATCCACTTTTTAAATAATTTTTTTCTGTTTGTTTGGAAGACAAAAAACGTATATATCAAGTCTACATTCCTTTTTTATTTCTGTTCACTTTTTTTAATTGAGAATATCCAAAAATTTACAAAGCTGCAAAGTAAAAACGGCTACTTTTTTCCCTTTCTTCTGTCTAAATGATCTATATTTATCTCCCTCTAATTACCTTAAAATCCTTCCTCTCTATCTTATCTCGTTATTAAATATATTCAATACTGTTATCATTTGTGGTGGTGGAGCCTCTATTCCCTTGGTCAACATGATTACTGTCATGATGATGGTGATGATAACCCTGACCTCCACCGCCGCCGGCTCCACCACCACCACCCGCATTTCTATTACTTTTATTCTTTGTCGCTTTGTTCACCTTGCTGTACAGGGGCATCGTTAACAATGGTTCGTTATTATTCCCGGAAATGTCCTGTATCGTGTTATCCGCAGCACTGATTGTTGTGGTCGAATTGTCCGCACCGCTCTTCTTTGTCCGCTTTTTAGTCTTGTCCACCTGTGCGTACAACTGACTCATGTCCTGTTGCTGCGTGCCGCCAGCCCCAGCAGCAGAGCTTGTGCTTCTTGGAGAATCTTCCGGTAGCTGTTGTTGTTCAGGGGTCTTTGACTTTGGCTTCGTCTTTGGCTTCACTCTCGAGTACCCAATGTCTTCGTAGTAGTCGCTACCGTTTTTGCCATCTTCAGAATCCAACAGGTCATCCTTACTCTCCTTCAGCCTTTCGTAGGGAGGATACTTGACGCTCTCGTACATTTGGTCAGGCTTGTCATCATCCTCGTCTTCGTCCGAGCCGAGCGCAGGCTTCACCCTACTCAAATTTCCGGGCGGCCGCTTAGACGACGAAGAACCGGAAGGATCCTTCTTTTTTATTTTCTCGTAGCCGTGCTTCTTGCCTTTTGCGCCCGGCTTTTTCACCCTCTCATAAAATTGGTCCTCCTCCTCCTCTTCATCATCCTCATCTTCCTCCTCCGAATTCCTTTTCTTCTTATCGATCACTTGGTATAGATCTCCACCGTCGTCGTCATCATCGTCATCGTCCCCTCGACGAAGATGGTCACCAATTTCCTGATAGTGATCTGATGGAGGCTTTCCACCCCCAATCTCTTGATAAGTGTTATTCAGGTTGCGCGGTTCTATTTCGTGATAGTTGCCAGAGTCCAGTCTTATTCTTGCACCGCTCCCCACCACAACAGCAGACGAGGAGACTGCTGAGGATGATGAGGTACCCTGTCGACTACTCCTTCCACCACCCCCGGGAGTCTTTTCAGGAATAATATTGTAATTGTCTTCATCAACCAGGTCCTGGTGTCGGGCAGCTGCTGCCGTTGAAGACGAAGGTGACACATCACTCCTTCCGGAGCCTGGACTCCGGAGAAGATGATGAATTGGCGGTGGGTCATCGGTTATACTACTGTTGGCATTGTTGCTGGCACTTGAACTCGGAAACAGGTTTTCCCTCACAACCTCAAATTCGGAATAGCTAATATCCGCCTTTGACCAGCGACGACTGTCCACCGTGTCAGCATCCATCGGATTGCTATTGTCCATCAGACTGGCAGCTCGTTTGCTTCGATGATGCGAGTGATGAGATGAGGAGGAGGAGGACGCGTGGTGATGTGAGGTAGACGAGCTGTCCTTTGCTGGAGGAGGTGGCGGAGGAAGCGGATTCTCACTGCCGAGAGGAGCCTCTCTCATCATAATTTGCTGACTAGACGATGTAGAGGCGTTGGAGGCAGTGGGCGTCACTGGGGTTTTACCCTGTTGCTGCTTCTTCTTTTTCGTTACTTGGGCGTACACTGGAGGATGTGCGGAGGAGGATGTTGCTTGCGGGGAAGGTAATGGCGGTACTTGCGGCAACTGGGTCGCGATAGGAGAGGATGGCGGAGGTATTACGGAAGGAGTTGAGGATCCTGGTGGCGGTGGTGGACCTGGAGACAAGTCCGGCGGTGGCACATTAGGAACTGGTGGCAGCGGAGAGTTGGCCTCTCTCCGCTCCGGAATGGGAGAAGATACATTTGGTCCACCCAACCAAGTGGGTCTTCTGGGATTATTATTGTCGTGATCTCCAGGAATGCGCATGTAATTGCTATCGTTGGGGTCATCTATGGCTGCGTACATTTCCTCAGAGTCGTCAGAAACGGTCGCGTAGTGCGAGTCGTAGTGCCGGGTGCTGGCCACAACCTGATTCCGAATGTTTGACAGAGGCTCTCTCACGCTGATGCTGGTGTAGCCGCGAGAATCCTGGGAGTCTCCGGAAAAGTGAGAGGCATTGTCGCCATTAAGCACCTGCGGTTGACTACTCCGTCGCCACTGTCTGCCCACTCGCCTTGGAGGAACAGGACCTTCTGCATCCGCCGAGCTGCCTATCACACCACTTCCAGCAGCATTTTGAATGGCATCTGAAGAAGAGGGTCGATTTTGGGAGGAGGCGGACGCGCCGTTTCCCCCAGACGCTGACTGACCTCCACCATTCCCTAGATGTCTTGTGAGGAACTGTGGCAGATCATAGTTATCCGTGTCCGTTTCCTCGTCATTGTTATTGGAACCGGCAGCCCGGACGCGAGCGTAAGGATGCTCCGCGGGATTCTTCTTTAATTTTGCGTACGGATGATGTAAACTTGTGCTCGCGTACGTTTCCGAGTCTGACGAAGGCGTAGCTTCATTGCCCTTCACTCTGGGAACGGCACCGCCTCCAGAGCTGGGGCCCGGCGGAACGCCGTTCACCACCGGCAGACTACCACTTGTCGACGAAGATCCCTTTCCGGAGGACGATGACAAGGGATTCTCGCGGATTTGAGCGTAGTAACTGGATCGCTTGGGGCCTTCTGGAAGTGGAGTCTCTCCAACGGTTGCGTACAGCTCTGAAGTTCCGTCATGACTGAGAACGGAGCTACTTCGACGAGGAGGATGTGAGGTGGCGCCTCCAGGCGTTTGGGGAAGATCCGGAAGCTGACGATGCTGTGCACTAGCCCTATAAAAAGGAAAGTAGGCAAATAACAATATTTAAATAAATGGCTTAAATTGGACTTTAAAGTGGAAAAGGAAAAACAAGCCCCACATTTAACAAAAGCAACTTTTCAACACTCGCTTTACAGGTGAGTACGTTAAAAAAGCAAAAAAGGTACATATATAGACACAAAAAAGTTCAATGACAGACAAAACAACAACAAATCAAAAGTGAACCTTTTAAGTGAACCAGCCAAATCACTTGAATCTTGAGACGAAGTAAGTCTTGACGCTCCAGAAGATCTTCTGTACTCCATCGCGAGTCTATTGTCTCCATTAACCACGGCGGAATTTGGAGAGCCATCCAGAACGGCGGTGGGATCAATATTTGAGATGACTGCTCCTGTTGCTAGTGCACCTCCTTTGTCTACGGAGGAGGAGGCCACGAGAGGATGATGATGACGGATCTTGACTTCCGTTTCTCCGTCAGTTGAGTCTCTCTTGGAAATGCCAATGGGAGGAGACTGAGCTCTGAGGTGACTGCTGGGAGCTCCAGTTGCGGAAGTAGACGGACCTGGAATGGCAGCAGCAGCACTGCTGCTGCTGTTTGGTATCGCGACAAAGTTGGAATCTGCCGTGGGGAGCATGGTCATTCGACCCTCCAATCCGTACATCTCATCTCTGGAGTGAGGGGCGACGTTAGTTTAGTAGGAATGCATTTGGCAGGTTCAGCAGCAGGTTCAACAGAGTTACAGTAAAGCAACAGAAATAAAAAGCAAAACATAAAAAAATTAATAAAAAGGTTAAAAAGTAAAATAAAAAATGAATTAGTTAAATGCACACACGCAAAAAAAAATATACAGACACATGAAACATCAACGACTATAGTCGACCGGATTTTTCTACTGTTATATTAACCTGACATTTTCACCACCAAAAAAATAGTAATAACTTGTATTATTGAGGCCGATAAATTTGGTCATCAAGCTTATGTCACATTCATAACAATTATTTTGATTATTGCAAAAAAATAAAGATAATTTGGTGTGAATATTTTATAATAAAAGCGTTATTCAAACTAAGAACAAAAAAATGAACCAGTCTTTTTTTTAATTGTCGATGATTTTGGAGATGATTAAAACAGATCTCTTTTGACTGGAAAGATGATGTTTTAGCTGATTTTTTGTGCTTTTAATCAGTTTTAATTTTGGAAAGGGTAGACGATGATAACGTACTTTGTGGTGGTTTTGCGAACACAACAGTGATTAAAGACGCATTTGACGACGAGGATAACCCCGATGATGATGGGGAGGAGGAGGGTGGCGATAAGGGGAGCTGAGCCGTATCTTATCCATCTCTCCTCGTCTGCTGCTTCATCACTTGAAAGCACTGCCATTATCCTTTTCACGACGACGACTACTGCTCCGACGACCGCAACAAAAACTGGTGGCAACGACGCTGACGCTGCTGCTACAAGGACTGCTCTTCCGTCGTAGATTGCAGGAAGAACCCATCGCCCTAAATACAGTTAAACCCAAGTTTATTAATTGTTCGTTAAGGAATAACTATTAAAACTAAAAGCATATGATAATATAAGTAGACTCTGTTGCTCCAACCTTTCACGCGCTTTCCAGTCGAATCTGAGTTCCAATTACGACCTTCCTCTCGCAACAATGAGCTAAATTCATCACTTCTTCTTCTTGTTCAAACTTTTAATCCAAAAGCACCTCACGCAAAACTAAATCCGCTCATCCACAACAACGATTCATTTAACTCAATTCATCCGATAACATTCTCAAGGATTCACTTTTGTAACTTCCTTCCTCCTCTCTCCAAAGTCCATTAAAATAATGTCTTAATATATCTCTCAATTTACTCGAAAAAGTAATCAAGTACTCAAAGAATGTTAATATTAAATTAAAGCCTCTCCACAATCAGCAGTAAGACAAAAAGAAACAGGTTTTATCTCCAATCAATGCCCATCATCAATCAACAACAAACAATGAATAAATAATTTGTCGTAATGACTTAAAGACTCCAATTATCTCATTAAATTCCTCTAAAAATCCTCCTCCTTCGCCACTCAAGTCACGTAAACTTCACCAAAAATTCCTCCTTTAACAAATTTCGCTTAGCTTGCTCGCACACACAACTCACAACACAACTAACTCATTTACAGCTTGACTCAGACTTTAATCATCCTCTTCTAAGAACTTTTAACTGTTTTTGTGGCAATCAAGATGACAAACTCACATTATCATCCTCATCATCACACATCCCACATCTGTCAAAACAAACGCCTTGTCTTCTTGAACGCTGTGTGCTTCTCCTTCACACGTCCGCTCTGTTGCTGTATATTATAAGGCGTTTATAATCGTTAACTTAATTGCTTGGATAAATAATAATGTTATTTGACTTGATATTATTATAAAAAAAGTTGCATTGCCAGAAGCATAATAACAAACAAGACGAGAAGAAGTGAAACTTTTTTATTTGCATTTACATTACATGCCTCTCTCTCTCGCGAGAGTATAACAAATGCCATTATCAAATTGTCCTCAATCAATCAATGCATCTCTCTTGCGAGTAGTGTTGGTGTTTGTTGTATTGTTTGTGTGTGTGGATGTACATGTACGCGAGCACATACTCATCCGCTGATAGTGTTTATCAACAAATCTTCATATGCATCCATGCGTCCATCCTCTTATGCACATACCTCCGTGTTTACAATAATAACATGAGCACATACTTGGCCAAAGTATGTGCAGGTAGGCAGGCAGTGTAATGAACAGAATGAATGTATTTTTTGGGTTCACTAGATAGGTCAACTTTGAAACATGGCGCGCTCCGCATTTTTGGGGTGTTTACGCTAACATTTCCCTGTCTCAACTCTATGACTCGACGGAGCTCCATGTTTAACAAATGGGGCATCTTAATCTTGAAATAAATTCATGCGATGTATTTACGAGGATTCTTTTTTTAAAGATTTTTTTTGGAAAATTAGTTTAATTGCTTGATTATGCGCCTTTATTATTCTCCAGCCTTATAATTATTATCATCGTTAGCAAAAATTAGCTTTTTTTCTTCCTTAAATGTTGATTAGATTAACATTTTTTTGTAATCTTACGTTGCTTTTAAAAAATCATAACAAATAAGAAGGGTTTTTTCATGAGGTTTTGTTGACTGATTTAAAGTTGTTAGTTTAATTAATTAATACTCGGCACTTATATTGTTACAAATTAGTATATTTTTTATAATGATCAGGTTCATTATTTGCATTTTTGCTTAAAACAGAATTAATTAATACAAGCTTGTTGATTATTGCCTTCATTTCTCTTTTCTAACGAACGCTATTTTTAAACGTAAAGTGCGACATAAAGAAATAAAAAGACAAGTTGTTTACAATATTTGCTGTTTGCTGTAAACTGCTGCTGTTGCTTTGCTGTCTGCTGGTATAAGCAGTTTTTAACAATAATAATAGCATTAACAAAAATTTAATTAACACAGGAGAATAGAAATAAAAAGTAGTGTTATGTTTTTGGAAGAAATAAACTAGATTAAGTATTTTGTGTGTATCAAATGCAAAAAAGTGACGTAGTAAATAATGTAGAGTTTTAAAATGTACCTAGTCCATACAAAAATTGTACGAAACAGTATAATGTAGTTGATAGTGAAATTAGGTATATTTAAGTTGAGAAAATATTCCGGGTTAGTCATCATAATCTCCGCACATATCTTGTTGATTCCTATACGCCTTCTCGTTATCGGGTTCCAGTTTAATTAGGTCATCAATTCGCAAAATTGTGATGGCTGCCTCGGTGGCAAACTTCAAACTCTTGATTTTAGAGATGGCCGGTTCCAAAACTCCGGCTGCCTTATTGTCCCTTGTCGTTCCAGAATTCAAATCGAGACCAGTCCTAAAAAATACAAAAATCAGGATAAGATTAACTCAGTTTTTCCGTATCATTAAAATCATGCCAAAAACTAATATTCTGAAACAAGTATTTTAGGAAATTACCATTTCAAATGGGCATGATCGGCCTTGGTCTGCGAAGCGTTGTGGAAGGCTCTCAACTTGGACACTAAATCTGTAGCGTCTTGTGCCGCATTCACCGTCAAAGTCTTTGGAATAACCAACAGAGACTTGGCAAACTCGGCAATGGCCAGTTGCTCCCTGGAACTGAGTGAGGTGGCGAAGTTCTCCAGATAAATTGATAAGGCTGCCTCCACAGCACCTCCGCCCGGAACAACCTTTTTGCTTTCGCAAACTCTCTTGATAACACAGAGGGAATCGTGAATGGATCTCTCCATTTCATCGACATAGAAGTCGTTTGGTCCTCGGAGAATGATAGATGCTGCGGTACGGGCCTTTGGTCTAAATAAAATTAGGCAATTAATCAGATTAGAAGGGAACTAAATAGGAAGGAAAATTGAAAGAATAATTGGAAACATTGTTTCATTTGTTTCTTCTCTACTTACTCTTTGATAAGGATGAGCTCATCATCGCATATCCTGTCCTGGACAACTTCCTTGGCCTCTCCCAAATACTGAGCCTCGAAGGTCTCCTCTCCTTCCAAATTGGAAAGGTTGGAGAGCAAAGTTGCCCCAGTGGCCTTTGCGATTCTCTTCAGATCAGCTTTCTTGCACCTTCTCACAGCCATTGCTCCAGCCTCGACGAAATACTTCAGGCAGAGGTCATCAATGCCTCCCGTGACGAGAATGACGTTGGCCCCGGAGGACAGAATTTTGAGGACCTTTTCCTTGGTGAGATCAGCTTCTCGTTGTCTGATGGGCTCCAACTTGGATGGGTCTGTGAGGAGGACTTGCACTCCCATTTTCATTTTGGCCTTTTGAAGGGAGAAGTCGAGACAGGCGATCTTTGCCTTTTCAATACGCTTGGGCATCAGTTGGGAAGCGACGGTGCAGTTCAGAGCGTATCCTTGAACGAGGAAACTCTCCCGGGCACTTTTACCGTGCGCTTTGAGAACGTTAATGGACTTGATTGGGTAAATGTTATTGCCTTTGGCGTCTGGAAATTTGACGTAGTCGCAAGCGTCAACGGCCATTTGTCCAAAAAACTCGGCATCTCTGCAAACAAATAGACACGATAAATCATAAAAATCTGACCATTGAATAGAAACGTAACATGACAAACAATTTGATTATAACTTACGCTCCGATAAGTTTACTGGACATTGAGGTTTTCGCTGCGTTGATAAGACAGTCCTTGCCCAACTCCGAAACTGGAATTGTAAGATTTTCCGCAATGTAGCGACAGGCTTCCCTAAGAAAAGAAGACAAAAGTACGATTAAATCAAGTAATCAAAATTACACTTCTCGACAATTATCTACGTATAATAAACACATGTTGTAATCTTACTTGCACGCCAGACGATATCCAGAAATGATGGTAGTAGGATGAATCTTCTGCTTCACGAGCTCGTCCGCGTTCTTCAGCAGTTCAGCAGCAATGATAACAACGGAAGTGGTTCCATCCCCGACCTCCTGATCCTGAAGCTGTGACAACTCGACCAAAACCTTGGCGGCAGGGTGCTCCACTTCCAAAAGCTTCAAAATAGTTGCACCGTCATTGGTAATGGTCACGTCTCCAATGTCATCCACCAGCATCTTATCCAGGCCCACCGGTCCCAGCGAACTTTTCACAATGTTGGCAATTGCTGATGCTGCCATAACTGAAAAATCACCAATTAAACCAACACATCAATTAAAAATTCTCAGTTTCAGCAAATTGCCCAGTATTCATCATTTCCAAAAGTCCAACTTACCATTCTGAGTCCGCACAGGTTGACCACGGGACCTGCTTCCAGAAAACGGGAATGAAGTAACAGTTGCCATTTTGTTTACAACACTGCAAACTCTTTCACACGACAATTAATTTAATTAAAATAGTTTAAATCACTCGGCTAATTAAATTTGTTCACAGACACAGTGGGACTCTGACTCACTCCCTTGTTTTCTCTCGTGCGAGTGTGCTTCTCCGCCTACACTTGGTTGACTGATATGCGGTATTGTGCAGTGCAATGCATTGGATTCAATCTCGGCGCCCCGTCTCATCATGCCCCCTGGACAAAGGACTGTTCCAGAAGAAGCGCACACTTTCTTATGCAACCTGCGCCAGAAGCTTGGCCATAGAGCAACGGGCTGGATGACTGGCTCGGAGACAAAGGAATTTATTATTTTTGCTTGGAAAATTTTTGCAAAGGAATTGCAGACGCGAAGAGAAACATGTGAGAGGTGACTCTCAAGCGGGCTTTTGTTGTTCTCTGAAAGCTTTCTTGTCATTCTTCTTGTTTTGGGAGACGAGTTAACTGGATGAGTGTATTGTTGGGTTTAATTAATTGTGATTCAGGGTTTAAAGTGGTTTAAGGAGCATTTAAAAATGGCAGACTGTGAGGCAAGCAGTAAGGAAGTGGAGACGCTGATGGAGGCAAGGTCAGCAGTGCCCCTGGAGAAACTGAATGGAGAGGCGAGTGGGAAAAGTAACGGAGTTAATGGAGGTGGTGTCCAGGAAGAGATTGTGAACAAGGACGAGGAACAGTATTTGGAGTTGATTAGGAGAATTCTGAAGGAGGGACATGGGAGGGATGACAGGACTGGAACTGGCACCATATCCGTATTTGGGGCGCAGATGCGTTTCGATTTGAGAAATGGTAAGGAATAGAAACGATGCCAAACCCGTGTAATGTTTTGAAAGTAAAATGAGGTGTTAATCTTGTGGTTAATACTAATTGGTATTTGGGTTATGTTCAGATGTTTTCCCGTTGCTGACGACAAAGCGAGTATTCTGGAAGGGTATCTTGGAGGAGCTGTTGTGGTTTATCAGAGGATGCACAAACGCCAACGAGCTGAAGGCGAAAGGAGTGCACATTTGGGATGGGAACTCCTCCAGGGAGTTTCTGGACAAGATGGGATTCACGGAGCGGGAGGAAGGAGACTTGGGACCCGTCTATGGCTTCCAGTGGCGTCATTTTGGAGCTGAATACAAGACCATGGGAGAGGACTACACGGGGAAAGGGGTGGATCAGTTGCAGCAAGTTATTGACATGATTAAAAATGATCCTTACTCGAGGAGGATTATCATGACAGCTTGGAATCCTTCGGATATCCCTCAAATGGCTTTGCCTCCGTGTCACTGCCTCGCTCAGTTTTACGTGGATCCCAAGCGGCAGGAGTTGAGCTGCCAGTTGTACCAGAGATCTGCGGATATTGGACTAGGTACTTATTCAATTGAAAAGATGATTTGATTACAATTTATTTGTGGCACACAGTGCGTATTGACGAATTTATTGAATTTCCAGGTGTTCCATTCAATATCGCCAGTTACGCTTTGCTGACAAGAATGATTGCTCACGTGACTGGGCTGAAGCCAGGAGATTTTGTACACACGCTGGGAGACGCCCACGTGTACTCCAATCATGTGGACGCACTGAAAATCCAAGTTGAACGCAAGCCGCGCACCTTCCCCACAATGAAGATCAAAAGACAAGTGGCAAACATTGAAGACTTTACCGCTGAGGACTTTGAAATCGAAGGGTACACACCGTACGGAAAAATTGAAATGAAAATGGCTGTTTGAACCGAGCAAATTATTAAATGAAACGATAATGAAGACTACAAAATAATATTTATGCATAGAGGAGAATCAATTTTGTATAATACAACGAGTATTACAAAAATTATATTAATTAATTTCTACAAGTTTACCTTTGAAACAGTCACAATTACAGAGCAGCATTCTTTATTATATATTTGTGCTACAATGTTGCAAGCACGCTAACGAATTTCATACTTTTAATATTAAATTATTTTAAAAGACGATAAAATTTATGGATTGACATTGTAGTTAATTTATTTAGTCTGTATTTCCACCTTCCATATAAGCATATCGCAGTCATGTATTAAGCCGTAACACTTTCCTCTGTGGCATTTGATTTTTTTCTTAGTGGAACAGGAATGAGGTCCGGAGGTGGTGGCACAACTTCAATGGGCTCCTCCAAATAGTCGTCAGCAGGTGGAGGGGGACAATTGATGTGATCGGTTGGCAATAAAAGTTCCGGTTGGAGACCGAATTCCCTCAGCCTGTTATGGACGTACTCCCTCAAGTCTGCTGGATACTCGCGAGTTCTCGATAAGATCCAGATGCTCTCTGCACAAATAGAAAAAACAGAAGTTTAACAATTTGTTTGATTATACTAATACGTGTTAGCACACCAACTAAATTTCTTGGGAGTTTTGGTTGATAACCCGTACGCATGTTGACGACAGCTCCAGTGATGAGCGTAAATTCTTCACAGGCCCATTTGATAGAGTAGTCATCGTAGTCCGTTTCCAGAATCCAGTAAGGATACTTAAAGGCCACCAGTGGAATGTTGGTCATTGGAATCAGGACATTGACCATTAAGCTTATCTGGGCGCTACCGTCGTGGCTAATGATTTTGCCGGCGGAGGGAGTAGGGATTTTCTTCATAGTACTAAATTATGTATATTTTTTCAATTAATTATTCTGTGTGCTACTAATGACTTAATTCATAATTGTTGTAAATTAGCTTGCCCATATTGAATTTGCACAATGTCGGCTGAGAAAGAAACTCCGTCTGGCTTGAGATCCTTGTAGCGAACGTAAATGCATTTTCCACTGATTTCCGGCAAGAAAAGCGACTTTTCCACTTCGAACCATAGCCCCTTGTACTGCAGTGGTAGAGTTAAATACTCAATTAATTAAAATCCTGTTTTATACCCAAATTATGTTTAAAAAGAAGTTTCTGACCTTTTGAAAGTTAAAGTGTCTCATGGGTTTGATGCCTTTTGGACATCCTCCCGAAGTGAAATATTGTCCATGCACAAAGGTGGATGGGAGGAACAGGGCTGGGAAAAGTATTAAAAATATTTCCAGTGACATTTTAAAATGTAATGCCTACTTTAAAATTGGCTAACTGTAATTTGAATTATTTAAAATAATGATTCGTTCCAGAAACAAATAGGGGATATTATTCTTATTGATTATTCCATTCCTCACATTCTGATGGCAAATGAGGAGCCCTTGAACTTTTTTGTTCATGCTTAAAACTCAGATGAATCGATTCACCACATACATATATTATAGCAGACTTATGTGACTTTAAAATGCAGACAAACAATGGACTCAACAATTCAAACCTTGGAGGAAATGGAGGAGGTGACAATGTAAAAATTCTGTGACAATGCAAATGCATTGGAAGTCTAAAAACAGACGATGTTAGTAACGAACCGCCATCTAAAATACATGGGATATGCCTTAGAAACAATAGCCAGTACCCGAGCAAGTACATAACAGTCACAGACAATTTATTTTTTTACACTGCCTCACCTCCTCCATATAAGTATTTAGCTCAGTGATTCAAACCGACAGGGAGGTACCTTCATATGGTAAAGAAAATTGTCACCTAAAGAGGGAAGAAACATAAACGGGCAAGAAGATAGGAAATTCCTTTTTAGGTTGGGGTTTAGAAGAATGCATAGCATACATACATTGTCAACATTTGCAGGGCCCTTTTTTATCATAACAAAAATAGAATGACTGCATTCATTGTTTCTTTATTATTATTCATTCACAAAGCAACTCTGACACTGGAAGGGAGTGTTCTGCATTAAAATATTAAAAACGAAAATAGTTCAAAGGGTTTCATTGTAGTATGGGTGTCAACGGCCAATGAGCAACTAAATCAAACAATCAATGCATTTTTTGTATTTTCTCAGTTAAGTACCTACAAGAATCCTATCTTCGTTAAATGATAACAACGCAAGCAACTTATGACGACTTTTAATCATTAATGATGACCAAGAAAGCATGTGTCAATCTCAGGGGTATTGTGAGACAGCTTAAAATATTTATATTTTGACCACTTTAAAATTTGAATGAATTAGACTTTAAAAATTGTTTAGTTTTTAATGATGATTGTTACTACTTAATTGAAATTAAAGCTATTGAATTAAACGTAGCATTTTCTCACGTCGCCCCAAACAAAATGTGCATCCTCGTAACACAAATTAATTAGTTGCTCATGTTTTATATCTTTGCGAGTTCATGGCTATTAAAATGTGAGTTGAACAACCAGAAAACGACTTCATCATTTTATCTTTTAAGTTAATCTTTGAAAGCTCGTCGAAACAACATTTCAGAAACATGGGGAAATTTTTGGGATTTAAGCAGAGTATTTTGTTTTTCTTTCTTCTTCACCTTATCAATCTTCCATATCATATTGCATATCATGATATTGATCATTAAGCTACACGTAAATGCAGTATGTTAATGCATCCTCTTCAATTAACCAATTAACAAAAAGTGATAATCTGCAAATTGAGGAAAATTACTTTGACATAATCTCTATATAAGCACGCTGTCAACTTTTATTTTCAGTTCAAAATACAAGCAGTATTTTTAACCTTTTATGTAAATCTCAATACGGCAAGATGAGGGCCAACACTGTAAGTCATCCGAATTCCACCAATTTATGATAAGCTTGTTCTTATCTACTTGGAGTGCCTTTTAATAGTCATTCAATTTGCATAATATTTGCATAATTTTCAGAGACTCCTTACTCCACTGGTGCTGGTAATGTTGATGCTGACATTTGTCCATGCCATCCCCATCTCCGAAAACGCCACAATGCTCGCATCTCAGCAAAATCGTACGAGTTGGAACACCACCGCAGTTTTCGAGCGAGTTGGAAAGTTCCTTGGAATCGGCCTTAGTCTTGGAATATTAGGAGATCCTTATCCCTTCGGACAGCCTTATCCATGCTCCGTGTACGGTTATCCTGCGCCCTACGCTCCACCGGGAAGCTATCCTTGCGGCTATCCCTACTACTTTGGTTAATTTATCTTCTACAATTTTTTTCTGCTCTGGTTTAATTACTCATCACTTTCATTAAAAAGAGAATGCATTGCCAAAAAAAGCAAGAGATCCTTGTTTTCTTAATGCACTAACCTTGTTCTGCCACTTGTCACATTTTTTATTGGTTTGTTCGACAACAATCAAAAAAGAGTATCAAAAAAACCTGACTCCCTACTTTGTTATCTTTGTACTAGTGAGCATTGTTGACCGAGAGAAGTTATCAAAGTCCATCAACATAAAAAATCATCAAAAGCAATCAAAAAAGTGCCGGCCACACCTGTCAAAATGGTCAGCACACTTTTTGCATCTCATTTATCTTCGTCACCTCTCTCGTACTTTTTATCTTTATCCGAGCATCCAAACTCTTTTCCTTTGTTTCACATTTCAATTCACATGACCATTTGACCATTGTTATTTTTGAAAAGTGTCTGCAACGCTGCCAAAAATGCCAAAAGCCAATTTCTCTTCTTTTAATCATGTTGCAGTTTTGCAATGCAATCAGAGTAACACAATGAGAATCTGTGTCTAAATCAATCCCTGTCGATATCAGAAACAACAATGTCGTATTCTACTATTGAACAAGTGCAGTGATTGATTTGTAGTACAATTTTCAACAGAATGGCATCATGACAGGGCTTTTTGTGCATCCCGTTTTAATGAAGCTTTACATGACAATGCAATGCAGTGGCTATGATCATTGTTACGAGATGCATAGATAGTGTATGTATTTATTGTAAACATTTTAAAAGATAAAACTTAATCAGATCTTGTAAGGAGTTTGATAAAACTGGTATGAGCTGTAAGATGGAGTGGAAGGAGTGGATGCGAGATAAGTTTGTTCCAGTTGCTCATAGAGTTTTTCCAGCTCTTCATACTTCTTACTGGACACTAGGTATTGATGCTGGACGGTTCGTCGGTACACGAAGAATGCGACGACGAGAATGATGATGAGAACTGGAGTCATGATCACAGTAGCTGGAAGAGATAAACGTTACAAGGTTACAACAAACAACGGACTGTTAAGCAAGTGGTCAGTTAAAAATATATTTTCCTACCTGCTTTTGCTGAAGCAGGTGTGAAATCTGTAGACTTGATCCAGCAAACCAGAATGACATCTAGTATAAAGAAGAATATAGACAGATATGTGGTTAGGATCCAACTGACGTGTATCCACTGTCTCATCTTATCATGCGGAGATTCATTTGCACCGGAAATGATTTTTCCTTTTGCCACGCAGTCAATGTAAGGAAGAATGTAGGTGCAGATAACATTGGCAATCATGCACGTTGACACAAGGAGGGATGTCGCTATTACGTGGGCCATCAACACAGATGAGTTGACACTGTCTCCTATGTTGAGCTCCACCGTTGCAGCCTTTAATGATAAGGATAAGCCCCGGGTATATGGATTAACAATAACATCTTTTTAAAGGTTATTTGTATTACCACTGCAAATTCCGCCATCAACACAGACATTTCCGTTACGTTTGTCAGGCTAGACTTGGCTACGGTCATTCGCCTCCATGATAAGTATTCTGGGGTGTTTATAAGCCCCGGATTCGGAAACCTTGTCATTTCCCGTTGGATTGCCTTGTTTGAAATTATGTACAAGTTTTCTCAGACAATAATTTTGTCCCTTGCAAAAAATCACGAGCTACTCATGGTCAGGTAATCAGATCCCGGTCACTGTAACTGCGGCTGTTGCACAATAAAAATCAGCACAGCACCAAAAATACTTTTTTTCAGTTCTACAGCTTTTGCCAATTGTTCCAATATTTTCCAGAGTCCCGTATTATTACACGTATGATAAGGCGTAAGCCCGCATCATTATCCATTGTATCGCAGCGGAACGGAAACGTAATTGTGGTTTTAGGCGAAAAGAGCACGCGCGCAACCCGAATTACAATGTAATCAGCGCAAAGGTTATCAAAGTTCTCGGTCTCATGATCAAGGATTTATGGTGATAATAACAGTATGTAGTATTATCCTTCACTTATCATTTATGGCTGTGGATATCAGCACATGATTCCATGAAATTAGAATTTGCTTGCGTAGCGAATGTCGATTTTATGATGCATGTTGTTTGTTAGGTATATAAGAACAGGAATAAAATGGTTACGTAAGATCGCAAACACTTGATACGTAAAAACATTACATAACAAATGGAAACGGATTTTGTTTGCAAATCCACCTTCCACGTTGACATAAATGTAAATGCACATCCATCCGGAAGAACATAGTCTTATCAGTCAAACGAAGGTTATCATATCATTCCATACTATATATTTAACTTTTAAAGTGTGTATATGGCCATTAGCATCGATTCTGCTGCTAAACGATAGCCTATAAAAATTTGCTGACCTCTCCCACCACGCGCTACTGGGCAGGGCAGGCCTGACCGATAAAAATTAAAGCATTTCCGTGTTTTCCGTCAAATTCTAATGAGCTGATGAACTCTCCGAAGAAAGCAAGCAAAAAACGAGGTGCGATAGCGTTGATGATACATCTTGTTGTAGGCAGTACGGTAGTACCTAACGGAAGTTGGAAAGCATTAAAAACCCAGCTCAAATCAGTTCAGTAGTCCTTTCATTCCCATTTCTTCCCAAAATGCTATACTACTTTCTTCCGGACGAAAAAACAAACACAAAAAAACCTGCCTACCCACCTATCTAATCAAATCACGCAGGTTGTTGAGAATTTGAATGATTTTGATGTTATGTAAAATTTATTTGTAGTAGTTTTCATTTTCCTTTTGTGCACGTGCACTTTTCGTTGCGTTTCGTTTTGGAGAAAAGGCAAGTAAAAAGATCGAGAAAGAACAGAGAGAGACGAGTGGTCGTCAGAATGAGAATGAGAGTTGGTTGCTTGCAGTGGCTGAGTAGAAATTAATTGTTGTTGGTCAGAATTTTAATTGAGATTCAGAGTTCAATTGTAGAGTTCAAGATTAGTAATTGATTTGGCGAATAAATAAAGAAGTTTTGATTTTACTAGTAATTTTCCTCCTAAATAAACTGTTGTTGTTTAAAACTGCATTGATTTAAACCTGAGGGTTTCATTACGTAATCAAGTTAATGGTGCATCTTAGTCTGGGATTTGAGTGACACTGATTCGTGCGGGTAGCCTTTTTGGTGCCACAACATTTCTGGAGGCCCTGCCCAGATACTGAAGGTGCTAGTTGGTGGTTACTGATTACGAGATGGACAGATTAGTGCGTGGGAGGCGTCCCGTCAGGGAGCAGTTAATGCAGTTGGTGAAGGAGGTGACGGACATTTTGAAGAAAGAACCGCCGTCTGAAGAGGAAGTGAAGACACTGTGGATCAACTACGACCTTTTGGAGAGCACTATGAATGAGATCCAAGTGTGGGATGATAAGATCAAGGATCAGATGTGTGAGGAGGCGGTCAGTGTGGAGGTCGAAGATAAGGAGTATGGAGAGATGCAGCATTATCGAAAAACCTACTTGAGTGCTCGTGGAGAACTGGATGGCTATTATTCGAACCTGGAAGCCAATGGGAATCACGATAATGCCGAAACTGAATCCATCACCACCTCAACAGCGGAGAGGAGGAAGAAGTATCATTGGCCGGAGGTGAAATTGAAGACGTTTGGTGGAAAACTGAAGGACTGGCTAGGATGGTGGTCGCAGTTTCGACAAATTCATGAAGACGATGATCTGCATACAACTGCCAAGTTCCAGTTTTTGGTGCAAGCAATGGAAACCGGAAGTGAAGCAAAGGACATTGTAGAGAGTTACCCAATGACTGTCCAACATTACGAAATTGCTGTGGCCGCTCTGCGTGAGCGGTTTGGACGACATGACCTACTCTTGCAAGTTTATATCAGGGAGCTTCTAACGCTGGTTATTTCAAATGTGACGAGCAGTCAGAGAATGCCACTGGCACAGCTCTACATTCGTTTGGAGTCACATTTACGCTGCTTGGCCGAGCTAAACTTGGATAAAGCTGACGAGCTACCTGGCTGTTTCCTCTTGTAGAGTCGAGTCTCTCCGAAGAAACTTTGCGAGCTTGGCAGCGCAGCCCTCAGTCACGAGTGGAAGGAATCCAAGTGACCCCGAAGAAGACGCGACTAGATATGCTGATGGACTTTATTAAGTCAGAAGTACGGAGTGACCAACAGATTGCACTGGCGCAGCAGGGATTTCAAGAAAAGAAATCACAGGAGTTGAGGAAGATTCAGAAGCAGTAAGCCTCAACATGATCAGATGGTGCCAACAGCAGCAAGCCTTTTTGTTGGGCAATCACCAAAATGTGGAGCCTGTGGAGGGGCCCATGCAGTGGAGAAATGTTCAACTTTAATGAAAATGGGACGTACCGAGCAATCAGCAATCATTAAGGAGAAATCCCTGTGCTTTAAATGTTTGAGATCCGGCCATCGTCGTGACGCGTGCAGAAGAAGAGTGGATTGTGGCATATGTAAGAAGGGACATTATGATATTGTGTGTCCGACCAAGGGGAATGCCACAGGTTCCAAGAATTCCGGAAAACGATCTGCAGAACAGGAGAGTGGAGCAGCGTCGAAACGAGCGAGTTTTGTGGGAGGCCGTCAAGATGGAGATTTGCAAATTGTAACGCAAAACAGTAACCAGTGCAGCGGCTCGGTACTTCTTAACTCGATCAAAGTGAAGATTTTGGACAAGGCTGGCAACATGAAAACCGTGCGCTTGGTTGGAGATTCTGGAAGTCAAAGAAGTTTTGGAGCAGAAAGAATACTGAAAGATGTTCGTGAGATATCGGCTGGAGAGGAATGGCTGCAGACTGTGCTTTTTGGAGGAGAGCAGACACTTCCTACGCGCTACCCGAAGAAAACTATTGCGGTCATTGGATTTAATGGGAAGAAGATGCATATGGAGCTACTAGAAAAGAAGAAAATAACAGGTACCATCCGAGAGATACCACGTGGCCATTGGATCCATGAATGTCAACAGCATGGCATCGCATTAAATGATATTGGAGAGAATTGGAGCGAAGCCGATATCCTGATTGGAAATGATTATTGGGGCCTTATCAGAACTGGTAAAATGGTACATTTGGCGAGCGGACTAGTAGCAGAGGAGACCGTCTTTGGGTGGACACTGGGAGGAAGGCTGCCTGCGGAAAGTATTATGACTTCAACTCTGACAATGAAGAGCGCTCCTCCTCAAGATATTGAACGACTGTGGAGTCTGGAGTCTTTGGGAATCAAGGATCCAGCAGAATCAAAAACAATGGAAGAAGAGGAGGAGGCTGCCTTACAACACTTTGCTGAAAATGTTAGCCAAGATGCAGATGGGAGGTACGTTGTGGCTTTACCTTGGAGGATGCCTTGTAGAGTCCTACCTACAAATAGAAAAGTAGCAGAACAACGGCTCAAACGCGCAACGTACAAATTGGAGGCGACAGGAAAGCTGGGAGCGTATCACGCTTGTTTCAAGAGTTGGGAGGCTGAGGACATAATACGGAAGGTGAATATAAATGGAGAAATTGGACACCTAATTCCTCATCGGCCAGTGTTTAAGGAGAGCGTGACCACTCCTGTTAGACCCGTTTATGATGCGTCTTGTCGTCAAGCCAGAAATCCGTCCCTCAACGACTGTTTGTACAAGGGCCCTAATCTAATTGAGCGAATACCTGCAATGCTGCTGAGATTTGGACACAGAAAACTGGGAGTAACCGCGGATATCCGAAAGGCTTTCCAAATGCTGGGGGTCAAGGAACCAGACCGGAAGTATCAGTGCTTCTTATGGTGGGAGAATGAAGATTGTCGGGAGATGGTAGCATATGAACACGAACGCGTTGTCTTTGGGATAACAAGTTCACCGTTCCTGCTGGGAGCTACCATCAATTATCATTTGGATCATTCTCAAGATATTGATATGGCACTGATACTAAAACGTAGTTTCTACGTAGATAATCTGGTGACCTCGGTCAGCACCTGGGAAGACTATGTGGATTTGAGAGAGCGTTCTAATTGCATTATGGAATCGGCAAAAATGGAACTCAGACAGTGGGAGTGCACTGATGAAAAACAAGTTATGGATGGTGCACAGAAAAATGGAGTTTTGCCGATACTTGGACTGGACTGGAACCGAAATGAAGACTGGCTCAATTGCAGCATCAAAAAGATCGTCATCGACGCGTTGGTGACAAAGAGGATGATGCTGTCTGCAGTAGCACAAGTGTTTGACCCAATGGGGTATCTTGCGCCTGCTCTGCTTACTCCGAAGATAATGATACAAGAAATGTGGAGTAGGAGAAGCGGATGGGATGAGCCAGTACCTGGAGAGGTTTCCAGAAAATTTGAAAAATGGATGGAGCAATTAGAACTGCTGAAAGAAGTGAAGATTCCAAGGTGGAATAAGATGGAGTACGCGGTGATTTATGAAGTAAACGTTTTCTGTGATAGCTCAAGCGATGGAATGGCAGCGGTAGCATTTATGAAGACTGACGATGGAAATGGAAGAAAGTTGCAGTTTCTCATGTGCAAGTCTCGCCTTACACCAATCAAGAAAATAACAATACCGAGATCCGAGTTAGTGGCATGCGTTATTGGAGTGAGAATTGCAAAATTGATCGCTGAGGCACTGGGGCTGAAGGAAGACAACTTTGTTTTTTGGACGGATTCATCAACTGCACTCGCATGGATAAGGCGGAATGGAGACTGGGGAGTATTTGTGAGGAATCGAGTTGCAGAGATCTTGAAGACATCAAAGTTGGAGCAGTGGCGTCATGTGCCTGGAGTTGCAAATCCCGCCGATTTGCCTTCTCGTGGATGCTCTCCACAGGCACTGCTTCAGTCAAGATGGTGGGAGGGACCTTCATGGTTGTTAGAAGCCCCAATGGGAGCTGGATGGAGCCAAGAAACCGCTGAGGTGGTGAATGAGGAGGAAGTTGGAGCCGAATTGATGAAACGTTCTTTGTTTATGGCGAATACGGTGGCTGAAGAACCTCGCTTCTCAACATACAGACAAAACGTAGCGGTTTGGGGATGGATTCTCAGATTTATCAACAACTGTCGTGGTCAAGAAGAGAAGAGTCATCGCAATCTCACCATCATGGAACTCCGAAGGGCAGAGAAAGTAGTGTTGCGGAATGTCCAAAGCGATGCTTTCCAAGAGGAAAGTAAAACAATTGGAGGTATACACGTCGGCTTGGATGAAGAGCGATTATTTCGAGTGAAAACTCGCCTGGGAAATCGCATGGATAATTTGGACTTCAAATTTCCGATCGTGTTGCCAAAATGACATCCACTTGTGGATATGTTGGTTATGGACATTCATCGCTATCACGGCCACGGAGGAGTTCAGTTTACGTTGGGAAAGCTCCGAGAAAAGTACTGGATCATTCAGTCACGACGAGTAGTACGCAGAGTGATTCGGAGCTGTGTGAAATGCAAAAGACATGCTAGTCAACCAATGGAAGTGGAGCCCGCTCATTTGCCAAGTAGGAGAGTGGAAGATTGTGACGTTTTTTCTACTACTGGAGTAGATTTGGCTGGACCAATGTACCTGAAAGATGGTAAAAAAGTTTGGATGGTCATATTTACTTGCGCTGTATATCGCGCAGTGTACCTGGATTTGGTCAACAGTCTGTCAACGGAAGATTTTGTTTTGGTGTTGGAGAGATTTGTGTCCATTCATGGAAGGCCAAATACGCTTTACAGCGATAACGGCACAAATTTCATTGGAGCAGCAAATTTGTTCTCACGTGTGGATTGGGAGTCAGTGGAAGAGGAGACCAATGCCCGGCAAATACAGTGGATCTTTAATCCTCCGACTGCCGCATGGTGGGGAGGCTGGTGGGAAAGGATCATCAGAAGCGTGAAGGATTTGTTGAAGAGGATGCTGGGGCGGTCAAGACTGACATATGACGAGTTGAGAACGTGCTTGTAGGGGATTGCTGCAACGATAAATAACAGACCGCTGACCTTGGTAACCGAAGACAGCAATGATTTGGTGGCCCTAACGCCTGCAATGTTCCTGAGGCCACGTGTGTTTGGACATCTTCCTGATTTGGCTCATTCGGAGGGGTTAACAAGCGGATATCGCAAGATGAAGGAAACCCAGAGAGCAGTGCAAGAGAGATTCAGGAAGGAGTATCTTGGTTTGTTGGTCACACGTGGCGAGAGGAAGAGGCAGTTGGACATTGCTGTTGGAGATGTTGTTTTGGTGGGAGCTGACAACCGGAAGCGCTTTGAATGGCCATTGGGGGTGGTGACCGAACTAATTGCTGGGAAGGATGGCAAAACGAGAGTGGTCAAAGTCAAGACGTCGTCTGGCATGCTAGTGAGACCACTGCAGCGTTTGTATCCTATGGAGGTCACCAAGAATATGGAAGGGCCTGCGCTAAATGCTCCGAGGAAAGAAAATGTGCAGACGAGGTCTGGTCGAGAGAGTAGGAAGCCATCGCGCTATGGACAATGGATTCACTTATGTGAAAATTTTTAAATTGGATAGTCTTGCTAGAGCCAAATGGGGTAGAGCTTCTCTCTACTGAGGGGGTTTTTTGTTCCACATTTTTCTTTTTTGTACTTAGATTTGTAGTTTTTTCTTGTGGTTTTTTCCTGGCTCCTCTACTTGACTAATGTGGGTTCTTTTACTTAGTAATTAGTAAAAGAGGTGGGAGTGAATGTTGAGAATTTGAATGATTTTGATGTTATGTAAAATTTATTTGTAGTAGTTTTCATTTTCCTTTTGTGCACGTGCACTTTTCGTTGCGTTTCGTTTTGGAGAAAAGGCAAGTAGAAAGATCGAGAAAGAACAGAGAGAGACGAGTGGTCGTCAGAATGAGAATGAGAGTTGGTTGCTTGCAGTGGCTGAGTAGAAATTAATTGTTGTTGGTCAGAATTTTAATTGAGATTCAGAGTTCAATTGTAGAGTTCAAGATTAGTAATTGATTTGGCGAATAAATAAAGAAGTTTTGATTTTACTAGTAATTTTCCTCCTAAATAAACTGTTGTTGTTTAAAACATAGTTCGTCCAAGAAGATGGACGAACTTATCAAGGTCCTGACAACACATCTAAAACCTTCACCAAAAGCTATAGCAGAAAGGTACAGATTTATGTCAAGAAAACAGCGTCCTACGGAAACCGGCAGTCAGTTTCTAGCAGCTCTAAGAAGTATGGCAACTCACTGTCAATTCAAGGATTTGGATGAACGTCTTCGCGACCAATTCATATTTGGATTGAGCAACGAAAGAGCGCAGAGGGCTCTATTCTCCCAAGACGACTCAGTCAAGATTGATGACTGTTTGAAAACTGTGGTGGCAATGGAACTAGCAGTTACCAGCACCGCAATAGTTCGTGGTGAATCAAATACGCAGGAGGAATCAGTGAACAAAATTTCCAAGCAGAGGTCTCAATACGGCAACAGCCACAACAAGCAACAAAAGCAACAACAGAGTGGGAATAACTCAAAGCAGCAGAAAAACAACAACAAGCAGCACTCCCAACAGCAGGGAAAGTTTTATCATGGCAAGCAGCGGAATCAAAATAATAATTCCGATTGTTCGAGATGCGGATCCAGTGATCACCAGCAACACCAATGCCCTCATAAAGAAGCCGAGTGTTATAAGTGTCACAAGACCGGTCATTTTGCCAGCATGTGCCGCACCAAGAAGACTGCTAACACCAACAACGTGGTTACTGTGACAAATATTCATAATGTTAAAGACGTGATGAATACTGATCCAATCATGGTCAACGTAAAGATAAATGATTGTGATGTGGAAATGGAGTTAGATAGTGGCTGTCCGACCAGCATCTTATCGAAGACAGACTGGCAGAATCTGAAGAAACCGGATTTGGTAAAATCGGACAAGATTTTTCGCTCATACAGTGGAGATACATTTAAGGCAATTGGCGAGTTAAATGCATATGTTGAATACAACGGGGTGAGAAAAACGTGGTCCATTCCAGTGTGCCAAGGAGCGTCACTTTTTGGAAGAGACTTTCTCTACCTCTTCAAGTATGATTTTTCCGGAGCCATTACCGACAATAATGTGAACCAAGTCACTACTCCAGCAACAGCAAAAGAAGCACTAGATTCACTGCTAAATGATTATTCCGACATTTTCAAATCACCGACAGCAACAGATCGAGTGAAGAATTTCCAGGCACGTGTCATTTTGAAAGATGACGCATCACCACGATTCCTGAAGGCAAGGCCAGTGCCATACGCATTAAAAGCAAAAGTGGACCAGGAACTGGATTTGATGGAGAAAACGGGAGTCATTCAGAAAATAGAATATTCTGACTGGGCTTCACCACTGGTAGTAGTACCGAAACCCGACGGTCGAGTTAGAATCACCGGGGATTTTAAGTGGACAGTAAATAGTCAATTAAATGTGACTCAATACCCCATAGCAGTGCCTGAAGACATATTCAACCTAATGAATAAAAGTGAGTATTTTTCCAAACTCGACGGAGCAAATGCTTATCATCAGCTAGAGTTGGATGACAACAGCAAGAAATTTTTGGTTATCAATACCCACAGAGGTTTGTACCAGTATCAAGTACTACCGCAGGGAATAGCGTCATCCCCAGCTATTTTCCAAGAGGTAATGGATAGAATGCTGCAGAGTATTCCAAAGACGGGAGCCTACATTGATGATACGCTACTCGCAGGGAAAACAATACCTGAGCATCTGGAGAATCTGAAAACAGTTTTCGAGCGTTTCAGAAAGTTCAACTTCAAACTTAGCAAGCCAAAATGCAAGTTGATGAAGACATCAGTGGAATTCCTGGGTCACTGCATCTCTAAAGAAGGGATCAGCACAACAAACAGTAAAGTGAATGACATTGTGAATATGAAAGTGCCAACTGATTTGCCAGAGCTTTCATCATTCCTTGGACTAGTTAATTTCTACGGCAAATTCATGAGTGAATTGTCTGACTTGTGTGAGCCTTTGTACCGACTACGTCAGAAAGACGTTCCATGGAAGTGGTCATCAAAATGCCAAGCAGCCGTTGATGCGGTCAAGAAGAGGATCACCACAGCACCAACACTAGCCCTATTCGACCCAGACTTACCCATTGGGGTATCGTGCGACGCATCACCAGTTGGCGTTGGAACAGTTTTGTTTCACAAAATGAAGGACGGTTCGGAGAGACCAGTCGCTTTTGCGTCACGCACGTTGAGTGATACAGAAAGACGCTACAGTCAAATCGAAAAAGAAGGACTGGCGATCATTTTTGCTCTAAAACGGTTCTACAAATATTTATGTGGTTCTAAATTTCTATTGATCACAGACCACAAGCCGTTAGTTTCCATATTTGGCCCGAAAGGAAAACTTCCTACATACGTCGCTACACGTTTACACCACTGGAGCCTGTTTTTGAACCAGTTCCAATATGATGTGGTTTATCGTAAATCATCAGACCACGGGAATGCAGATGCCCTGAGCCGCCTCCCAACCAAAAGTACAGAGAAAAATAGCGACACCGCCCTAGAAGCTTCCGTTCATCAAGTGAAGAATGATCAATGCGGAATATTACCAGTGACAAGCAAGCAGATAAAAAATGCAACAGCACGAGATGTGACACTGTCCAGAGTAATGCAATTTATTGCTTCCGGGTGGCCCAAGAAATTACCAGAAGAAGACAAATTTCTACAGCCCTACTTCATCAGAAAAGAAGAGTTGGCAGTCGTAGATGGCGTCATTATGTGGGGGATTCGAGTTGTCATTCCTCCCAAACTCAAGCAGAAAATTTTGGAGTAACTAAACGAATGCCATTTCGGCATTGTTCGAATGAAATCGTTAGCCCGACTCCATGTTTGGTGGCCAAATATTGATAAACAGATTGAAGAGACAGGCAAGGAGCGCATCGTTTGTCAAGCTAACCAGCCTGACCCTCCCAGTGCACCGCTGCACCCTTGGCAGTTTCCGGAGCGAGCATGGCAACGGATACATATGGACCTGGCCGGGCCCTTCCAAAACAAGATGTGGCTCATCATGGTGGATGCCTATTCAAAGTGGCCAGAGGTCTTCTGTCTCAACAGTATTACCACCGACAGCGTTTTACTCAAGTTATGTGAAGTCATCAGCAGGTTTGGAATACCTGAACAAATTGTTACGGATAATGGCAGACAGTTCACCAGCAGCGATTTTGAAAATTTTTGTCAAGAGTCGAAAATAAAACATTTGCTGTCTTCAGCCTATCATCCACGGTCCAACGGGGAAGCAGAACGCTTCGTGAGAACCTTTAAGGAAGGCATGAAACCCGACGACCTACCTGTGAGCGCCCGCTTATCAAGATTCCTGTTCCGGTATCGTGTTACTCCGCACAGTACAACTGGAGTCAGCCCGTCCGAGCTATTGTTAGGAAAACGGATAAGAACGCGATTGGATCTTGTTCGTCCCGACATCAAAGGTAGCGTTAACAAGGCGCAAGCAAGACAAGAAGCAGCGTATAACCATGGCGTTAAAAGCAGAGAAATTCTACCTGACCATATCGTGTGGGTAAAAACCTACAGCAAGAATGAAGAAAAATGGACAAGGGGGAAAGTGGTACGCGCTCTTGGACCAGTAACTTATGAGGTGGATTGCAGTGGCCGGCTGTACAAGCGTCATGTCGATGACATTCGACAAGCCAGTGGCAAAGTCACCTTGGACCAGGGAAAGGTTGACGCACCCGTCCTTGAGGATGCTTCCAGAGTCGGAGTCTCTACTGACGAGGCTTGCGGATTGGCAGCAGGCAAGGATTCCCAAATAGCAGCTACAAGCAACACACTGGCACCACCCAAGAAGAGGACTCGTAAGCAGCAGAAGCAGTAGTAGCAATTAAGTTAATTTTCCTTTTAAAATTACTGTAATGAATTATTAAAAGAATGGAAGAAAGGGATGTAGTGTATGTAGATACACACATAAAATGAATTATTATGATTTTGAATAATGTCTTATCAAAATATGAATATATACAAATAAGTTGTAATTGGTTTGATTTGAGATTGCTGCTATGAGCCTATGTGCAGACTAGATAATTTGTTGTCTCTAGTCTGGAGAATATTGAGAATTTAGTTAATACTCCTGAGGAAGCCAAGAATCTCCTCAGACCATTTCTAGCATTCAAACTTGTTCAATCTCCTGTTATCTACACAGAATAAACTCACTTACTTTCTAAGGCAAAGAATCTACGCCTACCAGCAAAGCACATCATTTCTACGGTCATCTCTATGCTCATCAGCATCATCATAAAATAATAGGCACACTCGCATACACAATAGTGTACATTGTTGTAATTGAGAAGGTGCATGGATTGGATTATGGATTGTTGAATAGATGGATGGATGGATGGAGTGCAGTGAACCGAGCACAAAATGAATGGAAGGAAATGAACAAGAAATATAATGTAAGCGGTAAGAGATTTACCTCGTTTGCTTAATTGGATCGGGATAATACGCGAATTTAAAAGAAATGAAGGTGCACTCAGCAAAAGCTGAGTTGATTTTGATCGTCATAATGAATCCGTCCGTAGATGTACGTAGAGAGTGTAATTGCTAGGGGAAATTAATAAGACAGGATTTGCGTTTGCGTTTAAATGGGATCGGAATTCGGATGAATAGTTTTTTTCTAAATTCTCTGCAAAGGATGAAATTACTAATTTGATTTTTATTGTGAAATCGAAGAAAAAAGTAAATTTGAATTCGAGAAATAATGATGGATGATAGCGTTAGTGAAAAGTACGCTGGATTGGAGGGAGGAGAAGGAATTTCCTCCGACCCCCGGCCGTTGCAGCGCCTGAGTGGTGGTTCCGGAGAACCTCTCGATCCTATCGTTTTTGAGACCGTAACACCGGTTCGTAGCACCCGAAGTAAATTTTCCTGCCCGAATTTCCGGGATCCTTTGGAAGTGCGGATACTCGTGGTGCTGATAATGCAAGTGGCCACACTTATCGCCTTTATCACTCAAGTGGTCATTTTTATCCGGGATCTTCAGTGGAACAACGTTCTGGAAGGGAGTACAACCGTCTCTTTCCCCACTCCCCATTCCACTTGGATTGACCGGTACATCAACTGGAACGATAAGCGCCTAAAGGTTCTCCTCGTCCGCAGTTTGACCTTGCCCATGATCGGGACTCTCCTTTTGGCCACCATGTTCATTTTACACCTGCTCTCCCAAATCTTCGATTGGCAGAATCTCCTCCCTGTCACGAGTTCCATGATCACCGGAGCTTTTGGAATGGCTTTGTTTATCGTCGGCGTTTGTCAGATTTTGTGGACTATTCGCTCCACCCTCCAAAAATACGACAACGCAGCGGACGTCCTTTTGGATTTGGTGCCCTTGGATGATGACGTTTACCCTTACGTGTTCCCTCCCGGGAACCCCATCTCCGTTCGAACCTATCCCCAATTCTTCCTCCAGATTGCAATAAGCTGTCAGGACGGGGGTGTGGAGGAATGGGAGGTGAAAAGCGACCTGATGGGAATAACCGCAGATCAAATCAAGATCCCTTCTTATCGCCAAATTCGGAGAATGGGATTTTGCGTCGATGCGGATCTCAAGTACTCTTCCATACTGATCATGTTCATTATCGTTATGCTTGCTGGAACCAATGTCATCCTCAGCTTTACAATCAGAAAAATGGAACGGATGTCCGACCGACGTTTCCAGGAAGAAATGAAAAAGTTTGAAGAGGTGGAAGCAGGGCTCAAGTTTGGACAAGCGGAAGAGGATGAGGATGGCGAAGAAGATGACTAGAAACAACTTTGCAGTGTTTCGATAATAATGAAAAATTTACGTTAAAAACTATTATCCGTTTTCAATTTTTCATGTTCCCCCTTAAAAATTCCCCTTCAGTCAATAAAGTTAACTTTTATGTTTAAAAAAAGTCGACCTTGTGTGATATGCATTCATTTTACCATGAATCCTTATGTTATCAATTTTGTATCGCGTTGCTAGCATTAGTCGCATCCCTTCACCCTCATATTTATTACATGTCAAACAAAAGTTCTCGGCTTTCACTGCAAAACTTTACTACAAAAAAGTTTACTTTTTTCGTCAGGTGTCATTAATTCATTCACTCAAGTTCCCCTTCCCCTTATTTCATGCCCTTCTACCTTGATACCATTCGCCCTTGACAAAGCACGTTCTGTTTTCAAATGGAAAGTGACACTTGAATAAAGTGCATATCAACATCAATTAAAATTTTATCATGGCTCACAGTGCAAACTCATAATTCATGCGACAAAAAAATTGTCATCTTCCCAGAAACACCTTTTGCGTCATTTCATGTCATTTTACACCTTTATTTTAAACTTTCCCTTTTTACGGTAACTACAGACAGGTTAAACTTAGCACTATGACGTAATAGGCGAAGGACAGAATATTTTGTGTTCAGGTAATAATAATCTTTTGCTGAATGAAAAAAGCGCTGGGATCAAACAACACGTCGTCGTATCATCTAACAGCCTCTCTGACGACGTGCTAAAGCAGTCGTTTTGATACCCGTGCAAATGATGATCATGTCGATGGCGATCAGTGTCATTTCTTAGTGCGCATTATTATTATTTGTTGTGAGTGCAGTACTGCAGGCGCCTGCCTGCCTCATTCCCTCCAAGAAACTGACACTCCAATAATATTTGAGGATGATGATAACAGGAGCAGCAAAAGCTTTTAGCAGAAAACGTTGAACCTAAAAAACGGAACAGTACTCTACAACATATTATTATTATTATCATCATCTCTCTTGTTAAACATACATAACCGGAGAGAGAGTGAGGAGAAGAGTGTTGTTAAATGGATACTTTTTTTTCTCGTGGCGAAAAGAAAGGAGTGAATTGTAAGTGCAATGACGACGATGATATGGTGAGTGGTGAGCACACACACTCTCTCGCACACGCTTACTTACAACGTGATCAACATAGAATATGGCTATTAAAGGCAAAAACTCTCCGGCATTATTATTATCATCGACATGATCATCTTCTTACTCGCCATCATCATGAGTCATGGCTCTCTGTTTCTCTTTCAGAGTTATATTTTATAGCCATGTGTGTGTGTATCAAGAGAGAGGTAGAAAAAAATGTAACATTACTCCCTCGAGAGAACCTGTTTATACTGCTGGACAGAGACTCTCTCTCGCACTCTGGAAAAAAAACTGGATGGAGAAAAACGTGCGTTTTTACTACTTTTCTTGTGTGCCTGCCATCATCATTATGACTACAAGAGGGAGAGAGAGAGACAGAGAGAGATGCCGACAAAACAGAGGAGGAGATGGTGATGATGTGAGATGGGATGTGTGTAAAAAGGAAAGAGTTGTGTGTACTTAAAAGATGGGAGAAAATGTCCATAATAAAAAATATAATATATTATAATGATGGCCGTCACTACTGTGATATGATCATGATAATGGCTATATATGTATGCATTTGATGTGCTTTCTCAAACAAACAGAGAGAGTGAGAGTGTGTGTGAATAGGCACATTTGGCATTGCATGTGGGACGATTTTAGTTTGTCGGTTGTACATTATCTCTCTCGTTCTGCTTTGTAGGAAAAGATGTGTTTCTTTTCTTGAGCCAGAAGGGAAAAAAGGAAATGGAAAAACGGTGTTCTTTTGGGATGATGACTAGCAAAAGACAAGACAACAAGATGATCATGTCGAGTAGTCGAGTAAAATTTGTAATCCCAGCAAGACATTACGTTACATTATTATTGTTATAGTGGATATACATTGGGGCTATTCATGTGACAATTTTTTTCCGGGGAAATGAGAAAATATTTATCTTTTCCTAAAACATATAATTTGCAATTGCAAAAGTGTATATAAAAATATGAGTGATGGTATTATAAAAAACCGGACCGTTTGGAAGTGAAATGTATGATATTTTTTGGGGGCGGTGTGAGATTTCATTGATGGAATCTTTGGAAATATTTTTCACGGTTTTGAGAGTGAGTTTACTTGCGTGGGTGTCTCTTCCACGCTCCAGATCCGCTGATTTCCTCCGACGGGCATATTTCTTGTTTCCTTCTTTTTGTTAATAATTTTTGGAGCGTTTTTTTCGTACTCTCTACCTTGTAAAAAATATTTTAGGAATTCCTGCGTGCGTAACGTATTTTCGTACCAAGTAAACTACACACATTATTTTTTTTTC
The DNA here is from genome assembly GCA_004115045.4 of Sinella curviseta. NCBI lineage: Eukaryota > Metazoa > Arthropoda > Collembola > Entomobryomorpha > Entomobryidae > Sinella > Sinella curviseta. Next base: position 71,937,338 of record CM023199.3, read on the forward strand.
GTTTTCTACTTTCCAGGCCAGCCAAGACAGGAAGGAAAAAGTACATATTATTATTAAAGTACACGGGATTTACTAGTACGCAGCCTGCATTAATAATAGCTTTCTTTTTTCTTCTTCATCCACACACACACAGAGTCAAAAAAATAATAATAACAGAACAGAAAGAGGAAGGCAAACAGTCTGTCTATTCCGCAAACATTTCTCTCCAAGTTTTTTAAAGCAACGCTTTAACTGCTTTCTCTTTACAAGATGATCGTCGTCGTTTCTTTCTCTACGTAGTTTCTTTTTGCGTTTTTCTTAAATCATACGTACAAACGTGTGTGCTGCTTGTTTGGGTTTATTTTAGATTTTTTTCCTGCTTCAAAAGATGTAATTTGATATGTAGCCTTGAAAGCAATTTTCTTGCTCACGCACCACCACTGCCACCACCACCACCAACGCGCCACCAGACCCGCTGCCATAAACCAAAATCCTTTGGTTTTTTAGTGGAGCAAATGCATAATATATAGTTTTGGTGGAGGAGGAGGTATTTAACCTTAATCAGTCACGTAAAATCTTTCCCAGAAAAAGCAGTTGCTAGTAGAACAGGAGCTCAGAGAGAGAGAGAGAGAGAGAGGAAATTTCATTATTAGGTATATCAGCAGCATGTAACACGCACACTTTTGTTCTTGAAAGAAAGAGAGAGAAATCCAAGTGCTTGTTCATTACATTAAGGCTAATTCCATTTTTTTATCTTTTTTTAAACTGAAACGGCAACTGCTGCGTTGAAAAACGAAGGGATAAACTTGGAAAAGGTTGAACTTTGCGTTTTCTTTTTCATTCCACTTTAAAAACAATCCTCGCGTCGTCTTAAATTCCTCCGTCGTTCTGCTTGTATGGATTTTTGAAGGTGTTTTGTTTCTCGAGAAAATGAAATCCTAGTGTGCAGTATAATAATGCGAGGGACTGGAAAGTGGGAAAAGATTGCTCAATAGCTACAGAGAGAAAATGGAGAAAGGAGTCGACAAGAAAATAAACGTTTGGCTGTTGTGCGAAAATAAATACAATTTTGTGTACTGTTTACTGGAGAGACGGTTCCGCTGCATGCATGCATGCGTGTATGTTAAATTATTAAAAGGGAATATTGTATCTTATAAACTATTCACTATTATTCTACCAACTTTATGGGCTGCTCCTGCTGCTGGAAGAAAGGAAGTGAAATCAGCGAGAAAAGTAGTGTATATGGCGAGAGAGAAGCAACAAAAGTGAAAGTAGCAGCAGGTTCTCTCTCTCTCTCTCTCTCTCGTATTTCGTCTTTTGTTTGCAAAGTGGCTACACAGCAGCCGAAACAAAATGCATCTCTCTCTTTTCCAGATTCGTAGATAGAAAGTCAAGCCTGAAATTGCCCTACTTTCACTTCACTATAAAATGTGCAGAGCAGAGTATAATGTGTGGTCCCTTAACTTCCTCAAACTACACGGGCATCGTATACCATTTGGAAGGCATAAAATGGCTTTGTTTTGTGCGAGAGAGAGAAGAATGCAAAAAATAACAAATAGGAATGAATGCGAGCAAGAGAAACAACTGCAATTGCAAATATACATACAGCGCTAAAAAAATAAAGTATGCACAAAATTAGGAGAGGAATGATTTTTGTGGTCTCGTTTGTAAACTGCACAGATATGTGCTACATATTTAAGTAATACGCTGCAAAGCTGTGAGTAATATGGCTTTGGGCTAAAAAATCAGAACCGGAATTAGGAAATAATCCGTGAGTAAATAATAAAATGGAGAGAAATATCTCAGCAGCGAAACCACTTCTCTTGTTCTATTTATAGCAAAATAAAGTGGGAGGAGAGAAAAATTATGGCATGTTTGGATGCTGATTCCTCCGGTTAGTAAAGAAGATAAATAATGAAAGAGCTTAAATCTCTTCCATCATTTGTTATTTCAGAATAAAGATAAATACGTAAAGCAATGTACAAAAGTAGCGCGGAAATATTTTCAGACGATAAAGTGCACTGCAATGAGCTGTGTTGTTAGTTCCAAAGTTTTCCCACCTCAAAAACGGCCACTATTACGCAGTAATGGCACCACCTAATAATAATTGTGAACTTTAAGAAAGTTTCAGAGAGGAGAACAGTAGTAGTGAGATGAGACGGGGGAGAGAAAGGAGCCAGAAGCAACTGTTGTTGCTTTTCTACTTGCTTTCTCTCTCTCTCTCTATCTTAAAGCATCACTTTCTTTTTGCTTGTTAGCACTTGTACCGAAACTTGTTTTCCTCCACTTGAGTATACATGTGCCTATATATGCCATTAGTAAAACTGAAGATGAAGTTTACTCGTTCTCCTTCTCCTTGTTGTTGTTAAAGTAGGTAGATTGTTGCTTCATTTCTTCATCATGATCATCATCTTCATCATCATGTAAACTAACTGAGTAACTAAAGCAGAATATAGGATCGATTTCCTTATTCACTCCACCTTTCTTTATTCTTCTTCTTCATCATCATCCTCATCATCATCTCTTTCTAAACAAATCCAAAAAGTCCACCAAAAAAACTTTGCCTTCACACACACAACATCAAGAAGAAAACATAGATAGCTTTACGAGAAAGCAGATCATAAGAGTAAAAAAGAGGAACAAGAAAAAAGAAAGCACACACACACGACACACACACGACGTGTATGTACATTCCACTTCATTTTCTACTTTCACCTTATCTTCATCCCATCCTCACACATAGTCTGCCTCTCTTCAGCCTGCCATCCACCCACTCCACTCATCCAAGAAACTAAGAAGATCCCAGTCTATTTTTTTCACCTTCTTTCTCCTTCCATTATTCTTTTCATCGTGATCATCACCATCATCCTCATCTCTGTTCTTTGCTCACAGAGAAGAACACACTCTCACACTTTTTTTTCTTCTCAAGAATGAAAAAACGTAAGATTGCTTGCTTGTTAGTATACCTATCTATCTAGCTTATTGCTTTCCTCTTCTTCATCTTCTTCTTCTCTCTCTCCCTCACTTTCTCTTTATTTTTCAATCTGCCAGAACAAAGTTACTGGTAAGTTGGTTGAAAATCTTTCTTTTTTTCTAAAGTGTCTGCCTCCGACTTTCTTTCCCTTTTCTCTTTCTTTCTCCCCTTCTTCCCTGCCTTGGCATTTGGCAGTCGGGCCAAGCCTCATTGTTTCTTTTGCTTCATCATTTTTTCCTAGAAGCTGGCAAGAAAGTGCTTTCTTTTATTAACTTCCCCACCTTCTTCTTCTTCTCCTTCTTAGCTCGTCTTTCGCTTTCTTCCTCTTATTATTATTTTTCTTAAACGAGAGGAGAAGAGACGACAAAGAGATTTGAGTAGGGATTTAACATTTTTTTTCTTCTCCGTTGAAACAAACAAGCTGTTTAGTTGATGCTGCTAAGTAAATGGATGAAGATGATGCTCTCTACTTCTACCTTCTTTTCCGTTTTATTTCTCATTTTGTCTAAACAAAGTGCGTTCTCACTTTTCAACTTTTTTCTCACTGAACGCAACTCAACCAGATAAACTTTGTTTAGGGGAAGAGACAGAAGGAAAAAAGAATTTGTGTACATTTTCGACACTTTTGGTATCCCCTCACACAAAAAATATATAAATGAGTGTGGGTGGAGGTCGGAGCAGGAAGTAGAAACAGTACAACAAACGGTTTTGATTTGTCCAGGGACACTTTTACCTCCTGCTGCTGGTTTGGCAGAGAATAAAATAGAAAAAAGGTGAAAGTTGACATATTTCAAACGTGAAAAGTGGTATTTTTCGTCAACATTTTAAGTGTGGTGGTAAGAAGATAAGTGCGGATATAGAAAGTGGGAAAGTGGACATTGGACTTGTGGTGTGAAACCTGTAGTACATTGCAGTGCCGAGTAGTTTTCCATGCCCGTTTCCCCACATTATCTTCTTTTAAACTCAGAAGCTTATTGGCACACCACTCTTATCTTAAAATGACCATCACCAGTCCCCCAAAAAAAGCCCAGTCCTTTTATCAAGAGAAAATGGAGATGACGATAAGATGCTAGCCTTCATGCAACAGCAGCTTAATTCCTCAACCATTAAGTATCCCATCCGTCCTTTTTCTCCATTCCTCCTTATTATTATTCTCGTGGTATCCTCATTCCTCCTCCGCTCTCTAAAAAAGGCTCTCATGATACAAATAGCTATACTTACAGCAGCACTGCTACTCCTCCGCTGAGAATTCTTCTCCTCTCTCTCTCCCTTTCTCTCGATTTCTCCTTGAAAAGTCTTTTCTTGACTCACTTACTCAACTCAACTAGGTATTTTTTCACTCTCAGCTCAACATGTTCCCTTTTTTCTTCATCATCATCAACATAGCCACCACCACATGGCCACCACAACAGCCCCAACTCCACAATTCCCTTGTACACTCCAATTGCTTTCTTTCGGATCACATCTCTTCCTCCTATCGTCCTCCTCCTCCCACTCCTCTCTGAGCTGAGTGGCTACTTAAATATGACAAGATGATTTCATGATGATCATGTTGACGATGATGAGGCAATCCAATCTCCTTTTTGCTCTTTTTTATCCAACAAGCCAAAAAAAACGAAAAAAGAGAGGAATCTAGCAAGGAGTCCACTTCTCACCACCACTCCTCGCCACTCGCTTTTGTCCATTTCCTCTCGAAAAAGAAATCTTTTACCAACGGACGATGACGGGATATTATATACCTAACAAAATCCTACCTACAGATCTGTACAGCAGCTCTTTTCTCTTTAAAGTGCGTCATGATGCAATTCTGACGATGGTGGTGTGTGGTGATGGAATGGATATCAGTGGAAATGGCTTCGTCTTGTTTCGCAGGATAAAAAAATGAGAGCACTTTTCCTCCTCAACTTACATTACTTTTTGACAGAACACATTTACAACAAGTTAAACGACTGTGCGAGTGTAAAGCGTCTGTGCCGTCGTCCTAGGCCACACGGTACTATGCTGGACATATTATCCCCATTTAGTTTTTTGACTCTGTGTGGCCATAATAATCCTGTGCAATGTGTCCTTGGGCTCGATTTTCCCCTTTTCTCTCTCTCTGTGAAAAAAGTCATGGCTAGTATTACATGGAGGGTAGGACATCAATTGGACCATTTATTGTTAGGTCGGGATATATATTTTTTGGTCTAGTGGCCGATACAACGTTCGTGTGCGTAAGGTATGTAGTTCTTTCGGGGGGAAATGGGAGAGACATTTGGAGGAGACGACAACATTATGGGCTTGTTAAATGGGAAGAATATGAAAATAAGGAGGAGGAGGAGACGGGGAATGATGACGACGACAGTGATGAGGATGGTAATGAGCGCAGTTTACTTGCTACTCAGACTACATACTTGACTTAAATAGGGATATCAAGAGAAAGAGAGAGAAAGGAGAAATAAACTGGGGCAGGCATGAGAGGAGGAGAAAGTGCGGTGATGTAGAAAAATGGGTAAAAATTGTGTGCAATATCCTATGAATTTATCATAAGGTTGATAAAAAAAGGAGAAAAAGTCGAGAGACGAGTTGAGAGAAAGTGGAAGCAAAAGTACCTATTTAGGAGGAGAGAGCAGCAAGTTGCAGTTTCAGTCAAGAAGAAGAGAGCACAAAAAAAACAGAAGGGTAATGGCAGTTTATATTCATGGGGATGATGTTAAGGTGGGAAAACATCAAAGATCATATCACGATAAATTATGTCAGTCACTCCACTAACAATGATTTAACCGGAGAAACAAATATATCGCAAGTGCGGGAAATCGGGAACACGAGAATGGAAGTATGGACATTTTCCGACCTGGAAGTCACCCCTTTCCAAAATTCATTTCGCCATGTCGAAAAATGTCACGGTTTACATACGCGCATTTTAATAACGGTAGGATTGTACGTGAAAACTGAGAGAACACCGCAAAATGACGGTTTCACTCTACAAATTTTTACCTTTCCCTTTCATTCTTCTTCCACGTCTCTTCTCCATAAATATTTTTTTCTCCTTCTCTAAACACATTTTTCCCGTGAAAACAAGAAGGAAAAAAGCAGAGAGAGAGAGGAAAAAAAGAGGAGCAGTTAAACCGAAAGGAAAATGACCCAATTTTCTCGGTTATTTGTTTGTTGGAGTCTGTTTGAAGACGGGAAACATCACCACCGCATTGTAAACGTCGTCATCATATCCTTTTTTTGCCTTTCGCGTCGTCGTCATCCTATATCGTCAACAACGAGAAGAAAAAAGAAAGCAAAGGACAAAAAAAGCATCTTCTTTTTTTCCTGGTGTTGCTCATTTTCTTCCCTCTTGCAAAAGAATACTTCCTTTTTTTCTCTGTATCTCTCCGAATTGCTGCGGCACAAACGAAATACAAGGTAAAAAAGAAGGTGGCATTTTTTCTGAGGTGGTAAAAAAACTGGAACACCAAAAAAAAGAAAACAGAGACAGAGAGAAAATGTGCATAAATTTTGTATGAATACATTGCTACTCATCACACAACACATCACCCGCCCGCCTATCTTCATTTTCTCCACCTTTCTCCTTGCATCTCACCGTCACGTAAAAGAAAAATAAATGCAAAAAAGTGTGTGTATGCATGTGCACAAGTGAGAGAGAAAGAAGACGAAGAATAATAAGAACAAAAAGAATGAATAAAAAATGCCATTTTTTTTCTTTCTTCGCGGTGTGATGGTGGCAGTGTGTTGAGTAGCAAAAAAGGGTGTCGTAAAAAATCGGGTATGTCTCAACAGCAATTTCCTCCTTTTCTTCAACATCAACATGCTCATCCTCCTCAAATAATTTTGCCTACAGCAGCACAAGCTTCTTGAGAGTAAAAGTGAGCACTTTCTCTCTCTCTCTCTCTTCTGCGACTATTGCAGACGATAGACGAAGAAAAAGGATTTTTTTTTCGTTGGAGTCGCTGCGGTTAACTTTCTCTCTCTCTCTCTCTCTCTGTTCGCTTTTGTGAATGAAAGGAGAGCAGTAAACGAGACAGAAACGGTGTGGCAGCAGGAGAGAATAAAAAAGTTCATTCTTTTCAGCTCTCTCTCTTTCTCTCTCGCTTTCTCGAGGTTTTCGTTGGTGCAATTGCCAAACAATTTGTGCGTCTGTTATGTTGTTGTGTACGTTGAGGTTTCGGATTTATTTTTACAATAGGTATTGCCACACACACACAAGACAAGAATCTGTTGTGTTGTTCATGTTATCCTCAGGTTACTTTTTTTACTACTTGCTTCTTCGGTTTTTTTTGCTTTCTTGGGCGGTTAGGTATTTGGGGAAAAGGATAATGCGGAGAAAGAGAGAGCTGGAAAGTATGTTTAAATGGAAGAAAGTGCTTTTGGCTGCGTAACGAGATGACAGGAGTGGGAGAAAAGAGGACGACGGCAATGAGGTGGAGGATGTTGACGATGATCATGATGATGATATGGCATCATTTTCTGTTTTGGGGCAAGAGAGCAGGAAAAAAATTAGAGAAAGAAGAAAGAAAGAAAATGAGGAAAGAATCAGGCAACAAGGAAAACAAATCAAGTGGTGGCACTTTACTGAGTACTTGGATGGCCGGAGGCAAGCAAGTAAATCAACAAGATGAGAGATGCGGTGAAATAAACTGGTGCAGAAGTTGTGGAGGAAGTTGGTCGGATGATGATGCAATTTGATGAAACAAGAGAAAGCTAACTAGGTGGGGAAAGGACAGAAAAGTAAATAATAAGTAAGTAAAGTGAGCAGAGGGGGAAAAATCAGGGGTAGCTTGCTGCTGAAATGGTTGGTTGCCCGAAAATTTCCCGGCTAAATTTCTGGTCTGAAACATTAATGAAGTCTGTGGGCAGAAGAAAAAGAAGATTCTTACGTTACATTACCTTATTATCTACTTTGTTTTTTTTCTGGAGAGGAAAGATCTCTGGTGTAATTGTAACAAAAAAAAGAGAACCGACTGTGGAGTCTCGTCATCATCGTCTTTTTTGTATGTGCTGCATGTTTACTTTGCTTGTTTTCCCGGAGAATTTTTATTTTCTGAAAAGGGAAAAAAATCGGGGAGAAATTACAGTAACTTGAGCAGTGGCAGAAAAAAAGGTTCATTTTACCTTGAGGTTTAATGAGGAGGATACTTTTTGCTTCCCACGGGAAACGGAAATGTACATACTCCACCACCCACACCCATCATTTTCCCATACCACCTTAATTGGTATTTTCCCCTGCGTATTTTGGGGTAAAATTTTTGTTTGAAGGTGGAAAGTAGGCGAAACCTTTTTTTAGAGTTCGTTTAACAAGAAGAACAAAATGAACCAAAAGTGTCCAGGGAATACATAAATATATACGCGAATGATGTTTTCATTCATTCGGTTATTCTCTTCCAACCAATTACTTTACCATTTTACTGACGAGAGAGGGTGTCCTTTCCACATTGCTTTTCTTTCCGCTCAGGAATGAGTAATATTCAGAGTGGCCGGTTTCTTTGAATAAAAGGAGCAAGTCATTTGAATGACCCCGTCATAAAAATGAGGAAAAGGTTATATATTTTCCTCGGATGACTTCATTGAATTTTCGAGAATTTCCACGAGGGTGCCGTTATGTGGGATAATATTGAAAGGAAGCAACCTGGCATGCATGGCTATATATAGACGAATGAATGGCCCCATTCCAGGAGATAAAAAGAATGAGCAAAATTAGAGAGAAAACTTTATTTACTCCCTCGCGGATCTCCTCTGTTGACTTGGCGTGATGATGATGTGTGTGTGTGTGTGTGGTGCTCACAGATCTTTTCGGTAGAACTTCTTTTCTTTTGTGTATTCGGCTTGATGCCTTTGGAGGAATGGATAGTGGTGATATGGTTGATTATCACGATACTCACCTGGGACCAATCCCGCGCGTCAACGGGGATAATGTGCAGATGAGAGATGGAGAACGACAATAGAATTTATGGTGGGTCCACGCGTCGGGGGACATTACCTAGTTGGGAGATAGATCAGATGGAGATTGAGGAGCTATTCTCCGTTCCTCTGAATTGATTCTATTCTAATATTGAATATTAAGTAGTAGGCAAATTTGTTTTATAAGATTGCATGAAACGTCCGTCAGTCTGTCATAATAGTAAATGTTGAGTAAAAAGAGGATGAGGTCATCCACATTTACATTAATTTGCAATTTGTGTCAACCCAACCTACCCCCAGGGGGTACACACATATGATATCTCATTGGAAAGTATTTTTACGGAATGGAGTCAGCGCTACTTGTATACCCCGTTTACTCCTCCAGTTTTTACCATTACTTGGCATAAGACACTCAAGAATGTACGTTAGGTAGGTAAGTATTTAGATAAGATATATTGTGTAAGCAGTTCCTGTGCCACTTACTAGTCAAGTGTGCAGGGAGAGATAGCTAATTAGTCTTGTTAGTTAGTTTGCGTTTCCGCCTCACTTCACTAAACTTGCCCCGGCTTCTCCAACTCACTCGCTCGCACTGCTTTTACGGGGAAGTTCAAGAGCAAATGAGTCATTTTGCCCAATTTACAACAATCACTTTGTCCATAGATGCTCTCCATGTGTGCTGTGTGAGAGATGAGAGTTAAAAGAGATATGTCGGGGCCGACCTGGAAGAGAAAATAACATGAAGCATCTCTCTCTCTCTCTCAAAAGCCATTTTAACTGGTCCTTCATTGAAGAAATGAGCCATAAAAGACATTAAGTTTTCCAGTAAAATCGTGTCCTTGTGGTAATAATAAACCTGTGAAAAGGCTTACATCTACATACTTTACTTTTACTACTACAACAACAAGGTAGTTACTCAACTTTCCGGAAAAGAGAGCAAGGCAGAGAAAACTAGTAGTAGAGCTTCTTTTTATCTTGTTCACTTTATTGAACAAAGCAGCGCAGAGGAGGATAATAAAATGGTAACATAATATTGCCTAATTGCATGTCGTCGTCGTCCCGAGCAGTCCGGTTACGTGATGAAGATGATGCCATACATACTGCTCTCTCCCTCTCTCAGCTTGTTTGTTGTGGTAATTACATTGCATTTTATATTAAACGAGACTGCTACCTTAACCAAAAGGATTATTAATTCATGGTGATGTTGAAATGAAAGTAAGGATAAAAATAGAGCGAGTAAAAGTTTTTTTTGCGAGAAAAAAATCATTATAAACATTTTTTTGCCATTTGTACCATCCGTTGCGTATATCTGGCGTGACCAACGGCGCCGGTTTGTTTTCTTTGATCGTGTGTCAAGTCAAGGTGAGTTTCGCCATAAAAACTGACTGTTATTATTATTGGTTCGTGATAGGGAATTAGGATTCATAAGGAGGAGAACAAGCAATATCGTAAAAATAAAAATTCATTAAGCTCGGATGTCGAATGTCGGTCTGCGGGGATTTGGATTTCGACAGGAAACGAAAAATCCATTTTATTTAATGTCGATGGGATCGCTCCTCCTGCTCCACTCATCACACACACATTTTAAGCATTTCCCCCATCCCGTAAATGTGCAGTAATAATGAGTTTTCTTGAAATTCATTGATTTCTCGCATTTGACTCGCCTAACTTCTTGTTTCTCTAAATTTAAATGTGCAACAGCGCTCGTCCTTCATTCCCTTCCTGTGTGAAAATTACAAATGAAGCCGTATATATTTTTTATTGCAAAAAAAGTCGTTTGACGTTTGTCATCATTGCCCTTCCTTGCCTCCTCTCCATTTCCTCCTTTCTTCTTGACAGCATCCCAAATGGAGCAGGACCAAAAACATATATTTTATTTTTCGCTCCTCTTTTCTCCTCATCTCGTCTCTTGCGATAATGACTCGTGACTTTGTTCAGTCAATTTTTGTTGAATTTGTGAAAGGAAACAGGTTTCTCCTGATTTTACGTCGAAAAAAAACGAAGAGGAAGTAAAAGTGACTAGGTATACTTTTGTGTTTGTTGGAGGAGCAAAAACAGGAATAAAAAATGCACTTATTTTTTTGCGCAATATGCTCCCCATCATCACGCAAGCAAACAAATAGAGAGAGAGAAGATGATAACAAGCTGTGTGCTCCTTTTTTCCACTTTGACTTTGATGTCTACTGAATGAAGTACATGTCATTTTGTCACGGGCTATTTATCTCGCAAAAAAGCGAAGAGAGAGAGAAAAGACATCATCTGTCTTGTTTGACTGACTTTTTGCCTTAATTTTTTGGCGTAATTAGCAAAAATCTGCCCGTCTCTCTATTTCATCGTGCGTCCCAACAAAAAAGCAATACAACAGCAGCATACACACAAAACACACATACGCATTCGTAGAGATAATCTGTGTTCGTGCATGGCTACAAAATAGGTGGGATGAAAGGAAGAAGAAGGCTTTAAGTTTCTTTTGAGAAAAGAAGAAAATTAAGAGACGTGCCTGCCGACGGGGGATTGATGAGTTGAATCTTGAATGGTAAATACGTAATTCGTCATGAAAAATCTTTCTCGCTAGAGAGAGGAATGCGAAATGTGTGGAGGTGGAAATGCCTTGGCGTCCGTGTCCGTCGTGTCAACCGTCACACTTTTTTTCATGCTCTGGGGCAAATTGAGAAATATAAAGAGGTCAGCTCAGAGCATATTATATTTAGACACGCTTTCATCCTCCTACTGCAAAGAATAATAATGATGACCAGTCCGAGATATAAAGAAGGAGAGAAAATTAAAAAATATATAACTGAAAGGGCTCAGTTTCTTAAAAAAGATGAAAACCTGAGAGACAAGAATTTCATGTGATCCTCATCTCGTGTCTTGTTCTTCGTGATGTGATCAGCATCATATCGTCGTAATTTTTTTAGATGAAAAAAGCAAGTGGCATGAGTCTCCTTGTGCTGTTCTTCAACTTTTGAAAGTCATCTTGTGTGTCTCTGTGCTCTTCTGCTGTGATGCTTTTTGCTGGATTTTCAGATTTTCTCTCTCTCTCTGCCACCGAAATTGAAATTCAGGGACATGCCCAGCAACCATTAATCATGGATATCCACACCTGAGCTTGGCACGAGTCTACTCTCAACTAGTACGCTGCCACGGACGAAATACATAATAAAAAGTGAGAAAAGCCAGTAGACAGGAGAGAGAGAGAGAGAGTAGCGAAATGAAATGAATGAATGAATAAATCTCCCTACACAAAACGGTGATTCTCTACAGAGAGTAGTCAGTGTCTCTGGTTTACAATTTTACAAAGTGCTGTGTATGTAGTAAGTATAATGGCAGTATAAAATGTAAAATGGGAAGAGAGAGAGAGAGAGAGAGCAGCTCAGGAAAAAGGATTCCATTTTAATTTGTAACTTGTCATTACTCCCTCTTGATTTTGATTCTAGAATGCTGAATTCTCTCTAGACAAAAAAGAAGGAAAGAGAGAGAGATGGATGATACGAAGAGTGCACGCGTGTATATAAGCCAAGAAGAGATTCATTTTGTTCTTCGGGACGAATGGGAAGAGAAGCGGAGAGAAGAATGGAGAAATGTCAACGCTATTTCCGTTAGAAATGGCAATATGGCTTGTTTTGTTATGTAGTTGTTGGAAATATAGCTGGGCAATAAATGAATGAATCTCTCTCTCTCCAAATGTGAAATTTCGATGAATTTTACTCCTCGCAGAACTGCTGCTATGTTGCTGGTTGATGAGTGATGATGATGATGAGCTTCTTGGTACTAAAAAATATTTTTCATTTTGTTGAGAGCGAGAGAGAGAGAGAAGCGTAAGCAGGAAAAGGAGAAGATATATCCAATGGAATGGAAATGGAAATGAACGGACGAATGAATCAAAGAAGGAAGGAAGAAGGAGAGCAGCAAGGCAAGCACCATTTCATTTTCATCATCAGAAAAGCATTTCAATTTCGGGCAGCCTAAAAACAGTCTAAAAAAGAAAGATGTAAGTTCGCACACATTCACTCATATAACCTGTTATTGTTCTTTTGGGCTCCTGCTCCTGACTGCTGACGATGATATAAAAAGGATGAAAAGAGAAATATGACGAATGAAGGCTTGTGCTCTGCTGCTACTCTGAGACAAGCAAAGTTACAAAGCGAGAAAACGATGATGATGATGATGGTTATGAAGTTGATGAATTATCAGAGTTTGAGAAATAGTCGTCCGGTTTTTCTTGGGTTCTCTCGCTCGCTGCAGAAGAGAGAGAGAGAGAGAGGCAATATTATAGGCAATTGTCTGCTGCTCTCGGAAGAGTGAATTGGGCATAATGGCTTATCGTATGATAGCTTATTATTACCGAGTGTGTGTGTGTGTGTGTAAAATTGTGATATATGAGGAATGAAATGACTTGTATATATGAAGGTCACAAAAACTAATAAGATTTTTCAGAGATTTTCTTCTTCTTCTTCAAACAAGCTATTAAGTTGTAACTTGTAACATGTCGTATACAATCATTATTAAGGAAGTAATTATGTGATGATGATGACGATGATGATGATGAAGGTGAGTGGAACAGAGAGAAAATTAGATTTTTGTTGAAACTGACACCATTATTTACGCCAAGTCAAGTACTAAATGTGGATAGGTACATACATATACGGTTGGTGTTGGTTATTTCTTAATATCGCTTCGAGAGAGGCGTCCATTCACCATTGTTGATATTGCGGCAGTGCTGGTGTCAGTTCTGAGAGCTGAATGGGTTGAAAATGAGGTGCAATGATGATGACGATGATGGCAGCGGTGGTCATAAAAATAATTTGATTGGGATGGAAGATGAAGAGCGTGTCTCATTACTTTTTTAGTTGGTTCAAGTAGACTTGATGACTACACAATAGCTCAAAACTGAGTATTTACGACTGTGGGTTTAAAACCGCTAAAATAAAATTCTTTAAAGTGTAATTGCGAAAATTTTGAAAGAGCAAAGATTTTTGTTAGTACAGGATATATTACATATGTGACCCTGTCCCGCGTGTATCGTTGAACTGGTGACATTCTTTCGACTGCATGAGAAACATCACACTACTGAAATATTTATTTAAACCAAAACCAGTTATATCCCATTTTCATTGTCATTTTAAACAGTGGTGGAGTAACAGAAAGGAATCCGGAATCACTTTAAAAAAATATTCCATGTCTTTTTTTATGGTCTGATCTGATCTCTGATCACCTTGCTGGTGGCTTTGAATCTCGGAACGACATTGTAGCTCAAGTATCGTTTTACAACATGACTTGCTTAACTGCTTCTTGCTCACCTTTAAAACCCGATTGTCAAGCAGAAAAGCGCTTGACTCCACATTATATTCCCAGTTTCCTCCAAGCACCTGTCCAATATAACGAACGACGACGACGCAAGCAATAAAACAGCAAATGGATTCGATTCTGCTGAATTGCCTATACTAAAGCCGTATATATAGCGGCAGGCTCATTATAGGTCATTAATATGCAGATTCTGTTTTGTTTGGGAGAACTTTTGTTGTACATAGTTTGTAAATCTCCATCTCAAATTCCGAGCATGTAATCAAAATTATTTAAGCCGTATAAACAAAAAAGAGAGGCATTCATTGCTAAACGCTTACGTGTTCCAAGTACCCAAACAAAAAACAAAATGAGTTCACGCAAGTTTCTTTTTTTTTTGCAGCCAAGTTCTCTCTCAGAGAGATAATGTGCATTTTATTCGTCCTAGTTGCAAAAATGGGGCAAGTTGGAATTTGGGATGGAATCGATAAAAAATGCTCGTTTCAATATAAAAATTCCTTTTCAAGAGAACAAGAATATGAATTTTTTTATGAATTCTTTCTTTCTTGGCCAAGCGTTTAGGACTATGACTTTTATTTTTTTTAGAATAGTTGCAGTTTACTGACTTAACTTGGCAAAAAAATAGTTTTATCCCGTCATCATCTTCACATCCTCATCGTCAAAAAAATATCATCTTTCTGTTGTAAATAGTAATGATGATCCGCTCGTTGAATAGCAGGACTTGGCATGTGGAAGGAAAATGAAGATGACATTGGATTTTTTTGGGGGTAATATTAGCATAGTGGCAGATGTTATGACGCTGCAGCTACAAAAGCAATTCGCCTAACCCAAATCGGTATTTTAGCCGAAATTCAACTTTTCAGTGAAGAGGCTGACTTGACTGGTTGATGGTTTTTGTGGAAAGGAGTGAGGAAAGTCATTTTCAAATACTTTTTGGACAAGCCTTTTGGTCTGCCATTTTTTGATATTTTATTCCTGCGGTGCGTTATCCCGAATCCCGACCCGCGACTGATGACAGACAGATGGGTTTCAGGAATGCATGCAAAATGAAATTATGATTACATTTGAATGTCTAATGCCAGTCAGTTCAACTTTTCTTATTGAACCGACGAATAACCCGTTTTTTAAGAAGGCAGGAGAAGAGTTTTTATAATAATAATTTTTTTCCACTTTTTATTCAATATTATTATTATCATGATTTTTTTTCATTGTTTTTATAAACTTTTATTTTCCGATGTGATGATGATGGACCATCATTATTTTGTGATCTTCTCAAAGAAGAAAAACAAGATAAATGCTGTAATAATTGTTGTAATTATAATATATATAGATTCATTGTATAATATTTCAATATAATGTACGTATAATGTAATTATAATATAATGCTTAATATTTTTTTTATATAATAATAATTACGTAAGGTATGTTCATGCATTTTTTGTATCGGTAATGATGATGATGATGATGCGCATCTGGATTCTTGCGTATTACATTTAATTATGACAATTACATTAAAAGATGCCATTAAAATATCATTATACTTTCAAATTATAAACAGAAGTTGATATTTCACGCGAAATTGTGCCTACCTTTTTTCATTTGCAATAGAGCATGTTAAAATATTGTACAGACTTTGTTAATAAGAATTAATTATAATAATAGCAAAATGTGACTAAGAATTTAAATCATTCGACAGTTTATATCGGAATAAAGCAGGTGTATCTACAACAGATATTTTTAATGCACACATTAGCATAGCAGGTTGCACGACATTTTCTTTGGGTTATGTATGATTTCATGATTAAGCCAGGATTGATACAAAATTAAACAGGGTTTATTACGTGGTCATATATCTTGTGCATTGAATTCAGTTGTCCCTGGTTCATTTATTTATTTCTGCTGCACTGTCACTTTGGTTGACGATTTTTAACTTTCCAACTCCTATACATGCAATAATTATAACAATAGCGTTACATATAATAGTTCATACGTATATTGTGTGTATCTGTAAAAGGCATAATATACAGACGTAGAACGTACATAAAATTTAAAACTAATCATAATAATATTTTTTGTATAATTATAATAATATCATCATCATATAATATATTTTAATTATTTCATATATATATTTTGTGTATTCTTCCCATATCTCATTTTGGTTCATCTACTACACAGCAGCACTTTACATTATACGTACGTATTTTTAATTTCTTTTCGTATTTATTTTTTTATCATCAAATATTTTTTATTAAAGTAATAGTAATATTTTTTTGGAAGGGTGCTTCGCTTTTTTTGGATACAGCGCGTGCCAATATAAACTCTCCAATTACCCATCCCTGGTTGAAATTTCTTTTTTTTTGATTTACGCATGCATTTATAATGTATGCATGTATGCATATCGGTATAATGATAAATTCTGATTCTGATTTATGTCCTGTGCCTTAATAGACTTGTCAGTAATAATAATACTCGTTAATTATACAATAATATATGTTACTCACTTAACTTTTTTTAAGCACTGTCAAAAAAATGGCACAGCAGCTACAGCATCAGCATCTTGTCATGCAGCGTCCTCAGGAGAACCACCGCTGCTGACAACGCAGTCAGTGAGGAATAGAGAGACAACGAAGACATCCTCGCTCCACCGTACGCCACACTCGCCGCAGGTGAGTTGGACTTTTCAGTGTGATGATGCTGGGATGAGGACGAGGAACTCATAAATCCTCCGCCATCCCCGCCCGTATGACCCTGGTCAGCTAAAAACTCATTTCGACTTTCCACCGGCAGCGCATTCACTCCGTCCTCATCCTCCCCTCCACCGCCACCGTCCTCCTCCTCCTCCTCACTAATTGGAAGTGGTGTTGTGGTCGTTGTGGTGGTCGTGGTTGTTGTTGGATCCGGCACTACCGAGTCGTTATAGAGAAAGTAGATCCTGCTGTGTTCCAATCGAATGTCCTGGATATCTTTTATGCGCCGGTGGCCTTCCAAAAGACGCGTGGAGGACGAGCCGTCCTTGAAGATTGTTTTCAGCGTGGCCCAGTAGCTCATCTCGCCGTCGATTCGAGTCCCACGGAGCGTTACGTTCACACCGGTTCCTGGAGCCAGCTCTGCTACAGCTGTCATTGTTTCCGTTTTCCCTGAGAAAACAAAAATGGAGAGAGAGAAAAAAACGAATAAAAATCAACATCCAGAACAAACTCGCTTCAGTTTTTCCCCACAAAATATTATCATTTAATTAATTTTCCTCTTCTCCGAAAACTTCCACCACAACAATGAAGAGAGAAAAAGACCCACTTTGCCTGTTATATGAAATTCCCACAGGGTGACCCATAAAATCCCTATTTAATTTTCCGGTTTGACCTACTCACTCACTCACTCTTCTTGTCTTGTGAGTTTTTTGGCAAACTTTTTATTTTTCCACACAAAGTTCGTTCCCATCAAAATCCACATACATTTTCATTCCTTATCATCATATCGTGTAATCATCATCATCCGACATGAAAGAGTACATGAATTAGCACGTATATAAAGCTGTGGCATTTTTAGGTACTTAACTCTCTCATCATGATAACTTACATAAGAGCCACATCAACGAAAAGTTAAATTGAACAACTGCCTACATATAAGAACAACTTTCTAGTTTCTCTTCTGAGCTCTCTCTCTCTCTCTGCCGTTTTGCTGCATATTACAACTACATATTACATTATCCCCGACCCTTATCCCCTTTTCCATCATCATCATGGATGGATATAGAGTACGTGTGTGGTGAGTGGCGGTGGCAGAAGAGAGAAAGAGAAGAAGAAGAATACCATCTGGAGGGATCATCCAATTGGGGAAGCCATAAAATCAATATTAAGCCCAAACAACTTTTCCTAAACCGCAATATGACGTGCTGCCTCTCTCTCTCTTCTCATCTCCTTTTTCTCGCTCTATCTCCCTTTCTACGACTTTGTGCCGTGAAAACAAGAGAGAGAGAAACCAGAGTTATTGGCAGTTGTTCTCGCTGACTGTGAGAGTCCGTCTCGTGCTATATGCAAATAACGCTTTGAAACAAGAACATAATAAAACAATGGTTTGTTGTAGTAGTAGCACGCATTATTATTCCGCTTTTCCCCTGAACGCCTCTGCTGTTTTCACACAGAGAGAGAAGAGCAAATAAAGGAGACAGAAAATGCCGAGGGAGATGAGATAGAGAGATGGTTATATTATAGCCAGCCAATATATCTTGTTTTTCTGACAAGTGGCAAAAAAAATTAGGGGAAGAGGGTATGATTTTTTGGCAGGGCTTTCATTTTCAATTGAATTCAATATTTGTTTTTTTTGGGTGGGTTTTCAAAGAAGAATAGGAATGTGTTGCGTAATGATGATGAAAGGAAAAAAAATAGAGTTAAAAGGGAAAAGGTATCCAATTACCTGATTGCGTGCTGGGAATGCCCCACTCGATGGTTTTAACATTTCCATCCTCCAGCTTGATTGATGTGTGGAGTCCTTTGGCCATGAGGTAGCCCTGACCCCAGCTGTCCAGCGTGTTGGTCTCGTATGACAAGATGCTCTCCACCTTTCCCTTTTTCCCCATGTCACCCACGAGAAATCCCCCGAGCTCATTAGATTCCGGTTTCAACTGCACCGCATCCTCTTCTCCTTCTCTGGACCAATCTGGAGAATTATTGATGATGGATCCACTGCTGCTGCTGCCGCTTTGTGCTGGGATCTCATATTTCAATCTGCCATATGCCAACACAATGTCCTCCTCAATGAAACCCTTGTTCCGCTTGAGCTGCACATCACTCAGCTCATACCTCTCGGGCTCTATTTCAGTCAGGACGAGACAGCTCGTTGCAGGCTCCTGCTCATTGGGAAACACGCCAGAGCCAAGATTCTTGCTGGGATCCAAGTAGCCAATTACTGTGGAATTTACATCTGCTGCGAGGAACTTGGCTGGTTTGAAGGAGATCGCGACAGCACCGATTGGAGGTGGATTCGGTCTCTGCCACATTTTCCACACCAGGCGGGATGCGGAAGTGGACAGGGTTTGGTACTTGTCGGAACCCTGGGCTCCTTCTTGTGTCGAGATGTTGCACACGTTTTGGTCTTCGGAGACGAGGCCCACTCCGCGTAAACCTAATCAAGTTTAAAATGGCTTGTGATTAGCGAATTTCTTCCAGTTTTTACTTTAACATTATCTTTAAATTGCACTTACTCGTATGCCAAACTCGACAAATGACAGCAGGTTCCAGGGTAGGTCTCATCAGTTTCAAAGGCTCCTTGGCGGTGCCCTGCTTGAACCATCTCAGCGTGTCCGAGCTGAGCAGCTGAAGATATCCATTCACCTTGCGAATATACACGGGATCCCCATAAGCACTCACGGGACTCTCACCTATTGTGACCGCAGCCACCACCAAAAACGTAACGAGTATCGCCGTCGCTGAGGATGATGAGAATGATGAATAACCTGACAAATTCCCCTGTTGTCTTCTTCTCAAATATAATCCCCGATGATTATGATGAAGATTATCACTGTCATCACCGCAGCATTGCTGCTGCCCCTCCTGCACGCTTTCTCCTCTCATCTCTGCTGGAGAAATCAGCTCTTCCTCTGATGGCGATGCTGATGATGATGATGAGAAATTCATTTTTAATAGCCTCAATCTAATATTATTGTTCTCTGCTTCGTCTTTCCTCCAACATTCACTCCCAACACCCATTTCCTCCTCCACAAAAACAGTTTCTATCAAAATGTATTGTTCACATGTGCATGCACGCTTCACTTTCTCTTTTTCCCATCCACAACAGTTTTAGATCATCATTCATCCGACACAAAAACAATAACCGTAATAACGGCAACAACAACAACGGCAGAAGAAGAAAAGAAAAATTGACCTAAAAACAATGTGGAAAAGTACACAGATTTTTGGAGCTCTCTCTCTGGCGGCGGTGCTGCTGGAAGGAAAATATGAGGGCTGCTGTCATTCGCAGTGCTTCTCTCTCCTATTTTGCTATTATGACCGTTGCACTTTATTGCCTATTTTCTTTCTGTCTGTTTCTCTATATGCTTGGATATGTGTGTGCTCCTTTTCTCTTTTTCCCAGTTTACTGTATGCTGTGCTGCTGGAAACGCTGGACTCGGCTCACAATTTATTGCAGAAACGTGTACTCGTATAAAAATGTAGTTACTCTTCTGCTTATAGATTTTTCCTGGAATGATGGGAATAGCGTGTCACAGGCATGAACTCAAGTGGCGTATTTTCAATAAGGAAAAAAAAGATATATGAAAAAACAATAATAACGGGAATAGCAAAGCAGCAGGCAGGCAGAAGAACAAAAAAAATATTATGTCCACAACTGGAGAGCTCTGCTGTTGTAATATTGTGTAGAGATGACCAATGGGTTTTGTAAATGTTATTGGGATGGATGGAGAATGATTTTGGAGGCTATTGCTCCAAAAACGAAAAAGAAGATGATGATGATGATGTTCAAGAAGAGAGAGAGGGGACCACCAACTTACTTGACCACTTTTTTTTCTACGCACAAAACTATATGGAATAATATCGATGAAAGTGGAGAAGGCAAAGAATTTGGGCTCTTTTCTTTGAGAGTTTCGACTTGTCACTGGAGCACTCTGGAGATGTTAGAGGATTACTGCGCACTTGTACAAGTGGAGTGAGTTGTGTGTGAGTTCTTCTGCTGGACGTACGTGAGTCTTTTTGCTTCTCCTTCTGCAAAAAAAATAAGGGAAATGGAAAGAATGAGGAGAATTCAATGAAATCATATATATAATATTTTTTTTGTATTTACTACTTCACCACGACTTGTGTTATTATTACTTATGATCCCATATATTATAATGTGCTATGATTAGTATTAATTATGTAAATGAGTCAATGTAGGAGCATGCCTATTTGTTTTGTCCTCTGGAATGAACTCGTAAACAGAGCTGTTATGATGATGACGATGATGATGTGGTATAAATATTGGGATTACATAAGGCGTTTTACTAGACCGTTTACACAGAAATGTAGACGTAATAATTCTAGTAAGTGTAAAGAGAGAGAGAGAGAGAGAAAAACGCGTGTGTCAAGTCAAGTGGTTTGTCATTGTCCATTGTCCACCACAGCAAGATGTTTGCATGCGAGCTCTCTCAAAGAAAAAAAAGACATTATCATAATATTCGCCAAACGAAAATGCCCTTCAGCTCCACTTAAACCTATTTAGGGCACTGCTGCTAAAATAACCAGCAAAAACCAAACCACTACCACCGCCACCAACCGTGTCAATAATAAAAACCACCACTATTTTGCCGAGACGCCGCCGCCGCTGTTGCCGATCGCTTGCTGTGACGCGAGCGTAGGACGCTTAAATAAATGGCGACCAAAATCGCAGCGCAATTGAGTCACGCTGCGCGCTAAAAAAAAACAATTTTTGCTTAGTAATCGCTAATCATGGTTATCATTGTGAAAATAGTATATAGAGTAGATATTATATAGTAAGTGGTGAGTCTGTACTGCCGCCGCAGGCAGGCATAATATGCTTCCATAAGTCAAAATTGAAAAGCTTAATCGAGAAGAAGGGAAAAAATCTTAATAATCCTTTTGTTCGCTCAAAATAATCCCATCATCTTCTCGTCATCGTGTATCATGAATGAGAGAGAATTCAGTTTATGAGGCAGTGTGCTTGAAAAAAAGGAGAGATAATGTCATTGGCACTCTCGAGCACTGTCGCACGTACTCCATTTGGCAATAAAAAATGATACACGTGCTATAATAAAAAGGAGCATTTTCGCAAAAATGATGGCAGGGATGTGAGAGTGAAGGTGAGACAGAATTGAAATTGTGAAGGAGGTTGAATTGAAATGCCAACTTTTTTTTTGGACAAAAATATCAAATGTCGACAATGAAAAGATTTACATTTTTCTGCTTTTGCAAACTTGAAGCAGACGCCATAATAAAATATATTACTTTGGGAATGCCAGTGAAAAGAAAGGATCTTTCAATTTTGAAAAGTTTGCGTTTTATATTTTATATAAAATGGATTCAATTGAGCAAATGCACTGAAGATGCCATAAAATGTTGAATATAATGCGATGAGCATTTTTTTTCAAACAATCTAAACAAGATGTGTTGATAGTAGTCAGAATTTTTAGGTAGACATGCTCGAGCATTTTTATATCTCATCATCCCCACCAAAAAACTTCTCGTCTGACTCACACACAAAATTGTTTAAAGTTACGTCTTATTAGAAAATTCCAAGAAACGCTAAAAAGAAGTTTGCTTGCAGCTGCACAAGTGCAAAGCGTATTATCATTATCGCCTCTCTCTCTCTCTTTCTCTCTTATCGCCTTTCAAATCCAATAATGTTGTATCCAGCCAGAAGGATAGCTTTTGGATGAACAAACGTTCCAATTTCGTTTCTTTAAAAAAATTAGGTTGCTCATTCTCGTGATCCAGCAGCAGCCATCTCATCTCGTTTTCATCTTGGCCAGCACTTGATCTCTCTTCACTTACTACGCTGCTGCTGCTGTCTGCGTATATTGCGTATAAAATGAATGACGAGTTAACGAGTCAAGCACAAAAAAAATAATAATAATTTTTGACTTTGATCTTTGAATTGTTTACACTTTTGCTCATGGCTATAATATAAAAAAGCTTTCCATCACCCATCATCATCATCATCATCCTTTATAATGGCTAATGGTCCATGGAAAATGGGAGCAGCTGCTGCTGCTGCCGAACGCTGACTTTTAGTTAACCATATTTAATGTAACAATAATAATGGCGATACTAACTGCCTTGTTTTTGTTTTGCTTCTGTAAGAGTTCAAAGAAAATCACTGACGATGTTGCTGCTGCTGCTGATGATGATAATCATTCCCCGGCCGAGTGAAAACTGATGTTTTGATGATGATGACGTAATTAATGTTTTAACACACTTGTCCCATTTTACACTTATTTTTTATTACTGTGTACTACCATTATTTGCCATTATCTTTGCCTTTGCTATGTTCAGGGAAGAAAATGCGTATAGAGAAGAGAAGCTTATGGCAATAAAAAAGAGGGCAGATGGGAATGGAATGGCAATAAATGAGGAATAAATTTACACAATGATTTGCGTCACTGCTTGTGTAGGACAGCAGTATAGGCAGAAGCAGCGCAGAGGTACCATAAAAACATGCACGAGAAGATAACTCATTCATTCAGGAGTGAAGCAGATGGATGGGTTGATATGATAATTTTACGGGGTGAATTGATAATTGTCCCAGAAAAAAATGTTTACGCTTTGGACACGCTCTCTCTCTCTCTCGTTCTTTTCTTTTCTTTCCTCCCGTTAGAGTTCAGAGTACTGAACTGACTGACGATCGTACAAGATTGAGCATTGAAATGTCAGTCAGAGTCAGAAAAGGAGATTTATCAGCTTTAGGAATCTCCATCATCATCATCGTCCTCTCATGATCGTCTATAAAAGAGAGGAAGATTGCAAGAAAATGCTGTAAAAACGTCCATAAGATTCCTTCAAGTATTTCAAGCTGATTGTGTGAGAATAATGAAATGATCGTGACGCTCGCTCTTCTTCTTCTTCTTCCTCTCTCTCTCTTGAACGAGATTCTTCTTCTTTTGAGAGGAAAATAAGTTTTGTCTGTTATTACGTTCGTTACGGTTGTTTGTGTGTACTTAAGGAGAAGATGGAGACGAAGAAGAAGAAGTGTTTGGTAGTAAAAGTTGTTGAGAAGAAGAAGAAGAAGTTGAATATTATGTTTGCAGAAATAAAAGGGTAAACGAACAAGAAAGACTTTTTTTGATAGCGGTAGTAATAGTAGTAGCGGCGATGTTGGTGGTGGTGGTGGCGGTGATCGATAAATTCCTATACGCTCTCCTTTTATAATAAATACATATACTTTTTTTTTCTGCCAATATGTACAAGATCAAAAAAGTGATGTTTGGATGGGATGTAAAAAAAGCTGAGAGTAGAGCAGCAGCGAGCAATATTATAATGTTCAATGACTCAATGTTGTATTTTGTGGCAATTTTATTTTTTTTGGCAGCCTGGCGGTGGTGGTGGCGATGGCACAGTGGAGAAAATGAAAAGAAGCCAGTGAGAATGAAATGAATCGCGAAATTGAGAATTGCAATGGAATCGACAGGATTGTGTAAGAAGAGGAGAGAGAGAGGAAGAAAGACGTGAGGGAGTAGAGGAGTAAAGTGTGAGAAGGGAAAAAAAAGTGAAGAGCCACTTGAATGAACAGACATGCAAAAAATATTGAGTGGTAATCGATATTGGATATATCAGGTTGTGTGTGTAGTAAGTAGTAAGAGTATCGATGTCGAAATCATGTACTTATTATTTTTTTCTCTTTCTTTTCTCGGGTTAGGGCATTTTGTCGATAGTGTTATGTACGTGATGGGGTATTTGCAATGCACAAATAATGCATGTAATGCCATTATTATCGGTATCGCTACTCTCTGGGAAAAAAGTAATAATAATAACAGTGAACAAAGTAGGAAGAAGAAAATGTGTAGGTACGTACATTCATTGTACACATACCTTTCACACTTTTTTATTCCTTATCAGTCTGGGATCATTGTACCAAGCTCATTCCCTTGGGATATCAACTACATAATTTCGACGTAATTTTATACTTTAATATTTTTTTAAAAAGAAATTACTGTCAATTAAATAGCCATATTTGAGGGATAACGTAGGAGATGTAAAATG
Organism: Sinella curviseta; assembly: GCA_004115045.4. Classification (NCBI taxonomy): domain Eukaryota; kingdom Metazoa; phylum Arthropoda; class Collembola; order Entomobryomorpha; family Entomobryidae; genus Sinella; species Sinella curviseta. The sequence goes on from CM023199.3 coordinate 71,962,187, forward strand.
GAGACGCTATAATATCGACCGCTTTTTCCCTTACTCTGCTAATCAGCCATCTTATATGAAATACCTATAGGATCCGAGTTTTGTAGCCCCAGGGCTCTTAATCAGTTTCCTCATCCCAGCCTGAACATTATTATGATTATTGCCTCTTTAACCCTTCTTCTCTCTAAATTTTATTAGTACATTACATACCATGTGGGTAGTAACACCACCACCACAGCGCAAATTGGGCTCGGTTTAGTTTCAGTCTCCAAAAAAACAACCAAACATGGCAGAAAATCAAATTACCTATCCTCTTTTGTCGATATACGTATGTGGAAATGGAAACAAGCGATGTTGTAGTTGCAGTTTGCAGAAAAGCCGTGGTAGTCGACTTTATTTTATTTAACTTGAGAGCTTACAGTGCACTCGAAACTCGCTAGATTTTGCCGGTTTTTTTATATTGGCATTATTAACAAGGAAAATGGTGCCAAAACTGTTTACTGTGTCAGCTAGAATATATTCTTCTTGTGTGCAATATCATCATCATTATAAATGAAGAGGGATCTAGAGAGAGATCTCCTATAAAACTTGCCATTGTACTCCTTTTCACTACATTCGCAAATCTCCTCCACTCGCCTATATCTCCAATTTGCACACACTCTTTTTTTTCTCCCTTTTTTTATTATTATTATATAAATTCAATATTGACTGACTAGGATTGGCGCAATGACTGACCCTGGTTTGGTTTAGTTTGCTTTTTCACACTGGCTTGTTATATCAAACATCATTGACAAAAAAGGTAGCAAAAAATATCATGCACTCTTCTATATAGACTCCACTGCTATATCACTTGTTATTGTTGTCCCCTATTGAAAGTTTGAAAGATGCCAATTATTTATTAAATATACCCATCTATATTAATAGCGTCAACAAATTACCATCACTCATCCTTGTCGATTTTATTTATTCAATAAATAATCGTTTTTCTTTTGCTTGAAAAAATAAAAAACTAGCAAGCTCATCATTGTTACCCCTTTTTGTTGTTTACCCAGGTGCTTTTAATTCTTCAAAGTTAGCAAAACAACTTGACTATAATAGTTTTAATCATCAACATCATCACGGTCATCCTCTTATCGGATAAAATAAAATCCTATATAGACGGAGAGAATGCGAACGTGTCGATCACAAAAATGACTTTACCAAATTGGATGGATGCAATCCCGCATCGACCATAGTCACGATTTTGTTCCTTCGGACTTAAAAAAAAACTTCTTACTTGAGAGAGAGAGAGAGAGAGAGAGCTTCTCTTACATTCTGCCAATAAAATATGTATGGCTATTGCCCACCGTGGAAAAGAAGGTCATTCTCAAAAGAAAAATTACATATTTTTTTCGCCTTGTCTCAAGTCTAAGGTATTCTGTAATCCCCACGGGAGTTTTTAAAAAAGTGTATGCAGCGCAACCTTGAATAGTATTTTTCTTCTCTCTGTCGAATATATGTGCATATTTTATGTTATTATTATTATGGGCACTATCCGCCGATATCCGATTACATTTTACGAATTCATGTGTGTGTCCGTATAAGGCTATCATTTAATATCATCATGTCACCGCGCACCGTATGTACATTGTAATATTACCTATATACAAAAGCTTCAAGGCAAAACGTGCAATTTTTCTTTGGCGTCATACAAACTGACTTGACTTGATCACCATTTTTATTGCCACACAGACATGTAACACGGCACTGTAGGATGAAATGACACCGATATTATGAAAATGATACGGCGACCGCACCGGCACTGCCGGGTCTTTTTTTCTGCATGCAATATGCAGAGAGACGACACTAGTGCATTGCATGAAATATCACGATATCCCGTAAATACACAACTTTTTTTTGTCCCTTTTTTGTTCATATTTCTATTCACGAATGAATATTATTACATCTCTTCTCCTAGTAAATATTACAGCAGCGGTTATATTATTGCTGTTTGAGAACTTTTGGTTGACTCTTCCGTGAAAAGTGTGCGGAAAATAAATGCAAAATTTAAATAAAGGCAAATTATTCCTGTGATGAGATCAAAGGAAAGAACAAAGAGCGGATGGATGATGATGAGATGGGAACATGTACTGTGTGCTCTCTGCGCTCAGCTACTAATTTACTTGAGAGAGTTTCAGTTTACGATTATGATTATTAACATTGCAATATTCAAATGACCTGCTTCTCTCTCTCTCCCTTTGTAGTAATTTGTGAGCCTGGTTGAGTGAATGAAACTCTTCTTCTCCTTCGTCTTCCTCCGCTTTAGTTGAGAGTTTTGCTGTACACTTCCATTCAATTCAACAGTCGCAGTGATCATCGTCATGATTATCATCGCAGTATAGCAATAGGAGTCGTTTCAATAAAATGCGGTCAACCACCGCAGCGCAGATGTTCAAGCGGTGAGAAGCCGCAAAAGAGAAGATCCTTTCATTTCATCATGTAATTTTACTACTGAATATAGTATGAAGCAGAGAGAGAGAGAGAGATGATCGCAGATCAAAATCTGCTACTCACAGAAAACTCAATTGTTACCGTTTTGGATGAGGACGATGATGAGTGAATTAGTAGCTGCGTGTGTATAAAAAATGCGTACATGTCATTTCCGCTCATTATATCATATCACCACACACAAAATAGGCATTTTTTTTACATTCTATATATTTTTTCTGGGTTGGGCTTCACTTCAATGCAGCTTGCGTTGCTAAAATGTTGAAGGTTACACACGTTTTGCTACGGAGCAAGAAATTACCTGCTTTTCAAATGCAGTGACATGACAGGTTGGACTCGGTGAGATGTGATGAACCAAAATATTTTGATTTACTGTGGTTTTTCGACATGTTCTCCTCCAACAAATCGACTTTGAAAGCTACCTAGGTGGGTACAGTATATTATTATGTATTTGAAAGCAAGCTTTGTTTTTTAATACATTGTCTCAAATGATTTAATTTACTGCTGATTCTGAACAAAAAAAAAATGTTTAAAACGAGATTTTATTGCAGGTTTTTATTTTTTTTGTGTGTGCGCTGTACAGAGAGCTCAGCATGACGTGCGCAGTATAAAATTGAAACGGTGACAGTTGAGTAGACAGACAGGGAGGGAGGCAAGCAGTCTAGTAAGCTCCTTTACTATTGCGACTACCTTTCAAATTCATTTAAACTCATTATCCCTTTTGATTCAATTTCCACACTGCTGCTGACAATGACAATGTATTATAGCTACCGTCAAAAACTATAATAATATGCCTTTGCTATTTAGTTATTAAATCAATTTGTTCTTGTATTCTAATATGCAGATTGTTGTATGAAAAAAAAAATTTGGTTGGTGGGGTGCTGGCAATTGCTGCTGAGTTTGAGTTGAACAGAGAGAGAGAGAGAATTTGATTACTTTAAAAACTCAACTCGTCATCAAACTTTATTGTTTACGTCAGTCAAAAAAATCACAAGAAATTAACGACAGGAGAGAGAGAAGAGAGGAGACAAAGTGAAAAGAAAAAAGGGGACAAAAAGCTCTGAAAAAACTTTTAACTTGATTTTGATTGCATAAAAAAAGTGTATAGTGTGTTGTGGTGGTATAGTTCACTTGTTTAACAATTTAGCTATCACAATTTCATCGCGGAGAAAAGGATGGGGGGTCTTAATTCAATTCCTGCTTATTCAACAGTAGTCAATCATAATCAGAAGGACGCAGCCAAGCAGAGATTTTTAGAGTCTTGAAAAAAAAGATGATGAAAGCAGTGCGTTGTTAAACTATAAACACTGCTGGTGCTCCTGCTCCTATTATTATTGAACTTACGTAATAATTTACATTGTTGTTGAGTTATTATCTTGGAAGCGTTGGGGGAACTTTGTACTCTGTAGTTGAGATATAAATTAATGAGATGCGATGAGCAAAAAAAAGACGCAACCCCATCACCAGCGACATTAACAAGAAGAGTAAAAACAAGCTGTGAGTTAAAAAGTTTCAAACTGTGTGAAATGAAATACGACAGGAGAGTAGAGAACAAGAAGGCAAAAGGTATCAAAAAGAGCAAGTTGGGTGGGATTTATGTCTTGGTCGGCACAACTCAAAATTTGCACACAAGTCATCTCTCAAGTCAAGCATGATTATGATTTTTTATATGATTACATTAAAGAGGAAATTTTTTTAGAATGTGGTGTCCTGAAAAACACCTTCCTTTTCTTTTCGCTTCCACTTCAAAAACCATTTTGTTTTCCCGTTCAAAAAATTTTTTTTTGTCACGGACTCACGCAGCAGTAGTTAAAAAAACGACCTGTCTTGTCCTTTTTTTCCGCTGACATGAGAGGTTCACATATTACCCTTTCGATCTAGTCAAGTGGAATAATATAGTAGACAATGACATGTCTCCTAAGACTTGTTTAGTATCCAACATGTTTCATGCGGACGACCCCATTTGAAGTGAAAGGATAATATTTTACATTTAAATGTAATTACAATTGGTCAAGCTGAATTTTCAACACTTTACACAAATCGCACTGGGAAAAAAAGAAGAGTGTGTTTCATTCAGCGTGTGAGCAACAAACAACAACAGCAGCAGTGAGAACATTTGTATAGTATCTGAATTGAAGTGCAAGCAATACGATAAGAAGAAAAAAAGGAAGATGCCAGCCAAGAAGTGTCGTTCCGGTCAGCAGCACTTTACGATCAATTCAATTTACTGGTGATAGTGAGGACGGTGATGATGATGATGATTACGACTACACGCATCTCTCTCTACTACACTTCCTGAGAGAGAAAAAAAAGAGTTACAACAAACGTACATTCATTCAATTTCAATTCATTCATACTCTCAATTCTCCTCAGAGAGAACGGCAAAGAGAGAGAGCCAAGAAAAAAGAAGATCCAGACAAGTCAAGGGCCGTGCCCACTACATACTTGCCTCTCTCTCTAACTGCCTACATGACAAAAGTAAAAAGAATTGTAAATCTTCTTGTTCGGTTGTTCCTTTCAGGAAAAAAAAGAAGATCAGCAGAAAAAAAAGTAAAAGGCGATGATGGCGAATGGCATAATACACGCGCATTAGTTTTATATATTTTTTTCTCTCAGCAAAAGACACAACTTTTTTTCTCTCTCTCTCTCTCGCAAGAAAAATATATATCATTTTGAAGATGATGTTGAGATGTTGGATTGAAAATGAGGAAAAATGTGTGTGCAAAAAAGTATGCCATGTGTAATGCATAATATTCGCTGTTTTTTTATCCTCCTCTCAGGAGAGTCACAGATACAGCAACGTCATCAATTCTGTAAATACTACATCCCTCGTACTTCCTCCCTCCTAACCCCCTCCCCCCCCCTCAATATTTTTTATGTGGGGCTGTCCACAGTTCACACTTCGTAAAAACCACAAAAAACATGGCAATAACACTTGAATATTACCATATTTTGAATTTTACTGCAGCCAGCGCAATATATATATAGCTAATCTATTTGAACGCCTTTTCATGTCAATTTTGTTGTGAACGTGGCCATGTTGAAAACGAGAGATATGCTTTTTATCTCTCTCCTGTTTTGTAAAGTGAATGCGTAACACCTTTTGACAACCATCCGGTATCCTGTCAAGCCTCTTTTGCAATAAATTTACAAAAGACCTTTTTGCCTCTTCTTCTTCTTCTCCTTGTCGTAATAAACTAAAGCTTGTTGTAACTTGTAATCTAGTTTTTTTTGTATGTGTGTGCCCAGCTTTATTCCTCTGCAGGGATCCATAATTTGCAATAATGTCAGGGCAGGCAGAACAGAACACAAGAGAAGAGGAACAAGAAGCTCTGCCCTGCTCTCCTCTCTCAGCAATGAGCACACAAACAAATAAAATGAATGAATGGAACAAGAAGAGAAGAAAAAAAAGAAACCCAAAAAGCTTTTTTTTTCTTTAAAAAAATATTCTTATTCAATCTTCCAAAATATAATCTTTTTTTTCTACGTCTTCTTTTATTCTTCTCGTATGCGCTATTGTGCAACTTACTACCGCCGCCACCGTAGAAAATGGCAAAATATTATAATAGCCAGTTACATATATTTGTGTGCTCTGTCAGTGTGCCACTGAGCCAGTGTGCCAAAAAAATCTCTATATACGCTTGTGTGTGTGTGAGTAAGAATAAAAATGCGAAAAGTCAACCTCAAAAATTATTTTCTTTCCTTTCTTCTATTTTTTTCGAAAAAAAATCCATTTTCCTCGCTGGCAATCTATAATAATAATACATGCTGCAAAAAAACGCCATAAACTACTGCAAACAAAGTACACATGTCATGCCTTCTTTTTTTCTCTCTCTCAGTGCAAACAAATCCATTGTTGAAATCGTAATGAAAAAAAAAATCTAACCGTGCAGCAGTATAAATTGTCTATGTTACTGGCACCCCAATATTCCCTCGTCGACGACGCTGCTACTGTGTAATTTTTTATACTATTTCTACTACCACCACTACTGCATTGCATTTTGCACGAAGAAGAAAAACGAATCATGCATAAAATGTATAACGGGCTTGTACACATTTTTACCTTGTCGTTCGTTTGTTCATTCGACGTAGTAGTATAATGATAGGGAGGCACGCACACGCAAACCTTTTTTTTACGAATTGAAGGCTCAGAAGAGCAAAATAGACAGGTAAACAAAAATATATTGCTTGCTACTGCACAAGTCGCGTTCATTTAATCATCATCATCGTTTCTATATGCCTGCCTGCCATTTGCAAAGTCATCATCGTAATTTTTTTTACCTACAAAAACAAAATGCTCTTTTTTTACTGGCAATATGTGTTTTTGCATATAGTAATCAGTATAGTCGATCATCTTGATGATCATTTTGCAATTTGTGTAGTGCACGTCGTAGTAGCAAAAAAAATGGAAGCGAATTTTGTTTTTATTTTTGTTCACTCTGTATAGCTTTTTGTTTTATAGGCTTTCAGACAGTGAATTGACGACAGAGTCAACGGGCCGAGAAGGCGAAAATGGATTTTTTTAGAGAGTAAAGTAGAATGAATGGAGGAAAATAGCATGGCGAAATAAATCTTTCACCAATTTGTTGCCTCAATAATTCTCATAGTCATCATCATCATGATCATCTCATGAATGAGCTCTAGCTCAGTGTGTTCACTCCATCCACTCAACTCAATTCAGGTCAATCATCCATCTCCTGTTTGTTGTGGGCCCGCGCGCGTTTCTCAGAGTGAATTGGAGTAAAGTGGAGTAATCCAGGAGCCAGAAGCAAGCAGGCATATCATTTACCATTTTACCATTTCATATTATTATTATCACATCACACACATTTAACCCTTTTATTCCATCTGTTGTGTTGTGTGAGTAAGTAAGCGTGTAAAAGTATGCAAAAAATAAATTTCAAATAATATGTATGTAATCTAATCCAGCACATGTGTGTGTGTGCTGTGCTTGCTTCTGTGCTACTGGCAAATGGACTAACTAAAATGGAATGATGAAGATGATTCGAGGGAGGAGGACAAAAGAGAGAAAATTAGAAAATCCATATAAATAACTGTGTTGTTTGGGATTGGGATGATGATGATGATGAGATGTGGAGAATGTGTATATTTCCAAGCAAAATTATTTCTAGCCAGTTTCATTTCCAACAACCAGTGGCTCCATATTCCATACTCACAAAAAAAACTTAATAAATAAATAGATGCAAACCAGAGTGGCACTTTCTGCGCCGCTTTAATCTACTGGTAACATGGTGCACATGGTGCAATCTCCATTTTTCATCAAATTCCATGTAATCATCCTCATCACACTTGTTATTGTTGCAAGTCGTGCCAAGCAGGCCTGCTGCAGATACCATACATTCAAATTTTCAGCTATTTTTTTTGTGCCCCATTCCATTTTGATTTCCATCTTTACCATCTTCATTACTATTGCTGTCATCATCATCATCATCACTCGTGCTGCTCTGCTACTGTATTTTTTTCTTCCACTTTTTTAATGATATTTTCGCTGATTGTAACACAATAACAGTTTTGATGACCATTTTGATAATGACGCGCGGCTATACTCATTCTAATCACAACTCTGGACTCGGACTCAATTGTCAAGCACTTTTTTTATTGTACAAGGCGCAGTTATAGCAAAGCATACACTTGAATAAGTTTTTAGCTATGCTTTTGTCTGTTTCGTTGAAATTTTCATTAGCGTTTCATTTACTACCGTATTTTCGGTCGATTTCCCACGGAACAACGGTTTCCGCCCTGCACTCATCTGCTCGACTCTGTTCCTCCATCATTCATGATGAATATTACATGCAGTGGCTCATCATCATTAATAAAATATCATATTAAACATGTGCAGCAGCAGTAGTGGTAAGCAGACGTAGCGTTCATTGTGCACATGAACTCCTCTAGTCCTTTGCTATATACTCACCCATGCCATTAAAATCATCATCATCATCATCGTCCTTTTCCCCATTTCACATGGATTATCATCGTCATGTGCTTTTTGCGTGTGAAAGTAGTAAAAACTAGTAATACACTTTGCTTGGCTATCTACTTAAGTATTTAAATTATAATGCTCGCTTAAGCTTTTGCTTTTAAGTGCACCAGCCGATTAAAACGGGAGAAAATGGAGTGGAATGCAACAAGGCGCCGTTGTTCCGGCAATATTATATGTACTTATGTATTTATGTACATGAGGAAAAAAAACCTACATTTTATGCAAAAATGAAAATCGTGTTGTAGAAAACACTGTCATCATCTTTCGTCCATCTGATATGTAAAATTGAGAGTGCCTTGTTTTGTTATAATTTGTTGTTGCCAGAAGAGCAGTTGGATTATAATATGTAGTTTTTCACTTTCCTCCGCACCCACTACTCCTCCACTCACTCATTTATATTATGTTTGATGAGATAAATAGATTTTTAGCATGGAGCTTAATAAAGTATTAAAAAACCTGGCATCAACTTCTACACACACTTGCCTGCCATTTTCCTTGTTCCGTTTAATTGAGCGGCCAAACCTTTTTCACTCCTCACAAAATCTCTCTCTCTCTCTCTGGAGTGTCGAGAGAGAGAGAGGTTTGTTTTGTCAAAAAGGACTCCTCGGACTCTCTACTTTTCTCATAGTGAATTTTTATGAGGTAATCAACCGAAATGGGCAAAAAAATCTTATACAAAGTTTAAAGAGGGAGAAAAAAAATAGGTATATTTTTTTCCTTTACGAGATGATAAAAAGTGAACAGAAAGGGTCTCTCTCTGTAAAGTGTACTTGATGAAGTCGTTTCTTTTCTGACTTGCCATGTATGCTTGCCTTCTGAGTGTGATCAGATAACACGAAGAGCAAAGTTTTTAAACGAAAAGGCGATTATGGCTGTTTGTTGTATACTATAGACTCGTGTGAGTGTGATGATCATGATCACTACCGACTAGACAGACAGACAAGCACTGATATTATTATGCTGATGAGTATGAGATTTTTTTTATAATAATATGTTTAGTTTTTGTATTGGTACATATGTACATTCATACACGGCTTATGAATGAATGCAGTTTTGTAGAGTACACATCATCAACGAACAACAACAATAATAAGCTTGTAATGAAACTGAAACTTCATCATTTTGATAAGATCATCCTCATCATCATAAAAAATGTGTGTGTGTCGCCTCAACGAATGGTAATAATGGGAAGGGAGAGAGAGAGAGAGAAAAAAAAATGTAATAATAATAAAAAAGATGCAGGCTAACAGAGTGGAGCTCTTGTGTAGCTGTAAGCAGATCAACTCAATAAATAAATAGCGTTATTATGCATGCATGTATATTCTGATGAGTCGAGTGTATCGTGTGTGTGATATTAGATTTTTTTTCTCCAACTACACAACAACATCTCGTTATTACGATTATTGTTTGTGGCAAAAGATGTTGCGTCGTAAAATATTATTACGTTTTTTTGGACAAGATTTAGATTTGGATATTTGTTTTGGAAATATAGGGATGGAAAGTGATACGAAAGAAGAGAGAGAGAGAGAGAGAATGGAAAGGGAAAAAAATAATAAAATTATTCTTATTAAGATTTTCTTGTTGTTTGGTGTGTGTGCACACATGTGAGTGCATAATAAATAGATATTTCTTGAGAAAGAGAGATGATGAAAATAACAATCAGCTTTCGAGACTATAATAGTAATAATAATATTTAAGCTTGTGGAGAAGTTTGGGTAGGTGGAAGGATATACATACATTCACATAAGCTGCGAGATGATGATGATGATGTGAAGTGAAGGAGAAGAAGAAAAGTCAACAGTTTTGAGTTAAGTCTTTAAATTGCATGCAAAGCAGACTGGAATGAAGGAGAGAGAGAGAGGATGATGATCATCACATGAGCACACGATGCTCTCGCGGAGGATGATGATATGCTTTTCTTGGAAAATCCCATTAAAGCGAATTTAGTGAGAAGAAATAAGACGAAGAGAGAGAGAGAGAGAAGATTTAAAACTTTTGAGTTTAGTTAAGTAGGAGACAGAATGATGATCATGTTTAGTTTTGCTGCTAGAAGAGTGAGTGACTGACGTAAAGTCAGTTAAGTTGAGAGAGCTATAATATTATAACATGGCTTATTACTTTAAATTGTTGATGTTGCTAAAGTCGACTTTCATTTTTTTATTATTAAATAAGCCGTTATAGTGTATGAAATGCAGTTTTATAAAAATAAGTAGTAAATGAATTGAATTGATTGTAAGTTCAGAAAAATAAAGATGACTGGTAGAGGATTTAATTGTTAGGTATGATGAAATACTTTGAAGAAGAAGCTTTTCCATTTGATTTAGAGAAAAAAATGCCGAAACTTGAGCGGTATTTATCATCCACACTCATACTTTCCTTTTTCGTCTCTTACTCAATACTTTTTCGCAATCTATATACCTACGTGCATTTTCGTGCATCTGAGAATACTTCATCACAAAATTCCTGAGTTTTAGAAAGCAGTACGTACTAGAGAGAGTCAACCAGGATGTATGGATATCTCTCAAGGAATTCAATCCCAACCAAACATTTTTTTCCCTGTTGACCCAAATCCTGATCATCTTCATCATCATCCCGCCGCCCTGCCATCACAAGAAAAAGTCTCTCTAATAAATTCTCTCACAATTCACTCAACATATTTTCTCCTCTCCTCAACAGAGAAGAGCCAATATATGTATATATGATATAGCCTTTACTTCCTATTTTGCCCACCTAGCTTTCTCCGAGAAAACGCGACAGGAGACTGACACCATTCTCATGATAACGTTGTTTTGAAGAGAAAAGTCTACATATTTCCGGGAAAAGTCAACAACACGCATGCATGCATGCATTGTTGCCCGTCCTTTTTTTGTGTGCTACTTTTCCCCACTTACATACTCACTTGCCATAATAATAATATTATTATTATTATATCTCTTCTTATTAAAATCTGCATGCAAAATGGAGAGAGATCATCTTCTCTCTGATCTCCTCGTGATGATAGGAAACACCCTGGGAATTGCAAAATCATCCTCAACACTCTACCAACTATCAGAAAAGCCATGTAGTAGATATAAAAAAAACTGCGAATCTTTTCCCATCACTTTTTTTTCATCCTGCAAAGTCAGTCGAATGACCCCAATTTGCACTTTCCTTCCTTTTCGACTATCTCCCCGTCTTCTCCTCTTCCACCAAAAACTAACCAGCTGTAATCCACCACACCAGGAAGCCCGGATGAAGAAGAAAAAAAAAGTTTTCACTCTTTTTTTCCAACTTCCTTCTCCCATCTTTCTACTACTATCTTCCAAATAAGCCAGCTGGATATTTTTCCAATCTGTTTTGACACTTACCCTTTTCAAAAAAAAGTTAGAAAAGGGGCTTCTTTTTTCACGATCATGACGATGGCACGTGCTTCAACTACGCTATCCTGTTCCTACTCCCAACCAACCAGACAAAAAAAATCACTGCTGCAGGTTCTCATTTTTATGGCATGTCATGCATGTCGTCGTCAAATGAAGCACTCTGGTAGTGCAAGCGATTAGTTTTCCAAGTAGAGTGTGTGTATGAGAGTGGTAACCTTCCTCCAAAATTTTTCGACCTTCCTCTCCCGTGTCCCCTCTCCATCCTCGCCTCAGGAGCCATTAAAGCTTGCTGCACTGCACTTTTTTTCCTCATCATCACAACAACACATCTCACTAGTCTCCTCTCACAGCACAAGTCGTTATTATATCGCCTCCTGCTCAATATTACCAATAAATTTTTACTTTTATGCTCAATAAACCCTTCAACTCACTCCATTCATTTTTCTTCAACTCATTCCATTATACTTTCAAAACCCTCTTCTCTCTCTCTCTCTCCCTATCTGTCTGTTAACGGAGTGCTCTTAAAAGAGTGAACATTGCCATTTTTATGAGGATAGCAGTTCTGTGCTCGTAAGTACCGTTCCTTTTATCATGTCATAATGTTTGTTTTGTAAAATGTCATCGCGCATTCCATTCTTCTTCGCATCATCACTCCTTTTCTTTTGCTATAGCCATTATCTTGACTTTGCCCGCACCACACAGACTACTACAAAGTGAAATGGCCTTGAAAGAGAGACAAAAAATTACTGCCATTTTTTGATGGTTATTACCATTCCCACTTCGTCTTCTTCTTCTTCTAGCTATCTCTATTTCTGTATATTTTTCATCCTCTCCTGAATGTCGATTTCATCTATTTATGTTTATGCTCGTGTTCACATATCGACGACAAGACAAGCACTCCTTTTCTATCCTTCTCTCTCTGCGTGAATCCACTTTATTCTGCGCTCTGCTCTTTTTTCCCTCAAACCTTTCTACTTATTTTGAAAGAGTGGGAAAGCGTAATCGACTGGAAAGTGGAAACGACATGCTACTTACTTTACTTCAGCCACAAACAACAACTGCTTCTCCTTATATCATATATTGGATGATGCGATTGGGAAAAAAAGACGGAGAAATGCAATATATTTCATGTATCCTCCCAATCCCCACACATGTCATCGTTTAACATGTTTTCTTCAAGGTATTAAATTTAACGTCAGAATCATCCACTCATCACCAGTCTCTCGTCCCACGCACACTCCACATCACCACACTTCAATTTCATTAATGCCATTTTTTCATATTTTCATAAGTGGCACCTTAAAAATAACTTACATCAACACACGTACGCTTGTTATCATCCCAATTATCGTTCATTACAAGGCCGCTAGTTGCATGTAACTATGCATATAAACATTTATTTTAAATGTTAGAGAGAGAGAGCAGCGATTAACAAGGTAGTATATTTAAAGTATATATTTATTAAACAATTTAATAATAGTAGCTGTAACATACTCGGCACTCTTACTTAATTCCCTACACTTTAATTTTTTTTGCATTTGCATGCATAACGGCACGTCATTTTTTTTCAGAATGCAGTCCTGCCAATGGGCAATGGGGCATTTGGGATTAAGAGAAGAGATTTTTTTTGTGCTGACTTTTTTTTCCCAAATCCATATACTCTGCATACCTACATACACGTGTGCAGTTTACGTAAACTAAAAATGTTTCGTAACCTACAACACACAAAAAAGATGATATTTTCAGTTACGTTGGGATGGTCATTATTATTTTATTTAGAGGATTCTCTCCGAAGATCTGGTGAAAAGGGCATATGACGAGAGAGAGTGGTGGTGATGGCATGGCGTGTCTGTCGTTGTTGCCTGCTATATAACGCTATGCTGCCCCAGCCTCAAGGATTCCATTAATAATAGAAAACAAGCATATCATTATTTTCTCTCGACTTGCTCTCTTCTTATATAATCTGCTTGTATGGCTCTCCAGAGGTCTTGACAGAGAGAGAGAACTTACTTGTAGTCCAGCCAGCTACTATTATATTTTTTTTCAACTAGGAGCCAACCTTGTTATTATTTGTTGTCGTAATGTCGTGTATAAAGAGCCATGAAGGCCTAAAGCCAAGATATAGTGTACTGCTCCGGAACAAGACGACAAGAGGGAAAAAATGATGATGGAGATGATGAGAATATTTTTTGTTGGTATTGTTTTGCTTTTTTGTGTACATCAACCTAAAAGAGAAAGCTGTCATTGAGAGAGTATTACGCAAGTGGAAGGTCCTAGAGAGTCACAAGTATACTTGGATAAAAAAAGTGGAAAAAGGTCGATTTTCACTCTACTTGTTTATAATGGCTATATGTCCAGTAGGAGTATATAGTCGTGAAAAAAATGAGTAGGAAAATATAGAAAACAATCGAGAGAGAAGAAGAAGAAGAAAAAAGTAAATAAATCCCAGAGAGCTTTTCACTTTGTCTTTCTTTCTCCTTCTTCTTCTTCTCCGTCTGCTCATCTCCTCCAGCTTTCTCATCATTCCTTCCTCCGCACTTCCTTCCTTCCTCTTCAATTTTCGTTTCGGCTTTTTATATATATCTATTTCGCTCTTTCTTCTTGCTGGTATCCCGAGAGAAGGAAGGGAAAAAAATGGAGTAAATAACGAAAAGAAACAGAAGTAGGCAAGGAGGAGGAGGAGGAAAATAGAGAGAAAAAAAATATTGAAAAGTAAAGTAAAAAATACAGAGACAAGTAGGGAGAGTAAACAGGAAAAGTTATGGGAGCCTTTCGATATGGATATTTGTTGCCGTAAATAATGATGATAAGTAGGAACGGGAAGGGAAAAGGAGAAAAAAAAGACTCAAAATATATATGTCTATCTTTCTCTCTCTCTCTATCCTCGTAAAAAGCAAACTGAAAACAAGTCAGTGTCAATAAGTGTAACTGGTTAAAACAGAGAGAAAGAAAGAGAGAAGGGCTTGTTGAAAAAATACTTTTTTGAGGTAGCTACAGTTTAAAATGCTCACAATATTTTGCTTTCCCACAAAGATCACGGGAGGTGATGTAAAAACCGGAAATGAAAGTTGGCAAAAGAGAATAACCGCAAAATTTAGTATCTGTTCCGACCTCAAAAACAGCCCAAGAAATATTTGACTTTCACTCTCTCGACCACCACAACACACGAACCAATAAAGTTTTTTTTTGGTTTGAGAAGAGAACTCTAAAGAACAAGTATCGAAGAGAAGACAAAGATGAACTGAAATGAAATAAGACAAAACAAATACATTTTTTTTCTTCTTCAACTTTCTCCAAAAACATCCACCCAACACCACCACCACACACACTGTCAACCGTTGTTACTTTGGAACATCTATTATTATTTGAAAACAAAAATCTTTTTTTCAGCATCAACAACAACAGCAGTAGTAACAGAAATAGAGCCAAAGGCCCTGAGAAAAAAAATAGAAGGAAATGGAAAACAATTTATTTTTTTCTTTATTTTTTTCTTCTTCTTTCATTCAGTCTTTCTCTCTTACTTTTACAATTTTATTTTTGAAAGTAAGTCATGTAATCTAAGACGACATGAGAAGAAGAAGAACAAGAAGAAAAAAAAATGATGAAATGTGATGTCTTTGGTGGTTTTGGTTTGATATTTTTTTTTGGTGGTGGTGATTGGTTGACTGGTTTGGGAAAAAAGGGAGAAGGAAATGATGTAGCAGAAAAAAAATGTAAGAAGGAAAGGAAGTGGAATTTGCTTTTTTTTTGTTTGCAAAACTCAAGATGATGATGATGGGTGTGTGGGTTGGGTACACACAAATAACACACTGGTTTTGTTCTCTGGTTTCCATTTTATTTTTATTTTTTTCAAATCAATGCCTGCAGAGTGTATTCGTGCATGAAAAATTGTTTGTTGTTGTTTCGTCTCTTATTTGTCGTCTTTTACCTACTTTTGTGAAGAAAGAAACAAAATTGTGTGTGTAGCCATGTATGTACATAAACATGTAATATCGTCATATTATTATGGATATGTCATGTCGTCGAGCTTTCATGTCTTTTTTTTCTTTCGTTTTCGTGTAATGTCATCTCTCTCTCTCTTGCCGTCTATCATTGTGCTTTTTTATACAGAGAGAGAGACGTCAACTTTAAGATGATAAGGTGAATTTGTGAACAGCACACAGAATGTGATATATTTTTATGCATTTTCATCAACTCTCTCGGTGCTTATCGTCACTCGCTGCGCGTGATCATATTGATAATGTCATCTAGCATGCTATTTTTGGATATTTGCAACAAGGGCAACATTTTTCGTCTGGTCCCACCCTCTCCTCAAATGTCATTTCATGAAACTCTACAATTCACCATGAAACTTCAAGTTCCAGGGCTATAAAATCTTTCGGGGGCACCTGTCCGAAAAATGTTGCCCGCTAAAGAATTTCATAAGAAAAGCAAAACATTTATATGTGTATTTTGTTCACAGTACAAGAAAACGTACCTATAATATTATTGTTTGGTATGCTTATTCCTCGCGTTCCCTCGTGTTTGTTTGGGTAATAATTTCCAGAGCGTTTCACTCACTCCTCCTGTTTTTCTCCATGAAGGAATACATTATCCGGCTTTACAAGGAACGACACGGGAAAAACACACAAAATCCACACTCAACTATTATGCAATATAGGTAGATATACACGAGCGCTACGCTACACCACCTCACTCACTTTTTTGGGAAAATTTGTTTTTTTCTCCTCTCGCATTCACATTCACCGACTAAACTGGATAAAACTGTACTTTTTGTATTCATTCACAAGAAAAAGATATATATACAGAAAAATTCGTTTTTTGCTACCACAAAATATATCACACCACCACGAACACCATCATTCCACCGACAAAAAAAACGACAAAAGACAACAATGTAAATTGTACACACAAAACGGCACGACGTCAGTATTATAGTAACAGGAAAATGTATATAATCCAGTCAGTCAGTTTTTGGGAAACGAAAACAGATCAGCAGATCATTCACAGAAAATAGGAATGAACAGACATCCGCCGACTCGAAAAAAACGTATCTGTTTTTATGAGAAAAACTTATTGTGTAACATTACATATTACGATGATAATATGACGTACACAAGAAGAACAAGTTATCAAACAGCCTGTGTGTGTGTACTTGTGTTCTTTTTTTACAATCTTTTACATTCCTTCTTCTTCTTCTCCTCAGCGGCGGTAGTAGGAGCACCAAAAAACTTTGTTCATTTTTTACTATTATTATTTTTTATGTCTTTTTATTCATTTCACTCACTTCCTCCGCACACACAAGGCAGTGACGAGAAAAGAAGAAGGATCCTCATGAAAAAAAATAGTTTATTCCTCTGAGAACGAGAGAGTTGGAAAAACCAACAAGAAAAATAAACGACAAGACTTTTTAGAGGAAAAAAAAGACACACACGACGCGAGTGAGAGAGGATATGAGGAGAGAAGGACGATCAAGAAGTGATTGTGTTGTTGTGCGTGAATGGATAATAAGCTTGTGTGCAATGCAATGTTAGAACGCAGCACAAACAGGAGCAGAAGAGATGAAGAAAAAAATGCAATAAAAAACTTTATTTTTTTTATATTTTGTTTATGATTCCAGAATCCAGATTCTCTCTCTCTCTGGGAATCTCTGTCTCTCTGCTCTCCTTCTATTTTTTTACGTTTTTAAATACTTTCCAGTTTTTGTGTGTTTGTAGCCCTGTAGCTCACTGTTACTGGCTCACTATGTGGCTATATAGTCCGCAGAGGATAAAGAATCAACCGGATTATTTCCACTACTGTCAAAACAAAAAAAAGAGACAGAGTGAGAGAGAAAAAATATAACAAGATCTGCTCCTGTTCTTTCTCTCTATTTTGTTGGGTGCTGCCAAAAAAAACAGAGGCCGACACAAAACACCACGACCACCTCCACCACCACTTTACTTTTAGTTGCGTTGTTGCGTGCGAGTACTACGTATTCCTTTTTTTGAATGAATATGTTTTTTTTCCTGAGAGCGACATAGACTGTGCGACTGTACCGTGCGAAGAGTTAAGCAAGACTGCTCATGTGACTCAACAGAACAGAGCAATTCATACAGCAACAGAAGAACAGAGAGTTAGTTTGGTCTTGGTCGTCGCCAGTAAGGCTGTACGAGAAGAAGAAGTGAGTATAGCAGAATGCCAAGTTAGAATGATGATGCGATGGGAAAATGGGATAACCTACAAGTCCTCCTTACTTACTACTACGTAGTACAACTCATCTGAGAAGAAGAAAAAAAAATCTCTTGGTAATTTTTTTTTACTGTGATCTTCTTCGTCTTCTCTCTCTACTCATCTTCATCTTGTACGTTTTTTTGGTGAATCATCAACATTGAGCATGCAAGAAGATGCACACCATGTACAGGAGCAGTTGTTACTGTTGCTGTGCTGCTGATGATGAATAATCCTGTGTGCTCTTCAGGAGTTGTGCTGGAGGAGAAGGAGAGAGTCTTGGTCTTTTCCTGGTCATATATCTACTACCCATCCGGCAGCAAGACAGACAACTTTGCTTAGATTTTCTTGTGTGGAGAGCGAGAAACGGAGAGCCAGAGAGCTTCTTTTTATTTTGGTTATCCTTGAACTGATCTAACCAACCAAGCTTCTTGTTTCTTGCATGCAAGATGCGAGAAGGGTTTTTTTGTGGTGAGATGAATGGAGAGAAGGAGAAGAAGAAGAATGGAAGGAATTTTGACTGCTACTATTTTTCTTTTTTTTGTGTGTGTGGTGATCTTCTTCTCCTTTTTTTCTTGATGGTGTTTTGTACAATGTGAAAATTTTCATTGATTGCAGATCGTACACCACACCACCCACTCCACTTAAAATGGTAAAAGTAAACGGGAAGCTACAAACCTACGGCGGCTATAAAGGAGTGCCCTTTTTAGTCGTTTTTCTTAATCCTGCCATGATAATCATCATGCTCGCTCTCTCGCTGCTGCTGACTAGAGTGCACATTTATGGGAAACGCGTAAAGAGAGAGAAAGATGGGGAAAATTTAAGAGTGAAACGTGTTCCATTCCAAATAGTGTATGATTCCATCTAGTAGCATTAGCACCACTCTATATATCCCAAAACCCATCTGAAATAAGCGCGACTTGTTGGAAGACGAAAAAAAAACTTTTACTTTTTGTTTGTATGTGCGTTGCATAATATTAGAGGATTAAAAGTGGAAAGAGGAGGAAGACGCAAAAGATGATGATGATGGCTGTTAAAAACTGGTACAAAATAGCCGACATTTTCAAAGAGTCGCATTATATCGATTCCTTTTTTAAGCCTTTCTATTTTTCATGGTTTTAAAAGGTACACGCGCTTTCTCAGTTGCTTTTTCCATCCTTTTAATTTGAGAGAAATTCAGAGAGCGCTGTACAAAACTGTATAATGCTCCTGTTATATGCTGCCGCCTTGAAACAAAAGAGATCTTTTGGCTTTGTCATCGTTTTGGTGTCTCTGCTTTTCCCTTAAACTTACACGTGCGTCGTGACTATGGCTGTTGATGAAGATGAGGATAGAAATGAAAAGAAGGATTTCATCTTTCCGCTGTTTCATCTTCTGTGCATACTTTTTGTCAACACTTTTCCAACTACTTATTATTAGCCCCAGTTTCTCATTGTCACATTGTCAAATATTACCAAAATGCGGAGAGAGAGAGAAAGCTGCCGAGTACTGCTGCGGAGTAAGGCTTCAAAATAATAATAGGTGGGTAAAGAGACAATAAAAGAAGTGTATGGGAATTTTCCTCCACACTTTATTTTCTATTAAGCCAGAATTAACAAAGGAGTGGTGGAGTAGGAGGAGGAGGACGGAGCAAAGCAAGTTTTTTTTAAAGGGAAAGGTTTTTTTTTGTTTACTTCCAAGCTTGTTTTCTGTGTAATCTTTGGGAAAATGGGAGAGTAGGGAAATTATTTTTTTTCGCAGAGAACAAAAGAAAACGACGCGCGTTGCTGAAGAGGGAATAAAAAAATGAAAGAAGAATATATAATCCAAGCTATTATACTCCACGCTTCCATAATATCCATATCGTTTTGAATTTCGGCTTTATTTTTTTTCGCAGATGAAAAAAAAAATTGAGTATTTTTTTGGCTGTACTACTGCTTTTTAATACTTGATTCCACGACTATATTTTTTAACAAGAGAGAGAGAGGACGATCATGTAAGAGCATGGAAGGAGAAGAGATTAATTCGGGATTGTACAAAAAAGAGAGAAAGTAAAGCAGCAGTAGCAGCAGAGTTTTTTAAAAACTGTAGACCAGAGATTCAAGTGGATAGAGAGAGAAAGGAAAAAAACTGGCGATGCGAAAGAGAAAGGAAATGTGTATTATTATATGAAGTACGAAGAAGCACGTTAGGATTTTTACATTCCACTCTGCTTCGTCTTTCTTCTTCATCCTCCCTTTTCTCCCTCCACTGTTTGCTTTCTTTTTTTGCGGAAGAAAAAAAAGTGTCTATGAATAAAAATAAAGCATACGTTGAGCTGATGCTGCTGTGCTTGGTATATTTTTATTGTAATCGCAACAGGAAAAAGCATATCCATGAACAAAACACACTCTGTCTACCAACCACCATCAAGATTTTTCCTTTTCTGAGAAGGAAGACGAAAGAGGAGAGAACTTTTTCCTGGAATACGGACGACGACAACAATGAGTTGTGAGAGAGAGAAAAAAGCTAACGTTAAATAATATTTTTCATGTATTCATAACTGTTGGTATTGTGTGTGCATATGCAAAATAGGTAGGGAGGGATGTATATATGATGATGGAGTTTAAAACATATTTTTTTTTGTTTCGTTTTGTGCTTTTTTTTGCTCACGACAACGAAGCGAGAAGGGAAAAAAGCGGAAGTTTAGCCGAGTGAATCGTGCGAATATACTTTTTTTTCTGCTGTTGTAGTAAAAAAGTAGAGAAAAAAATGATGTTGATGGGATCAAGTTTTTTGATGACTCAGTTCCCAGTTTTCACTTTACAAGAAAAATATGAAATGTCTCTCATCATTATCATAATTACAACTTTTACATAATCATTAAAGTTAAGGCTATGTTTTAATTTTAGAGCCCAGATTTTGTGAAACAATGACGCAACCTTTTTTGCTTACATAACCTGCATTAACTTTTGCTTGATCGACTCTCGTGTCTTGTGTTCTGTAAAGGAACTCCATATTATCCAGTGCTAGTCTTTTCCCTTTTCAGTCCAGGAATCTGAGTTGATGAAAGGAGTCGTTTGAGAAGATCTAAGGGGTTCTATTGGAATCCACATCATTTTAGTTTATACCCTGCCAATCCTATCTATCCTACTCAGCGACTCCGCAAAAACCGTTATCAATCCACCAAAAACCCAACCAGCCAACTCAACTCTCTTCTGTCTCTCTCGAAGAAGAAGAATGGAAGAACCCGATTTTCGGATAGACAGGAGCAAGACAAGAGAGGAGACTTGACTCTGCTGTCACTTGATTCCTGCGTGGAAATGTTAAAGGTTCTCCTCCTCCTCCTCCTCTCTATATCTTTTTGACTTGAGACTCCTTCCCCACGCTTTGTTGAGTTGAGGAGTCGTCGAGTGAGTGGAGGAGAAGTATAGAGGAGCAAGTGTTCACGAAAAATTCCAGACAGGCAACAAACCAAAATAAGAAATAGGATTGTCTGCCAGTCACTCTCTCTCTGAATTCCACTATTTATTACACGATTTTGTTTGGTTTATTTCTATCAACAGAATTGGTTTTTGTGTCTCTGTATGTAGCATATATATATCAGGTTGTCATAATATAGAAATAAAAAAGGGTACGCGAGAGAGAGAGGAGAGATTAGGGTATAACGGCATTTCATTCGACATTGAACCTTGGACAAGATAAAAAAAAGAAGAAGAGGATGAAAAGATCTTCTTGCGATAGCTTTCAACTTAACTTAACAAGCTCACATACCACATCTATATAGCTACTTGTTCTTCTCTGAACAAGAAACTCAATGAAATTTCTAGGTAATATAACAAAAGTCAAGGCGAAACCACACACTCAAAAAAATAACTTGAGCTTCTCTAAACTCTCTGCGCGCTGCTGTGAACTCTTCACATTCACACAGCAGTGGTTTGTGCTTTTCAACAAAAGGCGAGAAGTCTGGAGGAAAAAGAAGAGTGACCCTTCTCGCTCATTTTTTTTGTATCCGATCATCCATAATCCATCCATCTGTGATCTTTAAGAAAAAAAAAGTAGGAAGAAGCAGCAATGTCTTCCATGCAGTTGCTAAAGTTGCTTCGTTTCGTGTATATAGGCATATATATTTTTTTATTGTTCATCGGGTCTCCTCTTCTTTTATTTCCCCTTTACAGCTTTTTCTTCATGAATTTATATTTCTCCCTTCTTCACACAAAGTGAGCTGTTTTGTAAAGGAAAAAAGGAAGAATGAGAAAAAACTGACCCTTCTCACAATAATAATCGTGTGGTGATGGTAGAAAAAAAAGTATAAGCATCGATGAGCTGAGAATGAGATAAGTGGTGTAGCTTCGGGATTTTGGGATTGCATTCTTGAGTGGATTGCGAACAAAGGCATTAGTCGGAGAAGTTTAAGTACAACATGGCCCTTCAATAAAAATAATAATCATGATGATGATATGACATTCAATTCTTGGTGTGGAGGAGAGAGGGAGAGAGGGAGAGAGAAAAGAAAACGATTACGCAAGAGGGAAAGAAAAGAGAGAGAGAGATGGTGTGTGTGGTGGTTGGATGGAGGAGAGATTGCATTATATTGTGGGAAATGAGAATAGGAAAAAAATAAAGTGAGAAATACTCGAAATGTATGGAGCAATCTAATCTTTGTCGATAAGCAGGGACCGTTCCCTAACAGAAGATGCGGAGGTGTGGAGGGCATAAAAAGAATTTGGTCTATGGAAAATTCCAAGTGTGCAATGAACGGCTCCTTCCCAGAGTTTCTTAATATATGTGACATTTCATTTTGTGTGGCTTTTTGTGCTGGCCTTGAAACACAACTATGTTTTTATATGGAAGTTCATTTTTATTAGAAAGTGGTCGGATATGAATGGAATCTTATAAGTGGAATGCCTCTTTCTGAAAGAGTGAGCATTGCATCAAAGTAACGCAAAACAATTTTGTAATTTCTTTGTATAATCTACTACTCTGTCAGTCCGGTCATTCTTAAACTCCCTCCTCCTTCCCGATAACGTATAATCTTGGACTTTTTAAAAGATTTCCTTCCGATGCACTTTACCGTTAACTACATCTTCATTTTCTTTTCCGCTTCTTATCCCCTCTTTCCTATTCTTACAATCCAATCCCCCCAAAGCTTTGCTTTTGATCATGTTTCATAATGACCATGATCATCAAGCCAGATGGGATATTTTTTTTTCCTGAGTACCAAGCAGCGACACAGCAATAGAGACCACCTGCACCAACCTCACACACACACCCACCCAGAGACAATAATAATACACTTGTTCTTTTCTTCCTCTCTAAAAACCTCCTTTTCTCTTTCTTAATTCTCCAGAGAAGAAAATCTCTCTCCATTTTTGTCCATGGGAAAAATAACACGCGAGATCTCGCCATAACCTATGAGAGAGTTAATGGAGGAGAACAAAATGCGTCTCTATTTATTTATGTATATGCAGCTATTATTATTGTTATCCTTATTATTAAGTGGAGAAGGAGAAGTAGTAGCAACAGCAGCGACAACAATGCAAACACATGCTGCCACCTCCATCTTCCTCCTCCTCCACCACCACTTTGTAGCCAAGTGCTCCTCGTCATCGTCTTTAGACTTGAGAGAAGAGAGCTTAAAGCCATGTCTCTTTTCTTGATTATCCTGAGTTAGTTAAGCGCTTTTTGCCCGTTGGACATTTTTTTGTTGTTTAGCATCCAGCCACCCACCCCTAAAATGATTATGTGAACTGAGTTGTCCAAGTTTGTGTGAATGCAGTGGTAGTAGTAGTAGTATAGAAGTAGTTGCATGATGAGAAAAAAGTTTTCCGTGCACCATGCCAAAATAATATCATCAAATGAAATGGCGAAGGGGAAAGTAGTGGAGAAAAGAAGGACGAAGGAAAAGAGGGGAACAGGAAAAAGATATTTTTTTTTACATTTCTCATGTTCGTCGAGACTTTCTCTGTCTCCATCTCTTCTCTCTGCTTGTTCTCTGCTGATGTATTATTCATTAAGGAAAGTAGGAAAGCAAAAGAGAGTTGAAAAGTTGGTTTGTTGGGCGAAAGGAGAAAATTTGGAGAGACACACACATCAGCATATATATCCACACACAACAGCAGAGCGGATACACACGTGTCTTGGCTAAATTGCTTAAAATGTTTACACAATAATTTCAGTCAATTACGGAGATAAGGGAGAGTAATCACATATTCAGTAGGAGTAGGATAAAAACGAGATAGAAATTAGATTGATATGGAGAGTAGTTTTAAGTACTATTTTTCTTCTTCTTCAGCTTTTCCCAGCCGCCAACACATGTTTATTTTATTATTATGCAGGCACGATCATCGGCAGCCACACGCTTGCATGCACAAACCAAACCAAACAACAAGAAGGGAGGAAAATAACATGGAGGAGAAAATACAGAGGAGGAAGGGAGAATGGAGGATGTGGAGGACGATCTGATCAAGTATTCATGCATGCAGGGAAAAGTGCACGCACCCTCATTCATCATTCACTCATGCATAAAATGTTACTTTTTTCGACGAGGAATAAAAAATATCTGTAACCGTAGTCCTATAACCGTCGTCGTTCCTGTAACATATGCTCAAGACAGGCTTCAGACAGACAGACAGAAAAGGAGAAAGGACACGTGAAGGTGCATTATGTAACGGAGCACAATGTGTGGAACTACTACATACTTGGATGGAGAGAAGGAAGAAAAAAAGAAGAAAAATGTTGCTCTTTGTATTCCATTCAACAAGCTTTTCACTTCCTTTTTTTCTCTTCTTCTTATTGCGTTTCTTGGAAGAAAGTAGACATGAGGCAAGGTTGGGATGCTTTTTGTGTGTGTGGAGAAAACGGAAATGAATAGCTGAGGTGAGTTAGACTAGAGGTGGTTGGTTTTCCTGTGGTGGTTTGGGTGGTTGCTCGGGCAGAGAGAGAGAGAAGTGGTCTGAGGTAGTTTGTAGTTTGTGCGTGCATATTTTCGTGATGGGATAGTAATGACGATGGGTAGTTTTGCGGTGGAGGAATTTGTTGGAGGTGAGGAGGGGATTTTCTTGGAACAAGTGCATTCATTTTCCATGTTAAAAAGAATAAGAAGGAATTTTTTTCTTGGATGGCCTTCAACGTAAAGAGTATGTAGAGTAGTCAGGTATTTCATGTTTCTCTTCTTCTGCCACTTCTCTTTGTGAAAATTATTATTTTTCTCATGGCCAAGGTTATACCGTGTCGTAATGTTAGTACATGCTTGATTTCTCTCAAAAGAAAAGGTAAAACAAGAGGAGGAAGAAAAAACGACAATGGAGGGACATGCTACGCCACACCAAACGCTTGCATGCGCTGCCTTTTTAATATTTTCATTTTTTTCCCCAAGATCAATGCATTTCTATTCAGAGTGCGAACATTATGCTTCCTCCACCACCACCACTGCATCATACATTTTTCTCTTCTCTTGTGCCTTTTCTTACATGTCGTGTGGCTTTTTTTATGATGATGAGGATGACTACACAAGTTTTTGTGGTGGAGGAGAAAAGCGGAAGTGGCCATAAAAAACGGTTGCCGCACACACGAGACTTGAGACGACGTAGGCGCGTGCAAGTGATATTGGATATATGTCTCTGACCTTCGAGGATTATTCCTGGAAGGTTTATCAATAGCTAATTATTATAACTTTGATTCTGGTGTCAGTTATATAGATGGAAAGAGAGAGAGAGTGGAAGACGAACATTGAGAATCAAGATCCTTTTTTGGAGGAAGAAGTAGTGGCACGTGTGCAGTATAAACCATGACACGTTTCATTCAGTCAGCTCTTCATGTCTTCGCATTCACGCATCCAGAATGAAAATTACATTTTCCAAGAAAATTACTCTGAAAGGAGAGAGAGAGGAGACACAAGAAATTGGTCGAGTCTTTTTAGCACCATCACCAACGCAGTCCATTCAACTTATTTTTACACGACACGCTGTAAAAAAATAGAGTGAGGCAAGTAAGTAGGTAGTATAAACCCAGGGAAAACATTGATTTTCTCGTTTCCTGCCACGAAACAACATTAAAAGAGTCCTTTTCCTTCTGGCGGCGGCGGCGGTTTTGTGATGGTGGTGGAAATGGAAAAAGAAATTATGGGAAGCAAGAGCAAAAGAATGAATCTACAAAGAGCACACACACACATCTCATTCATCTCATCTTATATTTTTTTAAGTTAAAGAAGTTACCTAAAAACGTGATTGCGTAACAAATACAGCGTGGGCGTTGCTGCCGCAAGAATATTATGCGTTCGTAGGGTACGAAACGAATTGGGAACACAAGTTATGAAACAGGAAGGATGATACGAAACGATGGTTTTTACTCTTGCGGCAGACAAGACACAAAATTTTGACTGACGACTCTGAAAGGTTTGGTTACTTAACCAAACAGACAGGCTGGGAGAGAGAGAAGAGACTTGAGGAGTCAGTTAGGATAAGAAAATGTATAAGTGAATGAATGAAAGCTTTCATTTTCAAGATGACGACGACGAGGATGATGATGATGTGATCGTTTTCTTTGGTGCTTCTTCCCTGTTTTTACTCTTGTCTTGTAGCTTATATGTGTACTGTGAGTAAAGTAGATCATAAAAAACAAGAATATTTTCACCATCAGCACACATACACCACCACCACAATTTCCTCCAAGAAATTTTTTAGCCGAGAAAAAAAACAGACCATGATCATGTTCCATCATCGTTTTTCGTCTGGAGTAGCCTTTAAAACGCCACATCAAAAAAATACATCCACTCCATATTCTGTTGTAAATATGGAGGAGAGTGTAGTGTAAGCAACTCTGTGAAAGTCAAGGCACTCGAGTCAAAGTCAAACAAGCACTTGTTCTCCTCCTCATCTCTCCACACATTTTTACCGTTGATGAAGATGAGAGGAGCCTTCCACTACATTTTTTTTCGCTGATGATGATGACGATGATGTTCCATGCTTCCATTCTAAAATGACAACGTTTTAAAAATAACCACAGAAAGAAGGAATGGAACGAACGAACGTGTGAGTGGTAAAAAGAAGAAGTATTTTTTAGTAAAAAAAAGTTGAAAAAAAGTTGGGTACTTCAACAGAAGCACGTGCCTTAGAGGTATATCGAGATGATACAGAGAATAACCACCACCTCGACTGCCAGCAGTACCACCTCCATTTTGATAAGAGGTTGTGTGTAGAAAAGAAGCACTTGAGCAGACCTCAATATTTCATCAGGCAGACAGGTAGGTATGGAGGAGGTGGTGGTGGTGAGAAAGAAAGAGAAAGTAGGGACAAATTAAGCTGTGTAGTAAATAAAAGCAATGTAAAAAACGGAGAGAAGGTATAAAAATGTAAACAAATAAAAAAATCTCTCCTCTTCCTACATTTTTTTTGTTTGAGGAGAAAAGCGATCCTGCAATTTGCCAGGAGAGAGAGAGAGAGAGAGAGAGAGAAAACAGCTCCATATATGATGGGTTTTTTTTTGGGTTACATGGAAAAGGCATTTATTTTGTTTGGAAGGCCATAAGCGAACATGGGAGCCACCTTTTTCTCCTCCTCTCTTTAGCTACCAGAAAACCAGACTCTTAAATTATTTTATTTTTTCTCTGGGATTTTTATCGGTGAAAATTTGCTGGTTCTGGTGTGCGGTGTGGTGTGGCGTGTGGGGATGCCAATGGAGAAATTGAATGTGAAAGTAAAGAGAAGGAAGGATAAAAAAGTGAAGGAATGTGAAATGGGAGTAAACAGGAGTGGAGAAAAAAACGGTGGGAGAAATGAAGAGAAAAATAAGTAAAAAGTGTGTAAGAGAGAGGAAGATAGTGGAATTGATGGAGATAGGGAATCAAGTGAACAAGTAACAAGGACAAAAATGATTCTTTTTTTTTGTCTCTGGAATTTTTCTCTCCTGGATTTTCTGTCATTTACGCTCCGAGAGTCGGTGATGCTATTATGGCAAGGAGTGTTTTGAAGGTCGGAACAAGCGTACTTGACACTTTTATAGTATTTCGAAGTAAAACATGGATTTATACTCGAATGAATTTGTAATGGAAAAAGTTTGAGGTGGAAATTGATCATTTTTTGGAGCTGAATTCCACCCGCTCACATATAGTCTTTATTCTGTCGCTTTCATTTGGCGTGGGAGTGGGAGACACCTTGTATAATTTAAAGGTTCATTTAATGCAGTAGAAAATGGGCAAATGCGATGTGGGCTTTTCCAGCCAATTACTTTGTTACTTTTATACCATGTCACTTTCTTCCATTCAGGGAAAGAGAGGAACCACATTTGTGCGAGCAAGTTCAATGATGGTGATGGTGGCGGCGGATTTCTCTAGTAAGTCCATCTCACTAAACTGAACAATTTTTGGAATTATTTGGAGTGCGCACAGATGTTGCACTCTTTTCTCCGTCTCTCTCTCTCTCACTCTCTCTCAGAAACATTATCATTCTCTTCGACTTTCTCCCGTCCTCCACTCCACAATAATGCCAAGTGAGAGAGAGAGAGAGTGAATCATGTCGACTTATTTTCTCTGGCTTCTTCTTCATCTCATTTCTCCTGCCACTCTACATATTCCCATGCAACTTCCTGTTGTCCTCATTGCCCTCACTCTCTCGCTGGAAATAGGAATAGGCGGAATAGTAATAAACAGAAAAAAATAACAACACAATCCCCACGCATGAAAATGAACTAGTCAAGTGGAGGAAGAGAATCCGTAATAATGATAATAGTGTGTATCCGACTTGTGTCCTCTTCCCAAACAAGTTTCGCGTATAGGTAGTTTTTAGTAAATATTTTTGGTGTAGCATTGACATCATCAGAATCATGAGATGTTATAATGATCATGAAGCGATGTCATGATTTTTTTTCCTTCTGCTTAAATACCACATAGAGAAATACAGGCAGAAAGAGAGAGCGAGCGAGAGGCTATGAAGTTGCTTTTGCTCTCTCTCTCTCAGTCAGATAATAATAATTACAATGGCAAATAAATAGATACGGTTACAAAATATGTTATCCCATCACATTATTCGCATACTTTTCCAGTTGGGAAAAAGAGCCAAAAAAGTTGAGGATGATCCTCCAAGTAATTTCTCTCACTCTCTCTCGTTATCTCTATTTGTTTGGTGTAGAATTTCAAGGAAAATATTCTTGTTTGGAGTTTTGGATCGAGTTAATTAGTTTGTTCGTTCGGAGGATTATATACCTCTGTACACATAATAATCATATCTGTTTCACTTCACTAGAGATATCAACTTGGGATTTTATATAACAAAGTATAACGAGAAAGTTAAAACGGGAGCAGAGTAACAGAAAGCATTGTTATGATTATCAAGACGGTTTAGAATTTATATTCATAATTTGCTGTGCAGTGGAATTAGCCCAAGTAACTCTGTACTTGGATTGCAAATCTGGGCAGAAAGTTCAAAAGTTTCTAGAAATGTTCCCAATTTAAACTTACTGTCGATCTCAATTTGATGACTACACCGCGTTCCAGGGTTTCTAGTGCCCGGATTACCGGGCACTGGGCATCATTATGCAAAGATCCACACTCACACACATGACATAAATGATACGCTAACAACTAAACTAAAAACCAAAGTAGGGGAAAAGAGGGGAACACCACCACCAAAATTCCATTTTGTTTTGCTTCCTCTTCCCTTCCAGTGAAACGTGCCATTAATGGCAGAATGGCAGACTTTCCATTTTCTATGGCTTTTTAGAAGAAGAAAAAAAAGGAAAATTCTTGTATTTGGCTATGGCAAGAATTCTGAATAATCTGAATCATGATGATCATCATCCCGAAAACAGAGAGGGAGAAAGAGGAAGCAGCAGTAGTAGTAGCTTTTTTTAAGCAGTAAAGAAAAATAATACAGTTGTCAACCGTTAAACCGTAAAATTTGAAGTGGTAACCCACCGTTTTAATTCCCCTGCTAACGAGCGACATGACCTACTATTTCAAACGCTTTTGAATACAAAAATAGTTGTGCATACACTTGCGCGCGTATGTATTTACTTACGACAATGCTCGTTTTTACGGTTTTTACGGTTACTGTTATAGCATTACTACACAAAGTATCAAGTAATTATTAGGAAATCAAGTTAAAATAATTAATGTACATGCATATACCATGTTACATTTACAGAATAGAGTATCCCACCCAATTACACCACCAATATCACAGCTCCATTCTCATTAATTTTACTCCTCTCTCTGCCGGCACACTACATTCCAATTTTCCATTCTCATTAAAAATCCATAGCATTCCGTTCCCGTAATACAGCGCCGTATTATACTCCTCATCTATCTGTACTCTCTGCACATCCAACCAACCAACCAAAAAGGGAATGAGATGAACAGAGAGAGAAAAAAAAAGAAGGAAAAAATCTTTTCCAGAAAAATGTGCAGTAGATAATGTCGCTTCTCTAAAAACAGCTTCCTTCTATCCCACCACTCTATTTTTATCATCCAAAAAAAAGTTTCTAGCTTGTGCAACGTAACTAGACTATACGTACCACTTTTCTTTCTTTTTTTTCCGCCAGTTTCATAATATGACGATTATAATAATTACATAATGAACAAAATTCCTTTTGAAGCTCCCTACTGGCTTATCCAAGTCACAATCACGCTGCTCGGGTCTCTCTCAGAAAAAAATAGAAAGAAAAAAAAATGCTTCGTTTCCTTCCTTTTTTTCAAATCATTTTTTTTTTCTTCTCTTCTTTTAAGACTCGAAAAAATTTCACGACTCATTTCGCTCGACACTTTTTTTCTCCTTTTTTGCTTGTGCTCTATCTCCTCTCTTTTAGTAATCACTTGTCATCATCATTCATTAAAAAAGGAAGAAAGGCACGCACCACTGCATTCTCAATACATTCCTTTCTTTCTCTCTCCAGCAGCTTTGCTGGAGAGTGTCCTGTGTGTGTCGTGTGGGTGGATGTATTTGGAGTAGTCACCCAGCAGGCCAGTGTGTGTGCAGTGCTCATCTCTCATCTTCTTCTTTCTTCACAGATGAGCTCAATCGACCGAATTAATGGCCATAATGACTTTGGCATGATGATCATCATCGCGAGAGAGAGAGAATGGCGAAAGAACAAGATGAAGATGAGCACATGACTTGAAAAAAAATGCCAAGACACTTTACTTGGTCGTTGTGTGTGGTGTCTCTTGTAAGAAGAAAGAAGAAAAATATTATTACTTGTATGGCCTTTTCTACTCTCATTAAATAGAAAAAAATTAAGAAGAAGAAAGAAAGAGACAAAAAAAAACTGGATCTGAGTGATGCGATGTCGTCTCTTTCGTCTTAGTGGGATATTATATTTTTTTTGCAATAGCAGATTATTATAGTGGTATATCTAATAAGAGGGAATAAAAATGCATGTACGACACAAGCTGTCGCTTCTTGTTCCTCTTCTTATTTTGGCATTATTTTTTTCTCTCCCCTTTCCCAGCTTGTCACAGACCATTATCTCGAGTCTTTTCATTCATTGATATAATTAGGAAAAATCGTGGCTTGTCTGATACGTACGAGTTAAGTAAGTAAGAAATATATAGAGAGAGGCGCAAGGCACACTAGTTGAGTTTCTCAACCAAAAGAAGTTTAGAAGATAAGTTATATATATGCCTATCTGCGTACTACAAGATGATAACTTTTTTTATATTGCTTGTTCAAGCGGAATGTGTTCCTTTTCTACGCTTCATCATCCTTTACTTTTCTTCCACTTCTCCACTGACTAAATAGTAGTAACGGAACAAGGACGACGATGTAGGAGGAGAACGAAATGGAAAGAAAAAAAAGTAAGTTTGGATTTTCGCAACACAGCTCAGTTCTTCTCTCTATCTCTCTGCCTGTTATAGCTTATGTCTCCTTCTTGCTGTTGCATACAATTTACGTAAGAAATGAGCGAGAGTAAAAAAAAATATGTAGTACCTATCTCATCTCTTGTTCATCTTCTTCTAATGTGTCGCGTCTCTATCCTCTCTTTGTCCTCTGTCTTGTTGAGAAAAGCGAGTGTAGTCGGGAAAATAAATGTCAATGTCATCAGTGAAGCGTAAATGTCGACGCGGAGGGAAAAAAGGGGTCACGCTAGCTATTAGTAATCGAACGAGAAGCGGCCAACATGCCAAAGTGCTCCTTGTCTGATACACTTTTTTTGTATAAAAAATAAATTTTCTTGCTGGGACAGAGAGACACCACGTATCTCTGTAATAGCTTTGTACAGAGAAAACGCGGAGCTTGAGGTTCAAATGAACGTGAAATGAAAAAGGAAAAAAATGGTAGCATTTTTTATATTTGGGGTACAAAATCCCAAGAGTCGATGGTGGTGTTGGTGAGCGAGAAGATGAACGCGTTAACTAAATAAAGTATTATAATATTAAGTAAGTAGGTATGTAGGTAAGGTATGTAATATTAATGGAGTCATTTTTTCCCTCGTCATATTTTAATATCCGGTGGTGGAGGAAGAATGCGAGAGCGAGTGAGAACATTTTGGAGAACGCAACGAGGCAGCCAGAGACACGACGCTCGACACTATTTATAGAAATACAAGTAGAGTGTGCAGAGTCTGTACATTTTTCTAGGTACATAGATTTTATTATCAAAAGAATATGAAAATTTTTGAGAGGATCCGGTAGCATTTTATGAGGTGAAGGTGCTTGCCACCTGACTAAAATGATTGCTATAGGACTCCCATAAGTACATTTTATGCTTTGAAGTATATTATTCATAAAAATGTTTCGAGCTCTCTCAGCAAACCAGACGACTCACGACAATACTTTTCCGCCCTTTTATTCGGATAAGAATAAAGACGCTTGGTTTGCTATGCAGAGGAGAAGGCTCTCACACTGATTGATAAGCCGGTGACAAAAATGGTTGAAGGAGAGACGAGCCAACGACCCTGGAAAGACTATGCTGTTAGTAATTTGATAATTACATTTCTCACCTGTTAATTAGTCTGCTGATATACGTTCAAAGCTTTTATATATATTTTCCTCTTTCTGATATTTTTAGCTAGGGGAATTGTATAAAATCTGCATTTCCGTCTTTTTCCTCACATTCCTCAACGTACTCATAGCGCTAGCTTTGGGTGTGAGCGGTCTAGGAACAATATTTTTCTTGCTTGTCCTAAGTTCCTGCTACTACTACAACATTTACCCGAGCACCGGCTTCGAGTTTGGATTTGAAACGGTGAGAAGTGAACAGAGGCGACTATTGCCCTCCGCCTATATGATTCGCACTGGCGTCAGCTTTGGAACGTCAGTCCTGTCAATAGTCACGTGGTTCATTATCCTGCGCAATGTGGACTTTAATTCGAATGCATCCGTTGAAAAGGCAGCGAAGGAAATGGCCAAAAGTCACATTATTGTCAAGATACTCTACATGCTTCTCGCAGAGATGACAATCTTCTCGATTTTCAGATGCCTCTGCGATTTGGACGATTGGCTCAAAACCGTTCTCGCAGCCAAGTACGGGGAAATTGCCATTTTACTTGTGGATATCACTCTAATATTGATCCTTGTACTCAGCTAAACCATGTATGCGTGTAAAATGTGACCTCTGAATCATTAAACGCTAGAATGTATAGCTTGAAAAATCATTAATTACTATTTCGCGCATGTCGTGTTCATCGTCATCATCATAAATCAATCAATAAAATCAAACAAGAACCAGTGATTATTCCAACAGACATATATATTCTCATATCCGATCGTTTCTTTACGTTGCAAAACAAATTCGAATAGAAATTAAATTGATAGGTTACAATTTACTACTTTCTTTTTTTTTGCATACGCTGCTACTATTCTATAGCCTGCTATTTCAAGTATTTACGCACAGGAGTTTTCGCAATGAATAAAAAATGTATATTGCAAAAAATTATACGTTTCGTGTGCACATTGTTTATTGCCACCACCACCACCATCACTGTTCTTTAAGCATGATGATAATCATGATTATTTTGATGATACCCTTTTTCTTTTTAGCTGTGATGATGTTGATGATCATGGCATGCCATGAATGACATGACATTACTGTAAGCAATGCAAACAGGTAAATCAACTAAAGTTGTTTTAAACCTGAGCTTTTTCTGCTGCTGTTGTTGCTTAAAACTGAGCAAGAGAGCAAAGCTTGTCGTCGTGTTTTTCTTGTTGAAAAAATATTTTATCTTCAATTTCAATGCATACACTTGGTTTTATCTTATCATTTCATGCAAAAAGAATTGCACAGGAGGTTATATGAAAGTGAGCAAAAGTCTTCTCCTATAATATCATATCACATTGCACATATCGCATCCTCCTATTACAAGTAAACTACACACTCTATACACTGACGTGATTCTCTTTTGATCAAGTTGTCATTCATTCCTGTCATTTTCAGTGAGCCTAATTACAGGTGAGCGGAAAAAGGAACAAAAAGAAGAAGAAAATAATTCTGGTATGTGAAATGTGTGTGATTCGTGTGATGTGTTTTTATCACTTTCTTTTTTCATTGCTGGCGCATTAAAGCTAATTTCATTGCTGACTGGCACAAAAATGATTCTCTATAGCCTCAGCAAAATATGTAAGCGATTTTTTTTGCTTTGTTTGTGAAAACGGATTTTATAGCTCGGGATTACTCTTAAAAATTTTAAGAATGTTATAATGCTGCGTATTAAAATGAGTTTTAAAGCAAAACAACATGTGTCTCATCTTTACCACCAAAGGAAGTTGTACATGTTTTGATGAGTCAATAGTAATAATGATAATCATTATAAGAAGTAAAGTTAAAAGAAAAAGTTTACAAAAACAAAATATATAAAATATTACGAGCTTACCCATAAAAATAGGATTACACTCTGCAACAACAATTAAACTGCCATTAAAGCATATAAGTGCGTGCACCAAAAACTGCTGCTGCTGTTATTCAAGAAGGCAGGATGAATCACGAAACGACAAGGGCACGACGAATGCTGCGGCTTTTATGTTTTTTCTAAATACAAAAAAATTGAGTTTTATTATGGCTTGCCACACAAAAAAAAACACTGCACTGCACTGGGAAAAATCCTAAACAAGAAACTTGGCTGCTTTAAAAAATTGAAAATATTTTCGTTTTTGGAATGGATTAGGTAATTTGTACACGATCCATCATTTTGTGTGTGGAATGAATGTGAACATTACTGGAAAATTAAAGAGCTGGAAACGGAGTCCTCGTTTCTTCATGAAAAAAGAGCGAGCGTGGTTTTGCTATTTTGAAACATGAGTTATTTTTATCCATGTATGTATTTAGGTAGATGCGTTGTTGCAGTAAAAAACGATCATTAATCCTTGCTAGTTAACTAACAAACAACATATATATTTATATATTTTGAGCGTGAAAAACACAGCGTGACGTGCACAAATCTTTTAGCACGTAATCATCGATCACCAACCAGACTTGTTTAAAGAACAAAATTTTTGTACACGGAGGATCGGATATCACTTGTCTATGCGTGGTTACGTTACATGTTGCATGACGCGTGTTTGTAAGAAAGAAAGAAATGGAATGAATGGAGCCTGTTTATTTGCAAGATAATTAGCGGTGACTTATTGACGATGAGACATGAAATGCGATGAGTCTTGTCATCATTATCATCATTGTGTTTTGGTTGTGTAGGAAGATATCTTGCTGGAGCTGTCTTCTTTTTTTGGAAGGAGAATAAAGTATCACTGTGCAGATAACACCACACGAGAGATAACACGCTTCACATTACACTCCAATTTATCATTTTCCTTTTCTGCAAAAAATATATGCTTGTTCTTTTTTTTCTTTGAAGGGAAGAAAATGCCCCGAGAGCATTCGAGTAGCAAGCTGCTATAGTCCAAAAGTCCAGAAAGGTTTTCACTCTCCTCTCAGTCTGCTGCTGGAGGATGATGATAACTACTGGAAATGAAAAGATGACAAGCGTAACCAATTGTACCAATTTTTTTTGTCACACTACTTGTGTGAATCGTGAGATGATGAGACGGGACGAGTGAAAAGACACGTACACAACCACGTCGTAACAATGAAAGAAGGAATTGTAAAAAGGTTCTTGTGTAAATAAATACGATTATACGATGATTATTAAGAAGAATGACTCATGACATGATCATGTTGATGACGAGTTAATCTTTTCCAGAGTGAGAAGAAGCGAATCTGTTGAGATTTTTGAGATGTGAAGAAGTAGTCCTTTTTTATATTCTAGATTAGATTACCACACACACACACGTTTTGTCAATGTGTGACTCAAATTAAAGCGATGATGAGAAGTAACGCTGATGGACTGCAGCTGCGAATTCGATTGTTACTTGCACGAAAAATTGTGCACAGATTCAGAGAATTTTTGTCTGTGAGGAATTTCCATTCAAACTGAAGTGACCATGATGTTCATGATGATGACCATATTCCATTCATATAACTAGGGAGGATTATTGGTTGAACATGAGATGACATAAGAAAAAAAAAATGATAGCACTCTCTGGACATTGGTCACTCTTCTCACGTTTCACTTTGAAAAGGAAGAAAATTGAGATTTTACCTTTCCGTCCATCCGCATATAAAACGCTTAAAGCGCAAACCCTTCAAAAAAACGGATGAAATATAGTGCACAGGTTTTTTAAAATGCAGAATGATGTGTGCACACAGGACGAAAACAGGATGCCCAGTGCAAAATATCATTCAGCCTGACAGACTGACACTGACCAAATAAAAAAACTCTCACGTAGGTAATAGCAAAGAGCGGAGCAGAAGGCGTTATAATATTCAATGACCATGACACTGACATTCAAATACACTTTCCATTGTTATCTTTCAGAATTATAAGCATACATACTCATACTCCACTACTACTCTCGATATTCCTGCAAAAAAATATAATCATATCTAAAATACATTACTATTAGTATGTATTATGCAATGCTGCAACAATATCATCATCATTAATACTGCAGAGCATACAAAATGCAAAATAAGATGGTTATCGTCATCATCATCATCAAAGAACGATTCATTTTTTTTCTCTGCTACCACCACCACCACCACCATTACCATTTGCCATCATCTTCCATCCCCTCTCTAACATTTTTTTGTGTTCTCTCTCGTCGACATGATTTAAAATGGACAGCCATGGACATCATGATGGCATGTTATTTATTGCTTGTTCGAACCTGCTAGAGAGATGAACAGGTAGCAAAACGGGTAGAAAAGGTGAATAAAAAAAAGATGGTATATATAAAACCATAATAATATCCAGCCAAGGTGAATAGGATACTCATTTCTCACTCGCTTGGCCACTTCAAATATCTTCTGCTGGTCTGGTTTGGTATGAATGCATATTATAATATTTTTCCATTGCAAAAAAAAACTCAAAAGTTTAAAAAGCTCTCCTGTTATATAAACTTGTTAACTTTTACAGCGAAACAAGTGCATGGAACAAGATCGTAAAATAGGATGCATGGCACACAACAAATTTCTTTACGAGAGATTGAATTGTGTGTAAATTTTCCATGTATATAATACGCTACAGCTATTAGCTATTGTACATGCATGCAGGCAAGATAATTTTCAATTGAACAGGTAATTTTTACTATACAAAACGGAACGGAATGATGAATGGCAAAAAAATGCATAATATAAAGCGCCATTGCAAAACCACACGTGCAAACCTCGTCGTTGTCGGTGGGGATCGTTGTAATAATGAGGCGCACTCAGAACATCACAACAATCACAATAATAATAATAATAATAGATTCAACAGAAATTCAATTCAAAATCAAATCTATCTTTTGCATATTATTATTATCACACAACAACAACAGACATAATTTTCGTACCGGCAACAGCAGTGAAGGCAGTCAAATAATGGAATTCATATTATGTGATTATTATATTGCCATTGTTGTGTGAAAATGTTCTCGTTTGTAAACGGACGTTTCAATTGACAATAAAGCACAAAAGCGCACAACAAACGCCATTAAATATGTACGCATTGTTAAGAACGTCATCTTTATCATCATCAAGCCAAGTCAAAAGACATTTCATTTCATTTTTCTTTGTCGAGCTCTGTCGAGCCCAACAATTCATACATCATTGGTTTCTCATTCGGTAGTTGAAATCATTACATTTATTGCAAATTAGAATTTTTTTCTCCCTACCTGTTGTGTATTTACAACAACAGTAATTTTAGGTGAAATGCAAATTTTTGCGCAGAGATAAGAAGCAAACACACAATAAAAAAAGAAAATTATGTTTTTCTGCTGCATGCCAGATGCCATGATGAAGAATAATAAAAGCTGTAAATGATAATGACGATAATAAATGTAGCCGCAAAATAACAGCAGCAGTCAAATTACACCCTGTGTAAATCGCTTTGCGATAGCTATCTCTGTTTCTTGACTATTTATTAAAAGATTCTCAGATTTCTTTTCGCACACAAGGAAAGCCTCCGTCATTCGGAATACACACAACAGACACAGGAATGATTATGATTAGATAGGTGGTCATTATGAGATCACCGTGATCATCAGTCTCCTCCCAGATTCTCACTCTATTCCGCCATTTTTTTAGCTGATGAGCGATTAGGGAAAAAAAGATGTAATTGAAGTGTAAAAATAGTTTCTGCATACGCGCTCACGTATGGCTTGCCTTTTTATTCACATTCTCGGTCCAGTTCGATCATAAAAGCTGTATGGAATAAAACGAAGGAAAAAAACTAGAAATAACTGGAATGCCCAATAGTAGCTTAATAAAAAACATGAAAGGTTGAGTACGTCTGACAGGTATTGGTGCTATGTACTCATGAAAGCTATTCATTAAAGCGACCTTTGAGTTCGTCTTTGGGATAACTTTCAGATAGCAACTTGTGGTGAGCGAAGAGAGAACAAAAAAATATCACAAAAGATTGCAATCAATTTTGTGGCTTATTTTAATGATCGTTACCTTTCGTGATGATGATGCTCTATAGTGTCCAGTCCTCCTCCGGGAAGAAGGTAGTAAAAAGCTATAAAATGTTTTATTAGCATGCATGCAAGCCATTAAAATGAGCAATGCAGTTTTTCTGTCATCTCTCCCATGATAGCGATCATGATCCTACTCCTCCCTGGCATAAATTATGGAGCGCGTCATCATTTCGTTATTTTTCTACCTGATTCATACAAAATATTATATTAAATATTTTTTTATTGTTTTGCATAATATGGAGCCCTAATGATCCTGATGATGATACTGATGATGATGAGTAGTAAAATTAATCTGCAATAATTTTTCATCTGCTGGAAGAATGGAGTCGTGGAATGCAGTAATGAAAAATGCATACAGTAAAAAAAATCATTTTTGTTTTTGTGAATCCAAAAGGCGAAGAGTATAGTAGGTGGTCACAGAGAGAGCGATAGTGGGCTTTTTGGGATGATGTTCTTGGCAAGTTAGCAAAATCAACAAAAAAAAGTTGTTCTGAGTTTTGCGACCATCTCTAATCTAACCAACCGGTGAAAATATGCCTTTGTCAATGTCCTTCATTTCGTATTCATTCAAACAGAACAGAGATGTAATTTGCAACTTGAGTTACAAGTGCCACCAACGGTGACCTCGTATGTAATGCTAAACGCGTTGTTGGATGATGCTCGTCGGCAGAGACAGATTTGAAAAAAAAAATGATAAATGAACTTTAGTGCTCGCCCTGTAATTAATTCTTTTGGCGTTTTTGAAAGAATAAAATGTGTGTCTAGTTTTCACCCGTGCTTCATGATAAACGTTGTAATTAAATTCATGACGGATGCGTACGTACTACGTGCACGCATGACAAATTGCTTAAAAATCAAAGTAGGTATCATTTTTATAATGTGGCACTATGAATAATTTAGTTGCAGCGATAAATTACTTTAAATTGCAGGCTTTTGTAAAATAATATATGGCTATGCAAATGAACAATAAAGTGAACAGTTATAAAAATCTTGATGTTGTCGCTCTTGTACTTTTTATTATTTTTATTATTGTTATTGGAAAAGCGTTAGCGTTTCTTTCTTTCGTCATTTGTTATTAAGTAGTTAATATCATTATGATTTTTTATTTCGCTCAAGTGTCGGATCCCTAAGTCTCGCTTCAAGTATCCTGTTCTCCTTTTGCATTTGTGTGATGTCAGCTCGCAACCGCTTCAACTTGTCCTCCACGCTTTTCCCCTTTTCTAGCTCCAGCTTATCCTCCAGGTCACGACTCTGACGACGAAGATTGCCCGCTTCCTCCAGAGTATTTATGATTTTTGAAAAATCGGAATGTATCGCCACCAACAGCTTATAGGACTGAGCAACGTTTTTGTCCTTTTCAGCATCCTGTCGAGTCAGAAAATAATTGACATTACAAACTGACCAATATTAAACTAATCATAATTACTAAATTGGTTCTAGCAGTAACGTACCTTAAATATCAACTCATCAGCAACCGCAAACGTTCTATCTAAGCGGCCACTCAGCGTATTAATTTCTTTTTGAATTTGCTTCGTGTCTTGAAGAACCTTTTTAATTTCCCTTTTCTGCTTTTTTATGTTACCGATGATTTCGGTTATTCGTCTTGTATACGAAGATCTGCATAAATATAAACCAAAGTAAACCCATAATGTTAATATTTTTAATTATTTTGAATCATAATCTTTTTGTTGGATTCCACCATACCTATTCAGGTCCTTGGACATCTTCTCATATTCTGCTAGCAGCTTGGTATACGTCGCTTCCTTCTGCTTTGCCTCCTGTCCCATTTCCTTGAGTTGGGATTTAAGTGACTTGATCTCTTCTCTGGTTCCTGTTACTTCCGACTGCAAGCAAATCCAATTATAAATTGCAAGTTATAAAACTAAGCATGCGCTTGACTAACTAAATTAATTATAGCAAAATGTTTGAAATAATTAATCGTACATCTCCAGTTAAACCAGCCTCCTGTTTGCTTCTTATCTGGTCTACCAACGGCTTTCTGTGAGTTTCCCATTGCGTCGACAACTTTAACAGTTTTTCCACCTGAGCCTCCACCGCATTTTTCAGCTTGTCCAGCCCATTTTCCTCCCCATTGATTAGCTGATGAGTTTTCCTCCGCCTTTCTAAAAGCTTCTCCTTCTCCGGTAGCTCTTGTTTCAGTCGAGAGATTTCCGATTTCATTGCATTTATCTTCTGATTCATTTCCAGTAGATCCCTTTGTCGCTGCTGTAGTGTCACCGCCTTATTTTTTGAGTCTTCTTGCAACGCCTTCAGTTTTTCTGCCGCCTCCGCTGCGGCCCTCCGTTCTTGTTCTTCCGCTTCTGCGGCCGCCTTTTCTTCGTCCGTTGGCACTTTTGAAAGATTCGGCTTTTGAGCTACGGGCGGCTTCACTTTTGGTTTTTCAGCGATTACAGGCTTCTCTGGTTTGGAAGGAATCACCTCGGGCTTCTCCTCTATTAGCGGCTCATTGGGGTCCCCAAAATCGTCGTCGTCATCTTCGTCAATGTCAACGACAGGTCGGATCATCACCTCGTCATTTACATTTACCGCAGGCTTTCTGTACTTTTCTCGTTCCTTCGCAAACGTGAGCTCGGCTAAGTGACTAGCATAAAATTTTAAGGTTTCTGGAAAAGTCAAAGAAAAAGTTCAACTTACTTACTCAATGCCATTGAAATTACTTAAAATGCAAATAGTTAACGGTTTCTCAAATACCTTTAGGCAACTGATTAATATCAACAGCAGTTGGAAGTCTAATCCCATCCACCTCGATCCCATTCCCAAAGGCATTGTCAGAAGAAGAATTATTTTCCTCTTCGTTATCATCACCTCCTCCAACTTTACTTGACCCCTGGGCGATTTTTGACTGTAGAGAGTCGATTTGGTCCCCAATATCCGCCTCCCTCGGAAGCTTCTCTACCACAAAGATTAGCACTTTTCGCGTATCCGCCTCCGTGGGGTAGAGAAGTGACTGACATTCAATCTCCCCGGTGTATCCCAAGTCCTGTAAATACAATCATAAATGTATAAACTATACCACAAAATACATTAAAAAAGCTACATTAAAAACAGCTTGCACTGATGATAAGATGTTATCATATATACCGTCAAGATTTGAGCTATCTGCTGCGCAATTTTAAATCTATTTGACATGGGCATTTTGCTGTCATACGAGGGCAGGTCCGTGTCATCGGGTCGGATCAAGCTCAAACATTTCAGGACACATTGGATCAACTGCTGCGAGGAGAGCTCCGAGATTTTCGAGTCCACATCACTGAAAACCACAACAAAATATTCAAATGCCAGAGCAATTAATTAAAAAATTAATAATGATAATAAGCCATTAAAACCTCTCAGAAATATACTTACCATCCAATCTGCTTCAACGTGTAAATTAAAATCCCATCAACTTCCTCCATCCTGCTTTATATTCCACCCACACTCAAACTAATCAACTTCACTAAAAAATCAATATAATTTACTAACAAACCAACTTAAAGAATCACTAAAAATAGCTTTCAGCTACAACACTCCTATGCTTATCTTTTTTGCTTATCTATGTGTCTTATCATCACAAAACAGACGTGGTCATCTTTACCGTATTTACAACACTTAAACTCCTTGAAAGCACACGTTCAAAACGGAGAAAATGATGCTTATGGCTTATTTTTATACTCGTCACTGGATAATTAACTAACTGCTGTTTGAGATTATTAAATGAAATAAAGTGTGCAGTGTTTTTAAATGCACTACTTATCCGAGAAACCAGAGAGAGAATGGAAAAGTAGGCCAACTGTCAGTTGTGGAGAAGTGGAGATCATCTGTCTACCTGGTTTGTTTACAGGAGTGCGTTTTGTATTTTGCTCCCGGATCAGGTGAACCTGAGATCATGTTTTCACGCCTCTCTCGTCTCGCATGCGAGCAAAGCCACAAGCCTGAAGCCTGACACCCACGCATTCTTCAAAAATTGCTTTGTGCTCGACTTTACGGACGGCACTCCAAAAATGCATGCATGTCACGTGTCACTTGCCAGTAGTTTACTTTTGCATTTTAATTTAAGTAGTTATCAGTTAGTTAGTTAGTTAATGATTTTTTTGAGTAAAAGTTACGCATTTGTAAGATTTGGTCGTTAAAATGGAGGGAGGTGGAGGAGACAAGAAGAAGAATATTACTTGGGCGGAGGGTCCTGATAACCTGCCGGATGGAGGCGCTGTTGATAAGAAGGAGAGCAGTTCTGGTAGCAGTAACAGTGGCAGCAGCAGCGGTAGTAAAAGCAGTAGCGGAAGCAGCAACGACGATGACGACGACGTTGATAAGGAAGAGGAGGAAGATAAGAAACTGGAACAGAAGGAGGAAAGGGGTATTGATAAGGTGGATGTGGAAAAGGGAGGCGTTGATGGAGGTGGGCATATTTTGGAGAAGGAGGTGATAAGGCCAAGACGAGAGAGTAAAAAGAGGGAAGAGGACGAAAGCAGTGTTGACCAGGAGGAACGCGAAGGTCGGAGGAATCGTCGGGGATCTCATCGTAGAAGTAGTTTGCAGCAGGAGCGTTGGAGTATCGTTCGGGGGAAACTACGGCGAAGTTTGGAACTTCCCGACAGAATTCAGCCGGCGGTGTGGTTCTCGAAGAAGGCGTTTTACCAGCAAAAGCTTCCCATTGTCTGGCAGCCCATTTGGAACTGTAAGAGTGTTGGAAGGTTGCTCCTGATTCTGTCGATAATCACGCTGCCGCTGGCACTCTACCTTTTCATTGTTCAGAACCGTGCGCATGAGCATCGGCATGAGTTTGGGGAGGAGTGCAAAAGCTCGAGAAACTACTTGAGACTCATACGAAGTGTTTGCGTGTTTTGTGGAGGACTTCTCAATCCGCACTGTTCCAAAGTGATTCACATTCCGGAGGACATGAAAACGCCCGTGTACTTGTACTACGAGTTGGAGGGATTTCATCAGAATCATCGCATGATTGCCAAGTCTGTGGATCATGATCAGTTGTTTGGGAAAATTTTTACGAGTGACGAGAAACCTATAGAGCCCTCCGAAAATTGTGGCAACTATTCCAAAGGTAATGAAACGTTATAATCAATTATTTGGCTCCCGTTTATTTCTATTCATTATTTAAAGTCACTGTTTTTAATTTCAACAGACGAAAATGGGAAAATTTACTTTCCATGTGGTCAGTTGGCTAATTTAATGTATAACGATGCGTTTTCACTGGCGACTGCCAGCGGCGACGTGGTTCCTCTTAGAACTCATGGCATTGCTCACAGTGTTCTGAAGAGCCT
The DNA here is from genome assembly GCA_004115045.4 of Sinella curviseta. NCBI lineage: Eukaryota > Metazoa > Arthropoda > Collembola > Entomobryomorpha > Entomobryidae > Sinella > Sinella curviseta. The sequence goes on from CM023199.3 coordinate 72,006,404, forward strand.
TCGTTTTCGAAATCCCTCTGGCGTCACGTCAAAGGACTACATGTACAAGAAGTCCTTTAAGGATCACTTTATCAAACCGAAAAGTATGCATATTATTATCAAATTAATTTTATTCACAAATGGCAGGAAGGACGTTTGCAACATTTGCAGTTTATGATCATTTGTTTTAGGTTGGACAAAGGAAATGTACAGCGAGTGGTGGAAGGGAGGTGGGATGGAAAATGAGAGATTCATAAATTGGATGAATCCAAGTTCCTTGGCTCACCTGCGGAAATTATATGCTGTGATAGACAACGTGCCAAAGTGTAATGCGGGGGTGTTCTGCAAAGGGAATTATACAATGAACATTGAATATCGTAAGATGTTATCATTTCCTTCCTGTTTTAATGCTTATCAAGTTTGGAGAGAAAAATGTTTAACGTTTGTTTTCATCATAGGATTTGACGTGGACCAGTTCGGAGGAAGCAAGGCATTCGTTTTGGCAACCACGACGTTTTACGGCGGACGGAACTTCGCCCTCCCCATTTTAATCGGCTCCATTGGCCTAGTAGAGCTTATCTTGGGTCTTTTACTGTTACAACTGGACCAAATGGGGGAAGCGATGAATCGTTACCGTCGTCGCCGTTCCAGTGTAAAAAGAGGCTCGAGACAGCAGCCCAGGCGTACGATGCAAATTTGGGATATGGACGTGGAAGTACCTCCCCCTCCGCCCCCATCACCGCGACCCGGCCCTAGTAAATCCATCTCCTCTGCTGTTGCCGTCACCAAAATTCCCATTACCGGTGAACCTCGTAGTAGTAGAGCGTCACTGCCGCCACCACCGCCAACTGCTGAAGGTAGCATTTAGTTTTGTAGAGGTTAGCTATTTGTCGCATAACTCGCGTGAAAAAAATGTCTGTAAAGTGCGGATTGAAAGTGCATTCAAATTCTCACTCTCTTTGTTTTCACCAGGATTAAAGAGGACCGACTCTAAATTGGTCTCCACCTTGTTTTGGAATCCCATTTCTTCGCAGCAGTCCCGCGAAGTACTTCCTGACGACTTTAATGAATTTGGTGAAGGTGAACGAGGAGAAGAGGGGGAGGAGGAAGAAGAGGATGCAGTAGGAGGCGAATTGGAGGAAGGTGGAGACGAAGAGGAGGAAGGTGGAGACGAGGAGGAGGAAGATGGAGACGAAGAGGAGGAAGATGGAGACGAAGAGGAAGAAGGAGATGAAGAGAAAGAGGAGACTGGCAATGACGGGATTGAAAGCAGCAGCAGCGGTAGCAGCAGTGACGCTGATAGTGTTACATCAATTCATTCTAAATTTGTAACCGCTGCGGAGAGTTCAGAAGAAGAAGGACCAGAGGCTGATGGGAGTAGTGGCCAGAGGAAAGGGGCTAATCGAGATAACAATGATGAGGGCATTCGTAAACGACGCTGAAGCAACAAAACTATTTTTTTACTTTTTGTTGGTACTCTCCTCTCATCGCCAGACCTTTAGCGACACGGACTGAATAAAAAATTGAATAAAATGTTATGTGCCAAAGAACTAATAGACATATTTTGATAGAAAAAGTGCTATAATTTTCTACACTAGTGAAAGGAAGGAAATGTCAGAAGGATTTATCCCTGCAGACTTGGACTTGTCTGTGGCATTTAGGGAAAATGTCAGCAGGACGATAATGCGTCATCATCACGTACCCTTTCTGTGCCTTGTAGCACATTTAACGAAAATTCATCAAGATTTCTCTGCTCTATAATATTCGTGATTCGCACACATGATCTCATTACAACTAACTATTAACTAGTCATCATTTTCTCCATTTAAAGCACAGTCTCGCTTAGCCCCGAAAAATGACAAATCTCTCTCTCCTTTAAATTACAGTTTAATTTTACTACTTTGTTAGAAATTGTTAATGAAATTACACAGAGCAGAATAATCTGTCTACCTGTCTGTGTGCGTAGGTATTCGTATTTAATATACATAGTTATAGTTTATTCGTGATATTGATATCATTGTCTTGTGTGCTAGTAATGTAAGTATTAATACAACTTGTGTCTGTAGTAGATCTACCTACCTATAATTTGGCCTTTTGTTAAAAAAAACTGTGTCTGTAGTGTGGTGGCTCCTCTCGCGTGATAAGGATACGTGTGTGGTGTGAGATATCCATTTTTCTTTACAAGGTTTCTCCACTACTCCTCTTTACAATAATAATGTGTGCTTGTAAAAAATGTACAGACTGCAGCAAGCAGCGTGTGTTGTGTAGCAAGCTCGTGTTATAAAGTTAAAATATTACAGAGATTTGCATGTTACCAATTTTTTTAGTAGGAAAAATATAGTAATGAGTCATAATAATTCACTCTGCTACCACCACCACACACACACACCAAGTACATAGATTGTAAATGCTGATTAAGTAAATTCGCACCTAATTTGTTTCTGTGTAAAAGTAGGGAAAATACCCAGAATTAATTTATTTAGGTTCCTTGGCCCATAAGTGGCAATAAAAAACAAAAGGTTTTTTTTGTTCAGTTAGTAGTCAGCTGGAAAGTATTTACAAACCCGAGTTGATTTGTTATTGTCTACAGTCAAATGTGTAGCGAGAGAGGTGCATTAAAATAAATGTGCGCAAATGATAATATATTAATGTATAGTAAAACTCACGTAAAACTAGTTAAGCATTTTTTAATGTGATGGAAGATGATGGGAATTTAAACTTGTAAAAAAATATGTGAACTCTGGAAAGTTACTAGGATAGTTCATGTGGAAGATATAAGGATAAGTATTTAATGCACAACTCGGGAATTGTAATGTAATAACAAGCTATTAAGTCTTCTTGTTCGTTTCCAGTTGTGGAATCAGTATTAAAAAGTTGCAACGGAGAATAATGAAATTGCTAGCTAGGTTTCGGAGGAGGACACCTGGATATTTGCTGGAGAAGGGTCCTCATTACCAGCATAAGCAGTGATCTACTACTAGTGATTATAATAATAATTTAATTATGGACTAGTAAATTTTTTAGTTGTGGTGGTTCGGGTTAAATATCTGTGATTTATTTTTAAAACGTGTTATAAAAGCCCTGTTTAAAGTATATCTAAATCGCTTTCAAAATGGAAATGTCGACGAATGGAGAGGCGCCTTCCTCACACCAAACCCCGGAAAATAAGGAATCGAAGAAGCCTTCAAGTAAGTTTGATCTTAATTGAAGTTTTTGGTGCACGGCTTTCAAAACTAGCATTAGAGAGGTTGAATTGTTTATTGTTGTTAAAAAATAATTTGTGCAAATTACAGATTCAGCATTTAAACAGCAAAGACTAACGGCGTGGCAGCCCATTTTAACTGCAGGAACAGTATTACCCACCTTCTTCGTGATAGGCATCCTCTTCATCCCCGTGGGCATTGGGCTGTGGTTCTTTTCAGAGAATGTGAGGGAGCACACCATTCCATACACCTCCTGTACCGCAGTAGGCGACCCTAACAATAGGACTTGCGCCGAAATAATTAAAAATAACTCTAACGTCCTTTGCCAGTGCAACGTGCCCTTCACGTTGGACACACAATTTAGTGTAAGGAAACTTTATCAGAAATCAAATGATATTACTTACTCGCAACCCTTTAATTTAAATAAAATTAATTGGTATATTGTTTTTTTCTATTTGCAGCCTAAGGTTTTCATGTACTACGCGTTGACCAACTTTTACCAAAATCATCGTAGATATGTCAAGTCCCGGGATGATAGTCAGTTGTGGGGCGAAATTGGCGCGGATCCGAATTCCGACTGTGCTCCCTTTGCTTACAGTAAGCGTTCTACAGACTCAATTAAACACTCTCTTCTGCCGTCTGTATTTACAAAAACTAACATTTTAAATTTAACATTAACCGATTTATAATTATAGCATGATTTCTATTTAACTATGCATGGTCCTTCTTCCTACAGGCTTAAGTAATCTCACTCTCACGTCTGATCAGTACTTTCAATTCTCACAGGATCGTAGAAAACGTAGAAGTATGCTTTGGGTGCTTTTAGATAACATTAATTATAGCTAAAAAATTTAAATTAAACATTATTGCTTGATATTTTTAATGTATTTTGCCATTTGCTTACCCAATTTTCTTTCAATGCTTCAACAGCTTCGATGACCTTTTGTTGCCTTATATTTTGACTAAATGTTGTATGGGTTAAGTTTAAACAGGTTAATCATTATAATTATTAATGTTTTCGATGTAGACGAAGGGAAAATTGTGTACCCGTGTGGAGCAATAGCCAATTCAATGTTCAGCGACGAAATCGCGCTAGTGTACCATCCAACCGAGGGCGTCAATAAGCCAGTCAGTTTGATTCGAACAGGGATCGCGTGGGACTCGGACAAAAAGTTTAAGTTTAAAAACCCGAGGAATTACAACGAGACTGCGCCCATGTGGAAGATCCACTCCAAACCTAAAGGTCAGTTGTGATTCTGAAACAGATCTGGTCTTACAATAATTGGAGCTCTAGTTTAATTTCGACTAATTTTAATTAGGGTGGAAGAAACACTTGTGGGAGCTTGATCCTGAAGATCAAGATAATAACGGGATTCAAAACGAAGATCTGATTGTGTGGATGCGTACAGCAGCCCTGCCCAATTTCAGGAAGTTGTACAGGATCGTAAATGCGAGTGCGGAAAACTTTAGAGGGGGACTACCTTCGGGAAACTACTCCCTAACAATTAATTACAGTAAGGGATCTGCAAAAAATAATTAACTAATTACGTTTCATCTCCAATAACTTTATACACTTATCCCCATATTTCTATTTCCAGCATACGAAGTGGAGTCGTTCCACGGAACCAAGTCCATTGTCCTTTCCACCACCTCACTTCTTGGAGGGAAAAATCCGTTTTTAGGAATCTCATACATTGTCGTTGGCACAATCTGCCTCGTCCTTGGCGTCCTCTTTCTCTTCATACATATCAACTACGGAAAAAGGTGATTACTCAACTTGTACCGTCCACTCTAAATTAACCTTAATTAATAAGCGTAATAATTAATTTTCTATTTTTTCTTTGTAGCACGTGGGAAATGACAAATGTGGATCCGAGGACACCCTGGATAGCAAATTAGCCCCCCAAAAAGCAATCTATGTAAACAATAGTCACTCTTTTTGTTCTGGATTTTTTTGTTAAAGGAGGCTCGCGTCATTTTCCTCCGCACTTTGCACAGAAGGAAAAGGACAGTGAGCTGCCTACCACACGCTCTGCACTCTAAAAAAAGAAATCTCTTTTTTCGTGATATTATTATCTTTCTTACTAATTACTCTAGTACCTTTCTTGCTAATTAAGTTTGATGACCGAGTATATTGATTGGGAATGCACTTCTTCTTTACACGCTATATACACATATTACTTTGGAAGGATATAGGGAGAGTGCAAACTTTTTTTGAATTGGTTTGATTGTTGGAAACGAAGGAATTTGCATTTACTGTTGAATGGGTTTTTGGGGGAGGAGGGGGGATGGATGGAGGATGTGGGAGGTGGAAAATGATATGACTTGTGTCCAGTGTCCACTATCACTTATTAATTATTTTCAAGACAAAAAAAGTTGTACTATGCTAGTCGCCGTTGTAAAGCATGAATTATAAAAAATATAAGAAAATGACGAATATGCTACTTGCTATGAGAAATATTGAATACATATACATAATATATTGTGCAATTAAAATATTAATTATGTGAATAGTAAATTTTTTGTGTTTGATGCATGCGTTGCGTTAAGTTTAAAAGCGATTTAATCATGTAAATTATAAGATAATTTTAACTTTTTTTTCTCTTGTGAAAGAAGGTGCTAAGACCCATCTTCAAAAAAACTGTAAAAATATTATTAAGTAATGATAATGATAATAACATAAAAAAGTAATTAATGTACACACTTTTCACTTGCTGACGACACGACACGAAAAATGTTCATTTATTTATGTAGAAGTATTATTATTATAATCAATAGTTATTCTTTTCGAGCGTAACAAACTTGATAAAAAATTTTAATAAAACAATAAAGTAATATATTATAATAATTAAACAAACTATTTTCAGCGTTTTTTTAGAGTTTAAATTTTTTTGCGGATAAATTACTTCTGTCCTTGTCGGCATTTAGTTTTTTACGCTTGGCTACTTTATCGATATGCGACGTGACAGATTCTTGAAGCTTGGAAAAGAACGCTTTGGATGACTTGAGTTCCTTTGAGTTCTGACTACTTGTCGAGTAGCTGAAATCTCCCCCGGATTCAGCCGCCTTCTTCTTTTGTTGCGATTTTACGATCCCCTCAGCTAATTTTATGTTCCTTAAACCGAGTCCCTTTGCCTTGGCCTTTTCCTCCTGCTGCAGGCGCTTCAGGTGCTGCTTCTTCTTTTTCTTCCTCCTCTCTCGCTTTCTGTCCGTGTCCGACCTCTCCTCTTTGCCCTTTATCGCGCCCTTTGCGTGATCTAAAAAAATGGTGTAAAAATTTTCGTTATAAAAATGTCTTCAAAATGGGCACATCTTGTCATCAATTTGGTTATTAGTCAGAAACGAGGAATTCCAAATTTTTCGTCATCGATTTTAAGATGGATATGGTGTCATCATGTTTAGGAAATTATAATAGAGTTGGGTTAAAACGTAAAATCAATTAGTATACCTTGGATTTCCTGTGGAGCCAACATGTTCGCGTCACTAACGCTGACTCCTGACGTTTCCTCTATCGAAATGGAAGGCATGTTGCTGACAATCTTCACATCCGCCTTGGGCTGCAAGTGAAACGGGTTAAAAGAAATAATTATTCAAAAGGACATTCTACTTTAAACTTTAGTTTTCAAGATTTGAGATAAAGCTCATAATTTCAGCAACGAGGAATTCCGATGATTGTTTCATCAGCAATTGTATGAACGGAGTTGTCATCATCTTTTGAGCTCTAATATGATGGAAATTATGTTTAAACAACTTACCGCCTTTGGAGTAAAGTGGAAATGAGATAAGGCATCCAATTTTTTAAATAGACTCTGCATTTCTTTTCTGATTTGCTGATGCTCCTCCGGTTCCTTCTCTTCCGCTTCCCCATCATCCGCTTTCTTTTTCTCCAGATATTCCTGCTCGTAAATTTCAGCCAGGCTTGCCTTACTCTTCTCGGCGTCTAGTACCAAGCGCTTCTTGTACTCCCGGGGATCGTCTACAGGGCGAACTTTGCGTTGAACGTCATCCCACGCCCCGTCCTTTATTCTTTGCTTGATAACGTCTTCGAGCCTCATGGTCGTTTCTACTGTGACTTCAGGGGCTGTAAAGGAAATTCATAAAAATTATAAATCATTCCAGTCGTTCTCGTGTCTAAACTCAAGCTTTAAAGTTTAGTTGAGTGTACAAGTCAGTAACGAGGAATTCCATGTTTATTCTTCAAGAATTTTCCGATGGAAATGGTTTTGTCATCATTTTAAATATGAAATGCTTATAATGAATTATTGGATAATGACAGTTAGTTAATTTACCTGGCCGAATTAGATGGTCATATATGAGATGTTCTTCCAGAAGTGCGTTTTCCGGGCGACCCTCTGCCGTAGCTTCTCCCAACAACTGCCAAGACTTTGGTTTCAGCGCCTCATCCTCTATCTCCTTAATGTTTTCTTCAATCTTCTTTTTCCGCTTTTCAAAGGAGGACAGTGTTTCGTTAATTTTCTTTTGTAGCTCCTTAATTTCACTTAGATTCCGCGTGTCACTTTCATCTTCTTCCTCGTCACCCAACGAATCCTCCTCGTCATCATCTTCATGCTCTTCCAAGTTGAATCTAACGGCCTTTGGATTATCAAACGGTGATTCTTTCACGTTATCCTCTTCATCATCCTCGTCCTCATCTGATCCTGCCTGACCATCTTTTGAACCAGGGTCCCCTTCCTCCTCCCCATCATTTAAAGGGGGATCAAAAAAGTCCTGGTAAAAATATTGGGCTTCTTGCTTCTCATCGTCATCCTCTTCGCTCGGGATATCTTCAAACATGTCAATGCTGTCCTCTTCCTCAGAAGACTCGTCTTCGTCATCCTCTTTTGATTCTCCCGACCTTTTAGCCTCAGCCTTTTCCATTTCCGCCTCCACCTGCTCCATGTGCTCAGTCATTTGGGCTAAACTGAAAAATTGGTCGTCCACAATGGATTTCCGGTACTGCTTTCCTTCCCTCGCCTGCTTGGACGCCTTTTTCCTGTACTTTTCATCTGACTCAAAAAAATCAGAGTCATCCTCTTCATGATCTTGCGATTTCTTGTCTAGCGAAGTAGGTAGACCTTTTTTCCTTCCCAATAACCCCACCTCCTCCTCATCTTCGTCGTCGTCTTCAGATGACGTTGCCCCCACATCAGAATCCCTCTGCTCCATAGGCTTTTCCTGATACGCCAACAATTTTGACACGGAGGTCACAAGGTTATCGTACATGAGCCCATTTTGCAGTTCCACCTCCTCCCAAATTTGATCTTCATCAAAGTTGTCTGTTATCAGGGCGGGCACCGGAGCTTCCGCCTTTGACACGACATTCCTCCGCTTTTTCCTTTTCTTCTTGGTAAGATTCGAGATGGGAGTTTTCAAAGTGTCTGTGTGAAGTCCAAGGGGATCTTCAAGGGAGCTCTGGTTTTCACAGGATTTTGTCAGGTCGTAAAGCTTCTTTAGCAGGTCAAGACTCAGAATGGAAATTTTCTCGTTGGCACTACAAAATTGACAGCACACAAAATCACACAATTAATTTCACAATCCAATTACACTCATTACACCAACAATTCGTTAGTAAACCCTTCATCAACTTTTAATTACCTTAAAAAATCTTCCGGTTTAAACATTCCAGTTTTAAGATCTTCAGTCAAGCTTTTCCCTTCATCTTGATCCACCCTCCGTGTCCCCTCCGCTTCTCCAGCACTCTTCTTCTTTTGTTTGACACGCATGTTCATCTTAATTGATTACTTTACTACTTTTTACGTGTTACTCACATCGTTTATTAATTAAAATCAGGATCAATTAAATTTAATCACTATTCAATTCAATCAGCACGAGACAAGAAGGCAAGAAGACACAAGTTTACAAGCACACCAGTGGAATGTGGCTGCGAGTTTTCAGCTCGACAGAAGCTGCATGGAGCGCACATGCACGTGTGTGCATTCAGTTTTCTATGCCTCACCTGCATATCCATTAACTATGCATTAAAATTGTTCAGAGTGCCCCAAAAGTTGATGCGGGTAGTTTCAGTGCAGCTGGTTTTTCTGCTATGGGCTATTGTTTCGTGTTTACGTTTGCCCGTTGTTGTCCTTTTATGCATTCGAGTCATTCATTCGCAACAGTAAACTTTACAACTTTACTACGCCCCGGGTTCATGAATGAAGTGCTTTTAGAATTTCGGCGTTTAAAGCACTTAAGCCTGTATTTCATAATGGCAAAGTTTAAACTATCCGCGTTTCCGCGTACAATTTGTGCCTGTTGATAAATGGCAATTTCCTAACTTCGAAAAATTGCTACTTCTCCACAATTACTCAACCAACTTTTATGGTCAATATATCAAATTGAGGCTAATTAACTAGCGCATGACACCGCGTGTTAATAATTGCCATAATATTTGATTTGGTGGTATTTAAACATAATTTAATACAATCAACGTGAATATTTTACACCTACTCAACAATTTTAACCATTATGAACACCGGAGCCCATGCAGTAGTTCATCAGCTTCAATTTGACATATTGATTACAAAATTTGGTTGAGTAATTGTGAAGGAGTAGCAATTTTTCACAGGTCAGAAATTGCCGTTTATCAGCACGCAGAATGCAACTCGACTAGAACAAGCTAGCAAGCTCATATCCGTCGCGGAGTACTCCGTTAACTTAACTGAACGCACTTTTCGAACACTTTGACAGTTACGTTAACTATTAATTTAATCAAGCAGACAAGTTGTAGTAAAGATGAGCTCGCCTCCTCCAGAAGCAGACAGAGAACTGGATAACGATGGAGGTGGTGACTCCAGTCGTGAAAGTGGGATAGGAGAAGGGGATCCTCAAAATGAGGTGGACGAAGTACCTGAGGAGGTAGATCCAAGTAATGTGAGTGTGGCGTCGTCGACGGGGGAAGATGAGGAGGGGTTAGGAGGTGGGGGAGATGAAGGCTGCGCACCTAACCAAATGTTTGGAAATGTTGAAGATGGAGTTAAGGAAGGAGGAGTGTTCTCTTTGGCGTTTGGGGGTGGAGCTGTCAATGGAGGAGGTGGTGATGATGAGACAAGCAGTAGTAAAGATAAGGAGGATGTGAAAAGGCTTACCGGTTTTGACGCAGTTTCTTCCCAACAGAAACGGAGGAGGGAGACGCTTGAGTGGCAAAGACAGTAAGATTTATTAAATATTGATTGTTATTTTGGAACTTAATTTAACGACAATGATACGGACGGAGTAGCTAATTAAATGTCTCGTGTTTTTTAATAGGCGTCGAGATGAAATCCTCGACAAAATCAGACAGTTGGAGGATTCGGCGTACAGTGACAGCGAAACGGAAGATGAGATGGACTTTGCCGAGTCGGTGAGGCGAACCACTGGAGCTAAGCCGCAGCTTCAAACGCTGGAAGAGATTTTCGAAGAAGGTGGCTCCTCCTCCATCCCCCCAGAACAAATGGAGGTTACTGTTCCTAAGAAAAATAAATCAAAGCATGCTCGTGCGAAGAGAAGAAATCAGCAAAATCAAAATAGGAGCAGAGGTGGGGCCAATGACAGCGGAATGGACACTACGACTTCGGCTCAGTCAACTAATTATAGTCATCAGTATCATTCCTCACATTACAATCGTCGCCCGAGATTTCGCCAAACTCCATGCAGACCAATGCTATCGGAATGGATGCTGGAGAAACCAGAAGATTTTGAAGAGATGTGGCTGGGCGTCGTTTGTCCAGCAGGAAAGCGGGTCATAGTCATGGCTAGTCGTGTAAGCTAGTATTGGAAAGTTTCCTTCAGCCATTTGGACATTAAGAAATTGTTAATTTAATAGAAGTCATTCTTTTGTTTAGGGGAAAACAAAAATATTTTCCAGGAAGGACGAATATCTGGGAGCGTACAAGTCACTTTTGCCTGGTGGATGTAGATACAACTATCGAGATTGTACGTATAATTCACAAAAAAAGTTAATATCAGAGCAAGTTTGACATTCAAACTTTGAATCAAGGAAAATAATTTTATTCGTTTTAAATGTATTTTTAACAGCTACAACAAACAGGAACAGAGGAGTTACCATTTTGGACTGCATTTGGTCGCAGCAGACGCAAACTTTTTACGGTAAGAGAAACTAAAATAAATTGTAAGTATGCGTATTTTTTGCGTGTAAATTATCAATTTAATGTTGATATCCTTTATATTTTAGTGCTGGACATGCTGTGCTGGAATTCTCATTCATGCGTCAACTGTGATGTAAGCTTTTATTCAAAACCAACTCGATATATTTTTTAACCACTGCCATTTACAAATTTTTATCTAACAATTTGTTGTTTTTTTCAGACGGACTATCGCCAGTTTTTTCTCACCTCGAAATTCTCAGAGAACATGGAACTCCTGGAGAGCTCTCCCTCAAATCCCTTTCCCTTCAGACCGCTGCCGTATTTCCCCGCCTCCGAAATGCCACTTGTGATGTGGTCCACCATTCAGTTCCCAGAAGACGTTGATGGCCTTCTCTTCTTTCACAAGGAGGCCTTCTACATCTCTGAAACGAATCCCCTTTGTCTCTGGATACTCCTCACCCAAGTCGAGTCCATTTTGGAGACATCCGTTTCTCCAGAACTTTTGAGTCGTCAAGTGAAAGTGAAGAATTTGAGTAGTCGAAAGCGACAACAGCGAATGGCCAAGAAGAAAAACGAAGGACAAAATCAGCAAATGGAAGTTGCTCTCGGCTAAATCAAATAACGACTATAATTAATTATAAGCTATTCACATCAACTTGCTAAGCAAATTAAAAATGTTATTCCAGTTTAGCAAAACTGTGATTTTTAATCGAACGGATGCAGCAGCAAAAGAAAATTGATTTTTGTAACGTAATTAACAATACATTCAATATTTATTGTTTTAATGAATTAGTTAAAATAGTTTTAATAGTTAAATTAGATATATAATGTTATTATGGCCAAGTATCTCTTGCCGTTGCTGGAATCACTCCATGAAGCAAATAAAATAGCTATGAAATAGCTCAAAAACAACATAATTTAAAATTAAAAGCATTTGCCCATTACACCGCTATGTAATTTTCAACTCAGCTCATGTTTTTTCCTCAACCAACGAGCCAGGGCTTCTGAAGTAAATGGTCCGCGCTGCTGATTTACACTTCCGTGATGACTACGCTGGTGAGGCTTACGCAACCAACATGAAAAAAGTGTACTTTCGTAAAAAGAGATTCTTTTTATGCAGCATTTTGTCACGCAACGTCACTCCAGGAGAGCCAGCGTTATTTCATCCAATAAATCCAACAACTGCATTCATGAAATACCTTTTTTCATGTGTGCGATGCACTCCATCCATGCATCCATTCATGACGACTTTGCTGGGAAGAAAATATAAAAGTTTTTCTGAGCATCAATAACTACAGATTTAACAACGGTAGGAAGAAAACGACAAATTAGAAAATCCAGTTACATCCACAAAACTTTATGAGCATGTTACGTTTTTTCTTGCTCATCTGATTCTGATCCTGATGAGATGTGATGTTGTGATGCTCTTGCATTTTATAGGTCGTTTCGTTTAGAAAAAAAAGTAAGCTATCTTGAGGAATCATAAAAATGAAGAGAGAAATGCACAGGAGCAAAAAAAATGAAGCCATTAACCGGTACGGTACATACTACTACAGACATGCAGCAGTCGCAGAGGGCAGGGATTTTTTTTATTTCATCTGAGTAAGCAGCAAGTAAAAGGAAGAAGAGGACACGACGACGACGACGATGATGATCATGTTCATGATTATCAGCAGAAGCAGAAAAGTTCAATTCTATCAGCCGTAAAACCATAAAAACGGTGTAATTTCCCGTGATAGCTAATCCGGTGAAATGTGTGTCCAGAAAGTGCAGAGGGTGGCATGCATGGCGGTGCGGTGGTGTACAATGCCACCCCTTGTGTCTTTGTTGCTCTTTTGCTCTCCTACTGCCTTCCCTGCTAATAAAATCTTGTTAGAAAAAAATGAAACACTTTTATGATATTTCTTGTTGTTGCTTGCGTGTAATTTTGAACGTAACAAAAGTTTCATTGTCGCAAGCAAAACGGCACACAAGGAGGCAGAGAGAGAGAGAGTCGTAATAAAAATTTGTTGTGAAATGCACGCTCACGCAGTAAAAATTTTGTAATCACAAATCCGAAGGACGAAAACATTAACAAAAAAACTTATTAAATGACATGTATATGTAGTATGTATATGCTCCCGGTTTATATGTCGCATATGTGTGGAATGACTGCTACTACACCGCCGTGAAATTTCCTGATTATGTACTTTTCTCGCTCTCATTCGATTTGGTTTTATTTTTACGATTGCACTACTTTTACTTTTTAAAGCTATCTCTTCTATTATTTGCTTTGATTAGGATCATGGGGGGAAAATTATCGGTGTGCATTTTCTCTTTAACGAGTGCATAGGCTGTAAAAAAAGTGCATCGTGAAAAATATTGAAGCTCGGAGAAATAAACGCAATGCACCGAACTAATTCCCTGGTCAATCAACTGGAAAAAGTCAAGGGCAAAAATATGCCTTAGTTGCTGAAACTCAGGTCTATATACTTATGTTGTATTTCGGTTATTTTATACAACAAACGGGCATCATGAGTCACCCTCTTTTTTTCTTCGGTGTTGCTTTACGGAAGCTTGCTCCTAAAACGGTTTCTCCTCCTGCCCGTGTTTTTCTGCCGTGTTGATGAAGTTTCGGGTAAAAAAAGGTGTGGTGGTGGTGGCATGGCACTGTGCGTTTATGCCTCCATACTCCCGTTTTATATGCCATGCCACTGAATTTATTGGACTGACTGACCGCTTGGGATTATTTTTAGGGATTAGAGATTTGATTCGGTTTTTGTGGGTTTCACACTTCGGCATCTGTACAAACACATTTAGATCCGAAAAATACAAGCTCAACACAATAATGTCATCGTCATTATGTCATAAACAAGGATTTTTTTTCTTCTACAGAGATTTGGAGGTGGAGGGATGGTGGTGGAGGAGTAAAGTAAACGGATCATTTCTTGGAGGCAGTGTTGGGGTGACTTGAGATTCTGTCATAATCGCTTCTTTTTTCTTCTTCGTGACAAGTGAGGAGAAAACGGCCAAGGCTTTCCGAGAAAAGCAAACTATTTTTATAACAGAAAAACACAAAAGACAGCATCTCTCAACACCAGATGCATTCCTCTTGTCACCTGAATTTAAATTATGGACTTTTTCAAGTTGTGAGAAGGAATGACCGACCGTGCCAAGGAAAATATGGAGGTCGTATTTTTTTAATGCTTTGCAGAAGCAGAAGGATATGTGTCGCTTATTTTAGAACAAAACGTTATGGAGGGTAGTCCATGGAAGAAAGCAGAGTTAAAAATGTTAACTTTCCAATTCGAAGTACAATATCAAAAAACGTTCCATAATCCACGTCTGAGCTGCAGTGCAATATTTTACTGCTATCATAAAAGAGCCATAAAAAACGATGCATGTCTGCCTGCCTGTGTTTATTTTTAATTTTCATGTCAATTCATTCAACCTGTGATGATGCGATAAGCTTGGCTGACGTGTCCTGAGTGACTAGCGTTTTGTTTTATCTAAATTTTTAAAGAAATGGACCATAAAAATGTACACCTCTGGCTCCACGTAGACGTCTGTATAGTCTGTGGTCATCTATCTCCATTTTTTCTTTTCTCTTTTGATGGAGTTGTCGTCATCGGGAAAACCAGGTAAAAATTTGAGCTACATCCAAATTGTCATTCATTCATATCCAAAATCCCCATTGTTGGCCAAGAAAGAAAGGTGATGATATGGGCCGGGTCACGCCACCTCACAAACAACCCATCCGTATCATACGCTCTCTCCCACTTTTCCCCGTCGTGATCTAGAATTTAATATGTAGTTAGTTTTGGCTTGCATATACACCTGGATTAGTCATCCTCCCGGCTATACCTGCCCACCTTCCCAAAAAAAACCATGCAATCATCCAACCATATCGATATGCATGCCTTGATAATTACAACTTTCTTTTATTTTTACCCGTTTTTGGAACATGAACGCGTTTTTTAGGGTTTCTTCCCCAAATTGACTCCAAATGTGGCTATAATTACTACTCATGCTCTTTGTACGGCTGCTTCTTTCGGCGAAGAAGATTATACACTTTCATTACTACTACCTATTATTTTGCACGTTCCACATTCTCTCTCAAAAAAGGAGGAATATTATACCCTCACGTTTATATAAGCGAGCTTTATTGTTGTAATAAAATGCGTGCATGTTCTATGTTCATGTAAATAGGCATAATTACACGAGAGAGAGAGAGAGATGGCAATCTCTCTCGTTCACTTTTACAAGCCAAGCAAAACAACAAAACTGCGTAGTATAGTGTGCTCACTCATTAACTCTTTAAGTTCACTTAACTTTTACTTCCATTTTTATAGCCACTCCAGCAGCACAAGAAAGAGGAGTCCAGAGAATAGAACGCGTCCAGTTCACAGTTCAAGTAGCTCGTATACAATTTTATGGATTTTTGTTCAATTTTTGAAAAGTATAAAATCTGGAACAGCATTTTCAGCTGCACTTTTCTTTTTACGATCACCACCACCACCACTCAGCAATCAACAATAAGAGTACTTGAGCAGATGAAATTTGAACAATAAGCATGATTTCTTTCTATACATTCATCAATTCTTGCGTAATTCATGTCGTTTCCCAATCATAATTTTATTGGTGCTAGTTTTCCAGGAAAAGGTCAGAAAAAAATGCATGCCCGAAATTAGTAAAGGAACAAAGCATCCCACAAAAAGCAAAAACAAACCCAACTTTCATTACATATTGTTATTATTGGGATTGGTTAATTTTGATGGGGATTGAAATAATTGAGGAGCTGTTGAGAGCAGACGGACGACCAACAAATATTATTATTATTATTATAATGCACGTTGTTGTTGCAGGATGGATATGGGTATACCTATAAAACGCCCCTTCTCGTAAACGAGCAATTTTCTTTTTTTCTCTCCCTCTCTCGTCATTCATAATGCTATTAGCTCACTAGTTATAACAATATTCCCTACACATATGCCTTACTTACATACATAAATGTTTTTTATGCTTCACTTTTCGTTTCAGTTTTTTTTTCATAATAGGTTTTGGCTTTGTTGTTGTTTTGCATATAATGAGCTTGTGCTCTGCCATTGATATGGATGGATTATATATGAAATGGATATGTGGGATTTCTCTTTCTGTGTCCTCGTTGTCCTGAGGAGAGAACACGGTTATGATGATGGTGGTGGAGCGGTGGCAGCGATTTTTTGTTGGGTTCCTCCACAGATTCTAACTGATCCAAAGAGTGAGAAAGCATTTCACCCCAACTTTTTCATTCAGTTGCCAGTTGCTCTTCGTTAAGGCAGGCAGATAGAAAGACAGAGAGAGGAAAAACGCTCACCGACTTACTTTGTTCCTTTTTCCCCGTGTTTCTTTCTTGTTTGTGGTGTGGTGAATTTTTTTTTTTATCATGACGTTTCCCATGAAATTTTCTGTGAACTGTTGCGGCTACCATTTCAATAATAAAATTACAAATGCAGTAATAATTGCAAATATATTGACGGAATCATCATTTCCGCCCGAGTTTCAATAAAATTGCCACTTTTATGGACTATTATGAATTATTGTGGTGGTAATCAACATGTTTTCTGCTGCTTTTGGAGTAGTGGTCAACTGCTGGACTGTTCTTGTTCCTCTGCATGGTCTCCATATCCCAGTATCGAAGACACCGAGATTAACATAAAAACAATAATCATCGCTGCTGCGCCTGCAAAATCATTACTCATTGTTCTTGTTCTTTTGCATGGATTAACAAATTGCCAGAGCAAATATCGTCGTCATCATCATCTTCGCCAGCTTCATTGTTGAAAAGTGGTCGTGTGGTGGTGGTCAAAGTTGTTTCAGCAGCAGCAATAAGAAACACAGCTCATTGTTCTCCATTGTTTTCCTTTTTGTCCATATCTCCTCCAAATAATCGCATACCTTGTGTGTGCGTGCACAACAAAATCTAACGGAGATCATCCTCATCATCATCCAAAACTGCAAAAAAAGGAAGGATAATATGATGGTGGAATTGGTGAGCAGAAGCGGTAGACTGGCTACAAGCCTGTCGTCGTCCTCATCGTCGTCGTCGCCGTGTTCAATGGGGAAAGTGGTGATTAGCCTGAGGAGTGTGCAAATTAGCATTCTGTTTCTTGTGATATTTTTCTTTAGACTGACCCACGCTACCTGGTGGTAAGTTGCTTATTACTTTGTTGTTCCCTACTACTACTACTGCGTGTGTGGTAAAGGTAAATAATAATATATATCGCCACTCACCACCACCTCTTCATTCATTTCATCATGAAGAAAGAACCCTTATCTTGGCGACCCAATCATTCTCATAAATAAATCATCTCGAATCCCCTATTACAAAACTTTTTTTTGCATAAAGCGTAATAGATTTTTTTTTGGCTAGGGTACATATATAGGTAATAATAATATGTATGCATAATATTTTTTGGGTCTAGTAGAGAGAGAGAGAGACGTGAGATGATAAGCGGATGAAAGATTGACAGGTTGTGTATGTGTGAATATGTCAATAGGGAACCTGGCTGCTGTGCTGGTGGCATGGACTTGTTACATTTTTTACGAGTGTCTTTTACACATGCCGACAACACGTGAAAAATGAAGAAAAAAATGGACACGGAAGAAAGAAGTAGTATAAAATAATATACAGAAGAAATAATTATTATCATGTTTTACATACATATGCATACCTACATACCTTTGGGAAACAAATTTTTTTTTCAGGTCTCAGGTACAAATCTTCTTTTTTATGATTTTTTTACACAGAAGTCATTAATCCATCGTCATCTCTGATTTTCTGAGAGTTTCTTGGGCTGCTCTCTACTCTGTACTGCTCGGCGTGTGTTTCTTTGTACAAATCATGACGATGATGATAATTATTGTATTTTCGTACGTGTTCAGTGTTCTTTTTCATCATCATCTCTTGTGTGTGCATGTTGTAAAACACTCAAGAGGAAACTCCTCTTTAATGTCCACACAAGTCAAAATATTAGTTTTTTTTTTAAAAAGAGGATCATCTCGGCGATATATTGAAGGATGGTGGTGGAGGAGGTGAAGCTCCCACCGGGAGGCATCTGAACAAGTGCTAGTGACGAGGAGGAGATCAAGACGGAAGAGATAAGACAACAAGACACACAGAGAGAAAACAAGTAAAGAAGATATCATGACATGTGGAAAAAAATGCAAACGGCTTGTGTTGGTAGGTATGCGTGAAGAAAAATGGTAAAAAATGCCAAATAAAGTAGAATCCTTTTGCGCTCTCTTACTCAACACACAAGAAGGAATCAAATGGATAACTTATTGCTGACAGACAGACTAGTAGACTGGAGACTAGTAAAGAAAAATACGAAGGGAATATATATATTTTTTGCGTGTTATGTTTTACACCAGCACTAATTTATTTCTTTGGCTAGTGTACACATTCTGACTTTTATAACGTCAAAAACGTATATGTATTTAAGTAGAAAGAATTTAACAAGATTTTTGCGTATTTTCATGTTGCATTTTTCTGCGGAAGAAACAGATCAGAGATCAAAGATCAGAAAAAGGGGAAGAAGAATTTATAGAACCGAGTTTAAATTGGATTTTGCAAAAAAACGCTTCCCCCTAATCAATGACCGATATATATATAAACTGCTCACCATTGTTGCATAGACCTCATTTCTTGAACAAACGGTGCAGTTTCGCAACCCCGCCTGTTAGAAACTTAATATGACTTGTAGATCGTTTTGTAGCATTTATTTAATCATTTAGCACAGCAGTCATAAAGGTTTTGATAGATGAGTTAACTGAAAATGAATCCATTTTTGATGATGATGATACGACGCGAGTTCAAATATCATATCCGGTTGATTGCATGTATCTTTTTACAGCGCGTAGCCAATTACGTTTACGACTTTTTTCATACCTGTCTGCATGTTTACAACAAAAACACTCCTTCTCCAGAGAGTCCACTGTTTGCACATCTTAAACTACAGGATAAGCACGCACACAAGAAGAATAAGAAGAGAGGAAGCTCATGGCTCATCATCATCATCGTCGCAATTTCCTCCCTTTTTCCTTCCTCCTCCTTCTTTTTTACTGCACTGCTGTCAATCTCCGGAAAGTTGTAACTTATGTCACTCGTTTCGTAAAAAAACGGTCGTAAAAACCGTTGACAAAAATTCTGTTATTATTATTATTATGAGTTATTTCTATCCGTGTGTGGTAACATGTGCATGTTTTTACAGCGCTTTTCCCATCTCATCGTCATATCATGCGTTATCGCAAAACGCACGCATTTCTTTCTTCTTCCAGACAAGTCAAGTTACAAACAATAAAATTTTTTTTGTTTGATGCGACGAGGAAATATGTGTGTGTGTGAAAAGCAGTAAAAACGCCAGCAATTTGTTTGGCCATCGTGATCATCATTGTCATCAGTTGATTGTCAATTGTCAACAATATCATGCTACAGCCAAAGTCAAACCAAAAAAAAATGTTCTCTTTGTGTTCACTTTTCCCACAGAGTCGATATGATACTGGCAAACAAGAGGGACACATTTTTCCAGCAAAAAAAAGTTTACGAGTTTACTCGCTTGCGTTTTTATTGTGGTCGTGTCCAACAAAGTTATTGGCTTTTACGCGTCTTTCTGCTTATTAACGTAACGTACGTACCTACTCGACTAGGCCAGGGCGGCGAATGAAATGGTAACAAAAAAAATATTTATGACTTTTCCCCATGAAAATTGGAGAAAATAATAATATGTGGAAAGTCGTAAAAATATCGTTTTTTGTTAAATATTAGACTATGTACATACATATGCAAATCAATAAGACGAACATGTGTAGTAGAAGAAACGTTCATTTTTAGAGAATCAGTCACTCGTCTCGTTCGAAAGAGCACGGATGTAAAAAAATGGATACATTTCCTACTAAACTTTTATTTCCCATTTTTATGCTTCTTCCGTCAAATTAGAAGTACATGTACATCATGCAAAGCTAACCGAACGGGGCGGAGGGGGTAAAAAACGTTATTATTAGTATAAAGTCCAACCCCATATTCCTCCCTCTGTGTACGCCACTGGACTCTGTTTTGTCTGTAGTTCAGCAAGAGGATACATGCATGGAAAGGGTCAAGATGTTGAAACTGAAATTACGTAAAAAACAATGTCAAAAGTTCAGCCTGCTTTTTTTTTACCTACTTTTGACTTTTTCCATCCATAAACGGCTAGACACATTCTGTCAGCGACATGAACAGTGGAAAAATACTGCCGCTTTAATACCGATTTCAGCTTCAACGGTTTATGTATACTTCCTAGAAATCCATATTACTTATGCATATATGTTGACTATAACCTGAAAGATGATGAAGAAACGAAACGATTTTCTAGACACAACAAAGACACTTCATTGATAAAAATAAAACTGCGTACTAATTCTCGGAAAAGGATTTTCACCTTTTTCACTCATCACCCACAGGGTTATGGTCAGCCCGATGCAGCAGATGAGCCATGCGTTAAAGAAAAAGTACAAATTCAAATACAAAAATGACCCACAAAAACAAGCAGTTCAGTAGAGCTTTTTTAAAAAATTTAAATGCAAAGCACACGTACACCATCGCACCGGTCATTTGGTCAACAAATCATCATCATTATTATTGGACTAGTGCACATGGACTTTGTATATTTAAATACCCTCCAGCCACACGGCCCACGAACGAATGAAAGGGCAAAAGAAGAAAAATGCATCATGTCTGCTCTGATAAAATTGGTGATTTAATCTCAACAGAAATAATATGATATTACAGGGAATTGTAAGAAAAATTCTCTGCTCTCTTTCTCTGCCAGTCAATTAGTAAATGATAACTTTTCCTCCTACTTTACTGCTTTTGATTATATCCATTTGGGCGAGCGGCCGACAACAATAAAATAATTTTTTTGTAACGGGACAAACGCGAGGGACGAAAATCTTTCTATGTAATTACTTTATTACGCTAACGCGATATACGGCTTGTTGACGATGACGATATGATAAAGTACAAAATTGGTCTCGGGATTTTAAGAGGAAAAGAACAGATTGTCTTTGTCGTTGTTTTCTTCTTTCTTCACATTTCAACTTATTACAAGTTGAGAGTTGAGGGAGATGGGATATGATCAATGATAATAGCAATTTATACGTGTGGTAAATGCTGATAATATACTGATGATGTTTTTTGTTCTTTGGAGGGAAGGCATTGTTATTTGTACGATATCATATCAAATTATCATATAGCAGCGTATCATTTTCTTTCTTGAGGAGATTACTAAGAGGGAAGGATGGAAGGGCAATAAGGGTGGACCCGAAAAAAACAAAAAAAAATCTCGTCATTATTATCATCTTCTTCATAAGCATATTATTTAGCTGATAGTTGAGATTTTTTAAAGAAGAATAGAAGGGCTCTCTCTACAGAATGGTAATGCTCCCTCCGTGTTTTTTTCTCTGTCGTCGGCTTATTGTCTTTCTTCGCGTTGTTGGTTCCCCTTACTTTCATTCATTCCATTTGATAGATAGATATCGTATCGGGCTAGAAACAAAATAACGTAATATCAGCACCAGCAGCAGTAAAACAGCTAATGATACACATTTCAACAAAATGGTATAATTTGATCCATTTTATCGGCTCATAAAAACGGGATGATTCCTTGTTCATCTCATCTCTTGTGTTTTGTTGTGGTTTGGTTTGATGAGGAGAAGAATAGTTATAAAAAATGTGATGCATTTCCCCTTTTTTTCTTGCTGGTTATCTTATCTTTTCCTTTTTTCTTCCTCCATTCTTCAATTGTTGTATTCATTGCACGTTTGTTATCTGCTGAGATGAGAGAGGGTTCTTTCTTAGAGCTCATCTTCTTCATCATGATTATATGAGATGATAAAACCCAATTCATTATGAATTCTAAAAGCAAGATGGGATAATATGTGGCGTATCGAATTTGTCTGGATTTTTTTATTCCACCACCACCTTTCCCTTTACATAATTATTACGTGCCTGAAGGTTATCCTTCATCCTTACCAAGAGAATGAATGGTATTCTTTGCGACGAAGAAAAGAAGGGTTAAAAAATTGTAACGGAAACTTTGTTGTTCTTGTAACCGTCAGGTTGCTTGGAACGGATCACAATAACCAAACGATGAATGACCAGCCGCCATCAGATCGCTTTCAGCACGAATGCCAGAAATTTCAGTTTCTCAGTGAGAAGCAGCGTGAGATGTGCAAGGGGGAGAGGATGCTAACGGTAAGAAAAAACGGAAAAAATCTACACAACTCTTTTAGTAATCTTATCTGCTATTGGGGTAAGATGAGAATAATGAACTGACTTTTTGTCCTTTGTTTCCGAAAATAATGTTGCAGACACTGAAGAGCGGTGCAAAGCTGGGCATCGAGGAATGTCAGTTCCAGTTGAAAACGCACAGATGGAATTGTTCCGTGATCCATGAAGCTGACAACGTCTTCGGCAAAGTGCTGACCATTCGTAAGTGTCCCTTAAACATGTCTTGGTTGACTGGTTTACAAGAGCTCATAACTAAACAGTTGTGTTAGACATTGGTCAGTTTAGGTTCCCTCTGGAATTAATGGGTTTTTGGTCAAAGTCAGATAAGGTGGAAGGATAAGAGCGGAGTAAAGAAAATCAGTCTATTTATGTATTTGTTTATTTACAACGAGACGTTATTGGCTGACCATGCAGCAGGAAAAACAGTAAAACAATCAAGTGTGATCAATTTAATGACCTTCCTTTCCGATCGCTTTCCTTCGTTTTTATTTTCCTGAAATACTGCAAAGACTCGAAATAAGCGAATCTCAGCAGAAAATTATGAGTCGTTTTTACGGATGATTATCTCACTTGACTTGTTGTTGGTTAAGTGGACATTATGATTGCGTGGGTGGATATGGTGGGTGAATTGTGATGTCAGCTCAATTTGCCGTAGCTGATGATAATGATGGGATATTAGTTCACTCCGTTAGAGCCGGATAAAAGATAGTTTCACGCACACACGCACTATTACGCATTATCATTTTCCCCCGAAAGAAATGACAGATAAATGATGATTGCGTTTGTATGAAAAGCCAGGCAAGGAAGAAAGGTCTAATGAGGGGGAAATTCTTGGAGTAGTTTAAGATGGAGGGAGCAAGAAAAGGGCGTTTTGGAGTAATTTGAAAGACATTTTTTGTTGTTTTTAAAAAACTTATTGTAGAAAGTCGAGAAAACGCGTACGTGCACGCGATATCTTCAGCAGGCTTGGCTTATCAAGTGACAAAGGCGTGTGCTCGGGGCGAACTGCACAACTGCTCTTGTGATGTTAAGGTCAGATCGAGAAGCACAAAGGGCAAGTGGCAATGGGGAGGATGTTCGGAGGTGAGCTGGCTAAAAAACTGAAGCTATTTACCTACCTATACTTACATATGTATAAACAAAACGAGTGAGAGAATTTGAGAATATATTGTAAATAAGCTTAACCCTAATTTCTTTTTTCAGGATGTGAAATATGGAGCAGAATTTAGCAAAGAGTTTATAGACTCGATGGAAAGCCGGATGACAGCCCATGGGCTAATGAATTTGCACAATAACGAGGCAGGAAGAAGGGTAAAAAAAATGATTTTTTTGCGAATGTTTCATGCAATATGTTTTGGTGTGGAGGTGATCATGAAAAATGTGCATTGTATAAACTTTTGATGATGATGAGGTGGCACTCTGTGTGAAAATCCACTGGACTAGATCACCCTTCTCATTCTTTCTGTTTGATCTCCTCATCTCCTCCAAGTAGAGGAGAGCATCAGGTTAAACAAACAGAATCAATGTCAAAAAAATTATGACATGACTGCATGCACATTTCTCTCCTCTCTTTCTGAACAAGCTTCTCAAGTGGATTTTTTCTTTCTTGATTTTGATTGATTCATTTCGATCATGTATGTAATGTTGGTTTGTTTGGTTGTATGTTGTTTTTGAAGCTTCTGAAAAACTCGATGGGGCTGTCATGCAAGTGTCACGGGGTGTCTGGTTCATGTACGATGAAGGTCTGCTGGCGAGTGCTCACCCCATTCCGCGAGATTGGCGAGAAAATACGGGAAAAGTTTGATGGAGCGTATCGCGTCAAGCCGGTGGGTCGGAGTGCCAACAAGAATGGAAAGCCGACCAAACTGAGACTTAAGCCGATGCTCAAGGAAATGAAAAAGCCGACCAAGAAGGATCTCGTCTTTATCGAAGAGTCGCCGTCTTACTGCGAACGAAATAAAACGTACGAAGATGCAAAGGGATTAAAGCTTTAACTATGACTATGATTAGTATGAGTAGTTTAATGAGTGGATTTGTTTTCTTGCAGATTACACGTGCTCGGAACCAAGGGTCGCGTCTGCAATAAAACCAGCGACGGTCCTGACGGTTGCAAACTCCTTTGCTGTGGACGTGGCTATCAGACGCTGCTCAGAGAGGGCGTGGACAAGTGCAACTGTCAGTTTGTCTGGTGTTGTGCCGTCAAGTGTGAGAAATGCCCGTATAAACGAGATGAGCACATTTGTAATTAATTTGTAAAAAATATCTTACTATACTGTTCACTGTAATTAGTTTTAAATAGCTTTCGTAACACACACACACACCACGTTGTACATTCATTTGTAAGGTTCCTCTGATTACGGTTGTATAAATGTGCATATAATGTATAGGATTATAATGCAACGTTGCAACACTTTTAATTATATGCCATTTCAGTATTAAAAAATAGCAAACATGGTTTATAAAGGATCTTCTTGTAAAGGGAAAATATAACTGCAAGTCGAACGAAATTATTGCTTTCCTTTTTATCACACTATAAGCTATACACTTTGCACTTTTGTAAGTTATATATTTAAAATTCATTGTACTTTAATGAAAGTTTTGAAAGCACGTTGGTTATGGCATATGAGTATTTAACTAAGTCGTGGTACTGATTGATGAATGATGAAGCATGCATAATGTACAAAAAACATTAAACTACTTACGATGGCTAATCGGTCACAAGTTAACACGTTTGCTTTTATGATAAGAGATGATAACTTAAGGTTCTATAGATTTGTAATGAAAAAATAGTAAGAATTTTCAAACTGGAAGCTTTAAAAGAAACTCTGCTTTATGTTTATAGTACTATGATGAATTAAGCTAAACTTAAGACTATGTAAAAGCGTACTAATATTTAAGTTTTAACTTATTATACTATAGTATGTAATTTGTATTCCAAAAAGAATAAAAAAGCAACAGTTAAAGAATTTTATTTTTTTAGTGCAAAGTTTTAATCAAGCTTTATTCTGTTCAAGAAAATGTTCTGACAAGGCGATTGGAAGAAAAACAAAAATTTTACGGAGTCATTCAAACAATTAGTTAATGTAGGTATTTTAATGGATATTGTCGCATGAAACAGGAAACAAGATGACGCGGTTTCTCTGCCATTTTTGCTCTGCTAACGTTTGATCAGCACTTTGGCTTGGGTTTCGGTTTGGGCTTACAGGAGACCTTTGGCTTTCGAACGATCCTGGGCTTCTTCTTCTTGGGAGCGCAGCTTACCGACTTCGGCTTCCGCTTTATTGGCTTCGGTTTCGGCTTAGACTTCCTTGGACCGCAAGAATCCTTTCGCTTTATTGGCTTCGGCTTCGGTTTGGACTTCCTTGGACCGCAAGAATCTTTCCGCTTTATTGGCTTCGGTTTCGGCTTGGACTTTCTTGGACCGCAGGAGTCGTTCCGCTTTATTGGCTTGGGTTTAGGTGACCGCTTCTTCTTGGGTCCACATACGTCCTTCTTTTGCACCCTCTTCTTCTTGGGCTCGCACGACCCGCTACCCTTGCCTGGACTCTTAGGCTTTGGACTTTTGTTTTTCTTGGAACAGGGAAAGGGTTCCTCCTCCGAAGGTCCACACATAGCACCATTTCTGGTTCGACGTGAGCGATCTCGTACGAGGCTCCGCGAATTCCTAGTTTTCACCATTTTGCTTTTCTTCCAAGCTGGGTTCCAAAAGAGTGCCGTTATCTGCCAGAAAATTAGTTGCACACTTTCGATGAATGCAAATTCAAAGGTTTTCTCTTTATCGTAAAAAATCGAGTGAAGCAAGTGAGGTGACAACAGCCAAAAAAATCCAACAAAGCTGTCGGCCATAAACGCGACAACGAAAAGTTGCTATGGACATTTTTGGAAACGTGCTGACTGACCGCGTGGTGGACATGGACGGAAAACTGCTTTTTTCTCATAATTTTTCATTAGGCGAAAGCGTTTGATATTTTTCCAGAACGCACTTTAACTTCCAACCATCCACCCGCGCCCACCACCCATTCGATCCATTTTTTCTCAACATTTCATTCCGTTTTAAATTCCTCCCAACAAATTGGCAAAACTGCAGGTTATTTTAACGTAGTTTCCCGATCCCAGCCACTTTTAACTGTTTCCTCTAATTTACTTGCTCTTCCTCCCACGCACGGATTACCTCCCGCGTCATCTTCATCATGAACTGCGTCCAGAGTCCTGCTGCCTTTGTGCCCAATAACGTCTCTCTGCAGACGCCTCAGCCCCACTACGTTCCTGGCTACACGGGCTACGTCCCCCAAGAAAAGTTTCGACCTGGACATACTTATGGCGTCACATCCCACAGGATCCTGCTCGACCCCTGCATTTCCATGAGCCCTCGCTCAGTTTTGAACAATGTTCACCCGGAGCATTGCAGTGTAAGTGGAGGAGGATCAAAATGAACACCGCGTCATTATCTCTGGATGATAAGCTATTCTAATTGTCGATGGAATATTTATGTTGCATTTTATTTCAGGACGAATTTGGCCGTCCCGGATTGGGTTCGGATCCTGTGCTCTCGGCTCAAATGGCGCTGGTCAACAGTCGTGTGAACAGTCTGGGTCGTCAGCAGTATCAACCGAACATGACGTCAGGATACACCGGATTCGTGCCCCGCTTCCAGACGATTCTTGGACACACCTACTCCCCGGCTTGTAATCGGGCCTTGGCTCGCTTCGAGCAGGACCAGTGGCGTGACAGGCTCTTCACGAAGGAACTCGAGGCTCTGGACGGATGGCGGTTCTGCTACAAGCGTAAACCCTGGGAAACGAATGAGGTGATTCGGCCCGCTAACCAGGACCTTCAAGAGTTTAGAAGAGCAGCTCCAGCTAGTCCTGCCGCTGGTTGTGGTTGTGCAGGTCGCTCATAAAAAAATAATGTCGATAATTTAATAATTGTTGACGTGCTGATGATGATAACAATCAAATGACCATAATTTGTTATTTTAATCATTCAAAAAGTCTATAAATTCACAAGTCCAATAAAGATCCTCACTGACATCACAATGATCTTCCATAATTAGTGAATTGGGTGGACTCATTTCATTTTTAGTATGTAATTAGTTATTACAGACGCCATAGGTTAAATTTGCATAATAAACGATACTAAAGATAGCACATCATTCGCATAGATTTCGCTTTCGCACTGTTTGTCTCATAAAACAGGTAAGCAAATTATAGATCTCAAGGTACTCCAATCGCTAATTATATATTTTTTATTCTACATTTTTGACCTATGGCGTCTTCGAGAACAAATTGATTTCTAATGTGTTTCGTTTACATTAATTTTCAGATGGGAGGATCCTAGCGGATCAACTCATGACGAGGGGAGGAGGAGCTAGTGTTTCAATGGGAGGCGGTTGTTGCGGTGGAGGCGATGGAGCTTCCTCCAGTCTGATGTCGCCGGGCTACTCAGTTTGTGACTATGGACAGAGGAGAATGTGGGGCGTGGCTCAGGAAGCGGGCATGAACATGACTTGTGGGAATATCAATCCGAAAGTTAATGCCTTCCGGTTTTCACAGTGAGTCCCATATCAAACAAGTACTATCTGAATCTGATGTTAGATGACATTTTGTACATCAATTTAATTTACTTTTTTTGACATTTCAGTCCACCAAACCGCATCCAAGAAATCTACCGTCACTGCGAAGGAATGATACCCAACTACCAAGGCCATGTCCCTGGAGCCGATTTCCGGACTGGAGTCACTTACGGAACCGCAACAAGGAATCCTAAACGACATATGGAGCCCACGCTGCATAAACCATTGTGCTTCCCATTGAGAACTTAAAAATTAGTTGCATTCAAAATTATTAGCTCATTTATGTAATTTGAGTAAGAAAATTATTTGTGAGGGTGGCGCTGGATGGTATTTGGCTTGGGATTGGGATCAAATTCAATCACCTTTACTAAATCAAAAGTTAACAAAATTATTCAACTAAACCATGAAAGTATTAACCTTTTAAATTGTGGCCGTCCTTTAAAAATAAATAAATTCTCAAGTATCCTTCTAAAAAATTGATGCGCCTCGTCCTATTTTTTTTAGTTTTTAAGCTCATTCCATTTAATCGATCTTACAAACTTATCAACATTAATTTCGCATCCGGTTTGGCGTTTTAGTTTGCCTTGATAGCGCATTTTATATTTCATTTTCAAGTCGATTAAGTGAACACAAATCCTGACATATATTTTACCGATTTCCTGTTAATCATCCAATCAAGTTTGCTTCATCCCGTTATCTCTCTAAGCAAGGTCATGAGTCAATCATCGTTTACTTAACATTTCAAACAAAAAGTGAAAAAATATTATTATGAATCACTGCGTATTGCAATTGGATTTTTAGGTTTATATTGAGTATTTCGTTCAGGAAATTATCGCATAGATTTTGTAACAAGGTTATTTTTTATAAAGGTGTAAATTAGACCAGTTAAATTATCATGATTAGAGAGACTGAGCCCATTTACTGTCCACCCACCCACATAATAGAGAAATGTAAAATATTATGCATCACTTTTAATGAATTGTCATTATGGTTGGCTGACAGGAATTCTGCCTGATGCTACAATAGTTTATAATATGCTACTGTGCTACAAGTGTCAACTGACATTAATTTTTGAGAAAAAAATATACAGATTAATATTTAATAGTATGTCATTTTTTTCTATTCTCTTCCGATATCTTTTGTCTGTGTGTGGGTGGATTTCCAGGTAAATAGAATCACCTTTTGCATGTGCATTACCTTCTAGACGAGCACTGGTCACCACCGGGCAGGACAGCGCTTTACTTTTTTAAGGTACTTCCTGCTACTCCTGCCACTGCACTTTTGACGACAATAAGCGATTGAATAAAAATTATTGTTTGGATTTGAAAGTGAAACCGTTTGTTTCGTTTTCGTTGATGCTCTGAAATATAAAAGCCATTTTTCTAAACAGTTTTATTTTGGTATTTCATGACATGATAAAAATAAACCTACTGACTTATAGGATCCCCCCACCTACAAAAAAAACTAGCTTCTATGGTCCAACGCCACCGAGATCTCAGCGCACACAATGTGTGTGCGTTTTGCTTTGCGTATTATTTTAATAGCGGGTACCGTACCGTATAACAACATAATAGTCTGCATCAGGATAATAAATAGTTAAATAGTTTACTCTGAATTGGATGATAAATTTCATTATTATTTGCAGTGCAATTGTGGTGACGTGACATTCTGTACACACAACAAGTCTTTGTGTCATTTAGCGCAACAACAGCTCGTGCAGCTAATTGCAGCGTTTGACTAAAATAAATTGCTTGAAGGGGACAGCGCCAACTAACGCTGCTGCTGTATGGTGTGGATTTCCTAGTTTTCCAAGAGTGAAACAATTTTGTTTTATTCCAAGCATAATTCACTCTGCAAAATGCAGTGACAATTTTTCAAAACGTTATAGCATACATATATACAACGCATGTATATTGAATTCAGAGCACATCTATTTTTATTTGCAAGTAGAGCTTAAAAGAATGCCCCCTGCCTCTAGGGTGGATGGCGACGCTATGCAGTGCACTGCCGATGAAAACGAAAACAAGACAGGTGAAAATGGGTAAAGATTAATGATAATGGCTGCAATAACTTATTTTTCAAACAATCAGCGATTATATCATCAACAACAATAACGCAAAGTTCATTCATTAAACTTTTCGCTGCATCAAAAAAAAGAACGATAATTACTCGCTTGATGCGACTCAAGTCATAATACGCCAGGAGACGCTATGCGTAATGTAAATGTATAATGTATTGAATTGCATGGATGAATGCGTGGGTGGGTAAGAATGATGCTGCTGGTTAGTTAGTTATCCATGGTTTATGGTTCATGCAGCCTTGCCACCTATTACGCTGCTGATAATCAAACCAATAGTGTACCCAACCAAAAGACAGCGCATTTATAGCCCCACCAAAAAATCACTAAAACCAAATGCATAACATGACTATCATTCCAATTACATATAAAAAATTCCGAATTCTGATAATGAACCGGAACACATCAGCGCAGCGTTTTTTGGATAGAATTGTCATCCATTGTCAACGTCAACACTACTTACTTGACTTTTGATAAATCCACTCACCAAGTCAAGAGCATCCATACTGTCAGCGTGGACAAACAACATTCCCATTTAGAAATAACAGTCTAGTTTCCTCTAGGACCAATTTGGAATATATTGTTGTCGTTTGCTGTTGAGTGGAAGAGAGGCAAGTTTCCTCGATGATGGTCGTCGTGACTGACAAAACGAGAGCATTTTAGATGTTTCACACATGCACCCATACTACATTTTACTGCGTTTGGATTAAAATTTTAGTAGAATTTTTATAATGAAACGACGCATTTTATGTGATTCTTCTCATTTCACATGCATCGCATGTAGCTAAATTGAATGGATTATATTTTCCAAAGAGAACAAAATAAATCAGTATTACTTTTAGCAGAGAAAAGGTGTAGGGGTACCTGTGCTTTGATTGTGATACCATTATTTGTGTAGGTACGGTTTATTTGCTGCTTGATTGCGATTTTTTGGGATGAATGATGATGAGACGAAAATGAATCATGATTTTTCCCTGTTCCTCCTGACGAGACTAAAGTTGATGAGATGGGATGTTTGAGGACGTTGATCCACAGGCCAGAAGTCAAACGAATAAAAAATATATACCTGCAGAGCCGAGCAGCGCATTTTAAATATCAAGTAGCAAAAAAATCAATGCAACGCAAACGCAATGAAAATATATAATGAATGATTGCAAAATATATTCGCTTTGTGATTCCACACATTCGTGATGTTATGCTCTCATTCCACTTCCAGTAATTGCTTTTTACCTGTGCACCATTTTGCACTCTTGTTAGGTCGGATTCGCATTTTTTTCTATCAATATATTTTATCTGCTTCGAAAATATAGATAGGCTCGCAAAAAATTAGCACTTGGTTTCCTGCTCCTCTCTGTCTGTAGCCTGTACCCAGAGAAGCTCTCTGCACTGCAATTTATTGTGCATCCTCCCGTGATATGAACTCAAAACCAATCTCTTCTGAAAAAAATTGAAATGTAATTAAAAATGTTAATCATATCACACAAGCAGCAAGTGAACTACTATTCTTATCGAAACAAAGTGATTTCTCCTGTTTCCTGATTCTGTCGAGAAGTCATGTCATTCCACCTGTCTTGCAATCTTCGGGGTGACGTGATAAAAAAAGTGATTGCGCGTGGGCGTAGCATTGTTTAGCCCCTTCTTTCCCACTTTTTATTAACATTACTACGCATTTTTCTTCATTATGGAACAAGATGGAAAGAAAGGTGAATGAATCCATGTAGCTGTTTATGTGGCGGTGGTGCCCGTGGGACTAAAAAAAAGTCGAAAGAAATAAATTCAGATTTTTTTCTCGTGATGACCATCACACTGCATTTGTAAGGCTGACGATACGATAGACTACTAGAAATCCTAGAGGGTATATTCTCTGAAAAAAAACTGGTTGGCGATTTTTGGTGCTGCTGTAGCTGAACTTGAAAATCTCAAAATCTCTGTTCGTGTCTAGAAAACAGGAAGTGTGTGTTTTGTGTATACATAAGTACGTTGTTCAAGAAGATGGAAAATTAATAAGGAAGATTTTTCTCATGTTTCGTGTTCCTCCGTTTTTTGAGAATTGAGCAAGTTTAACCAAAAAGGATACGGACACGGATTACATTACGGATGCAGAAATAATAATAATTTTTATCACAAGTTCCTTCAATATATTTTTTTCATGCAGGCACATGCCACGCCAGAGACACAGGTAAGCTATATATTTTTCTTAAATATTGTTGCAAGTCTAAAGCGTGTAAAAGCCAGCAGCAAAGGTCCTTTAAAAATGTATTATTGTTTCTTCAGTTAAAGTTAAAGCTCGTGTTTAACTAACCTCGTTCGTTATATTCTCCATTACATATAGTACTACAAAATACTCATCATAAAAATTATCCCACCGCCCAGTAGTCAGAAAAGTGTGTGTGTTGCGAAGTCAATGAAGCTTTAAAAAATGAGAGAAGAAAAGAAACAAAGGGACCTTCACTTTTATCCTTTCTGGTGACTCAAGTCAGTCATGCAATAATTGTGATCACAGAGTATTAATTTTCGTATATCCTTCCTTTCTTCTCATCTTAAAAAAACAAAAGAAGGAAAATAATTCAATATATATTAAATTTACTTACCTATTACATGGTATTTTTCTTAAACTTAAATAATAATTAGTCAGTAATGTACACAGACAGAATGAACACTTGAACTTGACTGCTGCTATTTTTTCTGGTGTGTATGCTGCTGTGCGTGTGGCGCAATTTAGAGGTGACTGGTGACTCATGATAATAATGATGATAAGCTAAGTAGGCACCTAATTTTGAGTACCTACCCATGCTACTTATCTTCTTGATGGAAAACCTCGATAAGGGTTCCTCTCCGCGCTTCTGTACATCCGTTTGAGACAAAAAAATTGTTTGTTCATCGTTACAGTGAAATAAATCACTTTATACCCTGCATTATTTTCTTAACTAGTGATAAGCGGTTATCGATACAGTGATGCTGATAACAAGCTTCTTCTTATTAATTTGCATAATCTTTTAATAAATCTTTCTCTGATTAAATGAAAGGCTATGCCAAAAAAGAGAAGATGATCAAAATGAAGCCATGATAATCGCAGCATTCCGGAAACGGACAAAATCCACAAAATAATTAAATTGCAACTTATAAATACAGTGGCGGCGCATGGCACGGCGCGCAGTAAAAGAAAATCTCATCTTCTTACATTTTACACAGATAACAGAATCTTCTAATTCAGTTATATAAAATTACATGTGCAAAACTGTGAACAGAAAAATATTATTATTATTAAGGCATCTCCGTTTTTTTGTTGAAATAATAATGCAAAGTGCAATGCTTGGCTGGGTAAACACTGAAGCCTGCGCTTTAATCTGTGACCCATTCAGAGGATCCTTAGAGGCTTATAATCATAATCAGTGGCGGTGGCTTGGCTGCTTATCCTAAGTTAGGATTCCTAACACAGTTTCTCAACACAGTGTACGGCAGAATCTCCATCTTCTTTAGTTTGATTATCGTTAAGCCTAAAATTAAATTGCGGATTATTATAGTACATGGTGTATAGTGTCATGTTCAGAGAAGCAGAAACAATGGGGTGGTGGCGGCAGCGGTGGCGTAATAATAACAGTACGTTGTTCATTTTTGTGAACGATTCTAAAAATCTCTGAAGCGAACTCTTCTTTTTTTGCATAACGCAAAGAGATAAGTTGGAGATGAAGGAGGGGAAGGATGTCGCTTAATGAGATGTCTTTAGTTGTCAGTTATGTTAGGCAGACAGGAACATCATAGTTATTTTTATAGCATGGAGTTTGCCGTACAGTGTCGGCAAAATAGATAATTCAATTATAATCTCTAGTTTTAGTACAGGAATCCTGTCAGATTTTTTATATACAAGAAGTGATTATGTAGCAGCAGCAGCAGCACAAAAGGGTTACTTCCGGTTCTCTAAACCACACTAAAATATACAACAAGAATGCAATATGGAAAGAGTTCACAAATTAAACATTTATCCAGTAGTATCCAGACAAGAGAGAGGAACTTTAATGTTTAAAAAAAATTCTAATATTATA
Source organism: Sinella curviseta (assembly GCA_004115045.4). Classification (NCBI taxonomy): domain Eukaryota; kingdom Metazoa; phylum Arthropoda; class Collembola; order Entomobryomorpha; family Entomobryidae; genus Sinella; species Sinella curviseta. The sequence goes on from CM023199.3 coordinate 72,040,649, forward strand.
GGCTATAGAATTTAAGTTTTATAGCGTATAGTAATTACGGAGGAGTAGTATGCTATGCTGCATGTATTCAAGGTAATTTTCAGGTTTTAAATGATAATTTTTTTAAAGCACCCAACCCCACTATCATTACCACTTTTGCTATTTTTACTGCATGTAGGCATCTTGTCAGTTCTCATGATATGAACAATGTTAAGCACAAAATGGCAGAGCTTATCTTTCCTCAGCATCAAAACAAGAGCAAAATATATTATTGAGTTTTTACTTTGGCTGCTTGTTTTGCTGCACACGAGCTTTTGGCTTGCTGCCTCTCTTACTCTGCATCCTCATGATTGTTGTGCATTGTTGGGCTGATTGTTAGTGTTAGCTTTGCCGTGTTGTGGTCGGTTGTGTGGCGTCTCTTTCCTGCCTATTTTGCTCTCTTCTCACTTTGATGCTCTTATTATTGCAGAGTGGCTCATTGTTGCAAGTTCAGTCGCAGTGTAAATTCACCCGAATGGGGTAGCCGAGAACAATCAACTTCTCACTCAGAAAAGAACCTTTTACTTGCATTTTTCATCTTCATTTTGAAAGAAAAGAAAAAAAATCATACATATATGAAAATCGTTTTATTGTTGTTACTTACTTATTGTAAAAGACTTTTGTAGTAGTGTTTTTGTTGATGTTACAATTTCTTATGGTTTGTGTGGTGCGTTGTTTGTGCGTCTTGTAAATTGCACGGTGTGGTGATCGCCGTGTGAAAGAAAACCGGTAGTTCTGCCTATCATTAAATACTCATCATATAATAACAATCGTCCTGCTGCATACTACTTTTTTGTTATAAATAAATATCATATTTTACTAGACTAGACAGACTATATACAGAAAAAAGTGAATTTTTCGTCAAACCAAATATATTTGAGCTTTTAGTTCATCTTCGTCATTGGTTTTGGGGGTATATACCAAAGCAAACCGTTTTGATTTTTCAAATTCAAAGTGCAAAAAAAATTATAACTTTGATAGAACCGTGATTTTAATGATTGGTGATTATTGGTATTAGTGTGTGCACTTAACTGGCTGAAAAAGCAGTACCCAAAAAAACCGCAGAACCAAATTGACCACAAAAGTCATTGGTTGGTGTCATTTTTTTATGAAAATTTGCCGACGCTGCGATTTGTTTCATATTTTCTATAAAACTCATAAAAATCGCTGTGAAACGATAAAACTCTGACTTGATTCATTCGAAAGTCCTGAGAACGCTGCTAAAAGTTTTAAACAAATAAGCAGTGATACTGTTTCACGTAAGCAGTGACAAGGAAGCCATTACGAGGAACAAAAATAAGTGTGATTATCACAAAAAAATAAGTTTTTAATCGAGAGGTGGAGATGGACTTGAAGAGAAACCTGTGACCTTGGCTTTGGAACTCGCTCTTTCATTTCTTAATTTGTAGGTAATAAATAAAAAATAGCACGCTTCTCGCAAATATTTTTTTTCTTGTACCATAATTCACATCAATCTAAATCGTATATACAGTGTGCAAACATGAAATAAATGACTTTATAATAATAATTTTAAAAACAAGTCTTGCTACCTGGAATCGAGCTAAAAAGCTCTGTTCCTTAATCTCTTTTGTCTGCTGCTGGACTTGTGGCGAGTTTTGTCTTCATGCAAATTAAAATTAGTCTTTTTTACTCCTGACTGGAATATATGTACCTTCCCACAAAAAAGTTAACAAATTCAAAGTTTGCATCTCGAAGCAATTTTAAAGTTTGCAGACTCCACCTTTGCCATACAAAGTTGAATTAGTTGAAGCAGAGTAATTTTTGCCAGCAGATCATAACCAGACAGTATGCCGTCGTTGGTGGCTGTTTAAATTTTCTAAATGAGATTATCTTGCTATTCAGAACTTTTTGCTTGATTGTCCTTGATTCTACAGACTTGACTGAAATGATGATAATCGTCTCGTGGGCATATCAGTTTCGGAATATTAATGTGCGTGGAGTTTCTCGTACTTTATGGTTTATGGGATAAATGCCTAAACTATTCGTTTTAATAGTCGTGTTTTCTATTTTTTCTTCTTCCTCCTCCTCATATTACATAACTTGTGTGAAGAGCAAGTGGAGGAGGGAGCAAAAAAGATTGGTAATTTTCTGGCTCATGTATGATGTTTCATATATTTATATTATTTTTTTTCAATTAAGTAGTTTTAGTGGTTCTGCTTACTTTACCTTTGACTGAAAGAATAGGTTTTTTAATGTAACAAGGAAAATGCTGTGACCACGTCATTAAAATTGTTTGTATGAGGAGAACAAAGAAAGGGCTACTATAAAGTTAAGCTGTTATAGTGTCCGGTTGTCGCCTGTGCAAATTACTCGAAATTGTTAAATAATTACTGTATCAAAGATCCATTATTCCGTAATAATAATCGAGCTGCTTGAAAAAAATGCATAAGAAATTACGCAGTTGTGGTATTGATAGTTTCGCTCGAAGTCGTAGCAGCAGCAATTGTTGCAAAAATTATGCTTGGGTGGATGGAACGGTTCCTATGAACTTGCGTGTAACTGTCGAAATCATGTGACATTCCGCATCGGTGCGTTTTTTATTCAGTGAATGCGCTATACTCTAGAAATTTTGATGATATAATTATTTTTGTGGGCATTTTTTTCTGTAGATTTGCTACTTTTTTCTTCAAAAATGTTTTGCTTGTTAAATAACGTTACATTTTAGACAAGATGTCACCAAAATATAATTTTTAGGTAGATAATTTTTTTAGACAAGTAGATTAAAAATAGTGCCGTTTTTTTCAAGGGAGAAAAGTGTAACTTTTTTTGTCATGCAATTCGACTGACTTCCTATACAAGTACACGTTTTGATTACTATAATTTTTAGAACGATATCAGTATATAGTTAAATGTTGTCCTCGCCTCGTGTGTAAAAACAAAAAGGGAACCAGTTATCTTAATCATAAATATTCACTACATTACCTGCTAAACTGTGCTGAGACCGTAAATATATCTTAACTTATTGTTAGCAATGATTGAGATCCTGTATTCTACATGCAGGGTTCTTTAAAAATTATCTTACCGTACGATCGCGTGTATGTAAAGTTATCAAAGATATTTTGCATAGGTATTCAAAATATCTTAACAGAGAGATAAATAATATGAAATTAAATATCGTGTTACGTAAACTGTCAGCAAATCGTAAAATGCTAATTGTTATTGTCGCTTTTTGAGAGATGAGGAAGGAAGATGAAAGAGAGAGCTGCTTTTGTTTCTGACGCTTCAATTGACGCCTTTTTTTGCAGGGTCTGATCAAAAGGAAAAGATTGAAATTCAAGGAAGCGTTTCGTCGTCTATTTTGACAGCAGGGATGTGAATGTGATGAAATAGAAATCTGCGAATCTTTTCCTTTTTTCTGCATCAAAAACATTCATTGTCAAAAACGTTGATTGAGTAACAGAAAAAAACAGCTATGTTTAAATGTCAATGTTAAGGCTAAAAATGAATTTTGCAAGAAAAGGGGAGTTGTTTGCTGAATGAAATGTAAAAAAAGTGGATAATTATCACTAAAAAGGATCTCGATAAGCAATATGTAGTAGTTATGATATGATGATGTACATATTTTCATTACAAGCAAGGTAGGTATATGGGAAGCGCCAAAGATAAGGCATAGAGATATGTACCTATATAAAAATGTATCGTAATTAGTATTTTTATATTTTTAAATTGCTATCAACTTTGCTATACAATTAATTAGGCAGTGTAGAGTTTTTTATATACCTAAATAAATGAATGAAGTATACATACTACATATTATGTGCTTTTGCCTACAACTTACCGTAAATTCTCAAATGAACGCAGCTGCGTTCTTTAGGCAGCATCAAAAATTTGCTCGGGTAACGCAGCTGCGTTTATTTCAGAGCTGCGTTCATTTGAGAGCTGCGTCAGGGGCAAACTCATGGAAATTCATCGAAGCAAAATCATAAATGATTGAATTTTAACATGTATTTTTAATTATTTTGTACAAAATCATCGTATATAGTACGCAATAGAACTCATGTTTCAGCTAAAAACCGTGTTTTGTGTACTATAATCAACAATACAATGATAATAAATGAAAAGGAAGTACAGCAGAACCCAAATTCTTTGTTCCATTATTTTAGGGGCTGCGTTTATTTGAGAGCTGCGTTCTTTACGCTGAATCACATTTTTTTTACGGGGAACGCAGCTGCGTTTATTTCAGAGCTGCGTTCATTTTAGAGACTGCGTTCATTTCAGAATTTACTACACACATACCTACACGAGATAACAGTCAAAGTCACAAGCGCAAGCGGTAACGATCAACACTTCCTTAACTTAACATTAACTTTTTTTATATTTTATGACGCTTGATAGTTTACCATCATGCTTGTTGGGAGTCAGTTGAAACCTACTTAGGCAACTTGTTTTATAGCATTTTCTATGTTATCGGCTGAACAAAGAAAAGGGAATCTTCTCATTCTCATTCTTGGCATCTTTGTAAGTAAAGTAACATTTATCTATGTCCACACAGCGCGCTCTACCCATTTATATCTATTGTTAGGTTCTCATCAGTGTGAAATCAGGCACAAGTACTAATCACAATTTAATAAAAAATATAATCCACCTACCACTTTTATACCAACAAGGTATTTATAGTAAAGGAATGCTGTTAGTTAAAGTGCCTTATCATCATCTCTTCTTCTTGTCTGTTGCACTTTTGCATACCAACAAACAAGAAGGGAGGATAGGAATTATGGAGAGAACTACAAATTCATCTTGACTGGTAATTAGAACAAGATAAGCACTACTGGCGTTTTTTTTCATAATAGTAATAATGATAACTAATTTATGTACTTTCGTTATCAAAGTGAATCACATATCCATTTTTAAGGCCGTCTTTTGATGTCATTTTCTTCAGAATGAAAGATCTTGATTTCATGAGAGTGACCATTTTTTTCATATTGGTCAAGTGAAGAAGCTTAAGCAAAGTAGACAGCTAGAGTGAATAAAAAAACTGGTCTTCTTCTGGTTTTAAATCAACTTCCTTTTTTATTGTTATTTTGTGTAGGCACACATCAGTTAATTTTGTAAAGGTCCACGCGATTTGTACCTGTCGTCTTCTTCTGGTTTAAAAAAAATTAAGTCAAGTGCATGCACGCAGTAAAAAAGAGTTAGTAGTCTGATAAAGTATGTGACTATAAAAATTGGTAGTTTTGCTTTCATTGTGGTCGTGGATGCGCAGTTTTAAAATGTGCACAAAAAGTAGTCATAATAAAAATTAGCTGTGCAGTGGGGTTAGTTGAGTTGTGGGGGTTATTAGCCAGATGTAGGACAAGGTTGAAACGTACAATTTTGATAACACAAACAACACAAAACACAAGATTACGACGATTACACGTTGGCGTATATGCACATGTATTATTATTTAAAAAAAAGTTAAATAGGATATGCACACAAATGTACATATAGTTTGTAGAAAAAAAATTATATCGAAAAAAAGAAGCCTAATCATCTTCACTTTCATCATTTATATATTTCTTTTTTTGTTTGGCTGTTGAAATTGAAATACTTGAGGGGGAGGAGGAGGACAAGACCACCGCATCGCGCATCATCGTTATTACTGCCGTTATAATAAATGTACAGCTTGAGTAGTTTTTAATTCTTTTTTCAGTGAGTAATAATCATTAACGACTTTTGCAACTTCATCATTTCGTTTTCTGTTTTCTCATTTCCCTTTTCGAAATCACATTTGAAAATTGCATTGTTACTTAAATCTATCAATTCAACAATTGACTCATTCAATTCATTTAAAAGAATCATGTTGACTGTTGGAGGAGCCTTTGTTGTCATTCCGTTAGTCTCAGTGCCAAAAATATATAATATGCATGCATGCAAATTAAATACCGTTTTAAAGCGTTGTTTTGCTTATGCTTGCTTTTGGCAAGTCAACCGAACCGTTACAGGTATGAAGTAGCAGGTGCCTACTACACTTGCACATTGTAGAGTTTTTAAGAAGAAGAAGATAAGTAGTGTTGAAATTCAAGTGAGTTTCAAAACTTTTCGCATGTGTCTACATTTTTTTACCGTTTTCAAGGACCTCATAACCAAGGCGGTTGTGTAAGGTAAAGAACGACAAGACAAGCTATTTTTAGAGAGATATGTGTAATTACCAATTTGAACAAAGAAAGAGTACTGCTCTACTGCTTACTGGAGAATTAAATTTTCTATAAAAAAACTATGTAGCTTGTATGTAAAATTAAGATTAAAAGGATTAATTAGCAAAAAAAAGAATCACAGCAATTTGCATACATTTTACTACACAGCCAAAAAATTAAAGCAAACAAAGAAATAAGGCGACGCAAACATCCTCCCACACACACGCAGACACATGCAAAATGGAATGAGTGTAATTAAAACATTAAAAGGGTAATACACCCAATTTTTTTTAAAAAGTTCTCATGCATCTATGATTCATGGGCATGTTTTTAACTTATCATTCAGAGCCTGGCCATTGGATTGGTCACTTTCACAAAAATGGTAAAGAATATCATATAGAAGTATTTTGCAATCGGTATCAAATAAAGGTCTCTCCGGTAGAAATGACCAAAGAAGCGAAGGGACAGAATCTAGAGCACCTTACGATAGTTCCCTCCTCGTGTGCACTCCCATTCTCACACCGTTTTCAAAATCACTTCCGTTTCTATTTTTTAACTATTTGAAAAAAGCAATTTGACAATCACACCAATTTGCTGCACGTCAGTCCTCTTTAGTCTGTTTCTGATTGCAACAGACCAGCAGGAGGTAGATTGGGTGGTCTCCTTATCAGTTTACTTACATAAATACTTCCAAGTGCTATTATAATGATAAATGCAAATAAAAGGTATAAAAATGTGCAAATTTTGTAGCATGTGAGGTAACTGGATTGAACTAGATTTTTTTTGTATTTGGGATTCATTTTCAATTTTTTTAGAAAGATAAGAGATAGTTTTCACGCGATTTGGGTGAATCCTGAATGAATGCAGAGAGGAGAGAAGATTGAAAAATAAAGAGTATATCGAGAACTCTCACTTTTTCAATAGAAATGCTCAATATATAGATACTATCAATTCATTTAATTTAATTGTTGTTTACACCTTGCCTTCTAAAATCGCAACAATGGCACAAGTGTACCTTACATAAAAATGCTGTAACGAAGGTGGAGGGTAAGGTTCCTCCCAAGTCCCAACCCTACACGCACTACTCAGAGAGAAAACGCTTTGAAATTGTGTAAAGAGAATGGGAGCATCTTCATTTTCGTGATTACATCAACCTCTTATTCTCATTCCCAATCATTTTTAAACACTAAAAATCAAATCGTAATAATAATGCAACCTTTAAAATGCAACCCAATCAGGTAAACAGTGTTTAAAGCAAAGTAGGTACCTATGTAGTGCTATTCATGATTGACTCACGCACAGTAAAATGTGCTGTAATGACGGATTTAATCAGTTAAATAAGACCAACACGCAAACTGCGAACAACGCCGCGTTCAAAAGCAAAAATATTTTGTCAGAACATTTTTTTAGACAGGTGAGGTGGGTATGGAGGTGGCTTGGTCACGTAACAATCATCGCGATTTTTTGATTGCATAGTTAAGTAGGTACACCGTTTCTTCCCACAATGACTACGATGATTTTTTGATGCTAATGATTAAGGAATTGAAACATTCAAACCTCAAAGTCAAAAAAATATCTAACTGAATACATATAATATTTTTTCTTTTGAATTTCATGCAGGAAATAATAGTAATCAAGAGGAAAGAAGACGCTGACTGAAGGAGAGAAGGAGGTGGTGTGTGCGTTTTTCGTCATCTTCAGCCAAGCACAAAAGTTGAACGAAAGCGTCTTGCGTTTTCTGCTCTGCGTCGTCTCTCTATTTGCAAGGCTTTTCGGAAAAAGACCTTTTTTGGTGGTGAGCGCAGCGCATGCAACAATTTTCAAGAACGCAGGACGTCGACTTCTGCTTCTCAAGCACCTTCCTCGTCTGAACATCATCAGTTCCTTTTGTTTTTTAAGAAAAACGCTGCTGCTGCAGTTCTGCTACGAGTGATTATTCATTTTTCTGAGAAATTTTTATTTTGGAAGAATTTTTGGAGGTTATTCCACCCGTTGTGATTTTGAGGTGTGCGTCGTTGTGTGAGTGGTGTGGGGTGTCAAGATTTTTGTGGTTCTTGTGGTGTGACAAGGAGGAGGAATATATTTTTGTGATATTATTTATATAAAATTTTTGCGACAACATGTCATCAAAATTTGTGGTGGGATTGGTGATAAGTGTGTGTGCCTGCTACGCGTCAGCGTATCCAGCAGTGCCCTCTCATCATCACGACCACGGTCACATTCACAAGCGTCAGTCGTACGCCCGGAACAATCAGCTACCCGCCCCAAGTCAAGAGCAGTATTATGGCCAGGCCTCGTACAACAATTATAACTACAACAATGGCTATAATGAGCCGACCGCATCCCGCCGAAATTACTATAATAACGGGCCACCTCCCCCGAACAATAATGGCTACTATCCTTCCTCGCAAAAGAATCAGTTCTACGACTATCCGCCCTCGCAGATGTACAATCAGTACCACCGGGACCGGGATCCACTCTACGCTGGAGCGAATCCCATTCAGAGGGAGATTAACGTGAGGAATGGGCAACTGCGTCAGAAGGAGTATCAACAGCGAACTGGTCAAGAGGGGCGGGACACTTATGACCCATTCTACTTTTACGTGAATCCTGTCGCTGCAGCGGCTGCAGCCGCTGCTAATCAAGGAGGACCCTTGCCACCACAGTTGCCACCTCTGGCCTCGTCTCCACCTCAGTCTCCATCCTCGCCAGGAGCGTCCCTTCCACCTAGTCCTACCACCGTAACGGCGTCGTTGACATCGCAAGCAGTTTCCAGAGAGCATGTCGGAGGACCGCCAAGAAATCGCAGGAATTCGCTGAACGTGCCACCCAGCAGGGATCCCTACTTTGATAACGAGATTAGTGGGGACAAGTACGAAATTTTGACGAGCAAGCCCAGTTATCCCACTCGTCTTCAGAATAGTTACCAGGGACCTCCCCATCACCGTCATCCTCATCCGCCCCCACCGGCCCCGTACGCGTCGAGTCGCTATTCTAGCGGGGTTCAACCCAATCCGTATCGTCAGCCACCGGGAAATCCCAACCAGTTTCTGAATTATGAACAGATTGTTGGAGCAGAACCTGTAAGTGTCCTCCGTGCTATTTAGAATCCCTCTTAATTAGGACTCAAGATGACCAAAGATGACCGTTTTTACAAAAAGTGTACCGTTGTTGCATTTTTAGTATTCTCGTCATGATTTAGAATTCAGAGCGTGACAAAGACAACAAAAGAGAAACAAAGTTTACCGTATGACTTTTTTTCACACCTTGACGGATAATAGGGTGTGAGATTCATCATGCTGATTACATATTTTTACATGCTCTTACAACAGCAGTTATAGTTAGTTTAAGGGTTAACGGTTATAGTTTTGATGAGACGAACGAGACCACACGTATACCCTTGGAAAACGTCCCATGATAAATAATTAATGATAGTGACGTTTGTCTTGCTTGTTTATGCTCTGCTATAACATAAATGTCATTCTCATAATAATAAATTAGGTAATTATTGTGTGTGGAATGTGGTTTATCATTGGGGCAATGTGAGAAGTGTGAACTTGAAAAGCAAACAAGACATGACATGACAGCTAACAAAGATATAATTAAGATAGACATACGTGTAGCTTAAACAGACAACACAAAACAAAGTTTTTGCATGTAATTGGCATAATTATGATTATTGAGTCAGATTCAGGTTAACCTACACAATAATATGCAAGGTCTAAAAAATCCTGAGATAATCAATGACAATTTAAGGGACAACATGCTCCTGAAGCTCTAGTTATCCTTTCCATGAAGAAGAAATAAAATATTTATATTTTTTCATTTTTTGTGATTGTTGCAGCCACGCTACGCAAGCGGATCGCCGCCACAAAGAGGTCAGCCATGGAGCATACAGATCGGCACTCAGCTAAAAGTTAACGACGACGGGAAAGGAGCCAACTCTGGAAGCAGGTTTTACGTGAGGGACGAAAGAAATCGGCGACATCCTTACCGGAAATAGTGCATTTATTCTAGCAATATTTTTTAACTATTTTACTCTGTTCAATTGATTTACTAGAATAATAGCAATAATTATAACTATTATTGTAAGTTAGCTTTTTTTGCTGTTCATTGTTGTTAGTAAAAGAACCGATTCACCGCGCAGCCAATCCAACAAAACGCCACGCACGACGACACGACATTTAAAATGCAAAAGTAGAAAAAAATGACGCTGTGTGGTGCGTGGGTGGTGGTGTACAGGTTTGCATAAATAGCTATACTTTTCTGCTTCTTCTTCGTGAGCAACAGCATTATAAACTGTATGGATGACTGCACATCGTCTTATTATTATTATTGTGCATTGTTATATTTAAGCATTTAATTTTTACTGGATATTATTATTATTATGTATTGTAGTATTCATGGTTTGAATGTTCGTCATGAGCAATGTAATGATGCATGCATATTATGCATAATGTGTTATGCAGCAGCGCAGCAGTAATGACATTTTTTCTTAGACAAAAAAAATACCAACTAACTTTTCATTGTTATTTAGTTAGTATATCGAGAGAATGGATTAAAATTTTGTAGTTACCTTTTATTATAGTGCGATGGGTTGAGTGATGATGCGTTGGTGAATGGATGGGTGGATGGAATAGTGTGGAGTGTGGTAAGGGATGATGATGATGATGAGGTAATGATAAGGTCAACTGAGGAGATGAGATAAGAGAAGAAGTGTGTCCATCCGTATATTCCATGAATGCTGTCAATAGGAAGAAAGCGTTTATCCGCGACCGGATGTGATTTGTTCCACGAGAGAAGATGATGAGTTATATGAATGAGTTACTAGACAGTTTTGTTTGTCTGGGTGCAGTAGAGTAAAGAAGGGATGAATGTATGTACACATTTTATAGGCATAAAATTATGTATAGAGAGCTACTTACTACGATTAGTACATTTAATTAAAAAATGTTAAAATCGTCACTGTAAAAAAAGTATATGTACTTTGTATGCCTATAAGACTGACTGATTGATGATAATGCTAAAAAAAGAAGAAACAAAAATTCTGTAACTACTTTGTTTGCGAATAATTTATGCATGCTATACTACCTGTATTGATACGATGTTTAATTAGCAATTTTAATACTACACTAATAATATCTAATGAAATGTACTAAAAAATAAAACCATTTGGAAACAAACTGATTTCTAAAGAAAAAAGGATAATAAATGGAAGTACATGAAATGAAAAATACCAAAGTCTAATTATTTAAACCGCCCAACGCTTAAATTGCATTTTATCATTTCAAACCGAATCATTGAAAACACGCGAGTATTTTTTAAATTCTTTATTAAACGATTTATAGGATTATTTATATATAATTTACAATTATTTATAATAATTTGATATTAATTTGTTGATAATTTTGTTTTCATCCTTTTTCGAATTTTCTTCTAAAGTATTCCTTAGCACAATATGTTACCTAAATATCTGCAATTTATCATAATAATAATATATTACTCTTTTTTTCCTTTTATTTCTGCCCTTTCAGATAGAAGACGATATAACGACGATGACGGGGAATTATTTTCAGAACAATCACTCATTTATATAATAAGAGGAGTTATTAAACCTAAACGGATCATATTTTAATATCGCGAAAACACACAGTTTTTATCTTTCAAAAAAAATTCGTCTCTAAACCTTTTTTTTGTATCGATCGTATGGAATTTTCTCATTTTGGATTTTTCTATAAAAATTAACACACCATCTTTCAATATATATAATAATTATATTTGCTAAAATTGTAATTAAATATACTTATGTAATTGTATTCATCTTTGATTCACAATCAGCACCCAAAAAATTCGGTACTTAAAAACAACTGCAGACACCGCAGTGAAAATATTTCGACGCGCATGGTTATCATTTCTTCCTTTTCTGTTCTGGCGTGGAGAAGTCGATAAGCAGTAGTTGCTGTAGAGCACTTAACAGCGACCGACGACGCAAGTTTTACAAAAAAAAACTGGATTTGTCAACCAGAAACCTACTTAAAGTTCTGTCAGCACAATTGATTGATTGATTGAAAACTTGATAATAATATCTTCTTTATATTTACTTTCGAACTTTGGGACAATAAAGCAAACAATTTACAACAAATGACAAAATATTGCTTTTTCAAAAACTCAAACGAGAAAAAAACCAAAAAATATGTACATACTTTCGCTTCATAATAATAATAAACTGTAAAGATGATTATTCTACGATTTCTTTAATCTAAACCATAACATAACGTTTTACACTGGGTAATTATAACAAACTAATTTACTCTGATGATGATGAAACATACATACCTACGTAAACATAACACGCTAAATTAGCATTGCTAATAATATAATTGCGATTTCCCATTTAAAACTAAATTTAAGATTGAAAAAACAGCTACTTTGTCATATCAATTTTCTCTTAACGCACGTCGTGACACTTTGACCACTACTGATTTAAAAGGGAACGGATTTCTTTATGCATGTGACAAAGGAAGTCGACATAAGAGGGTTGTCCATCTGTGCCTCGGTCCTCAACAAGGAAGCGGTTCATCACCAGTTCCATCTTGTCCCGTTGTCTCACAATAGTAAGCTGGAGATTAAGAGTAAAACAAAAGGTCACATCAAAGTTGGACAACACATGAGAAACTAATCATATTAATTTTAGTGGTTCTTACCCTCATATGCCGTTGCCTTTCCGTTCTCAGGGATCTGACAAGGGCTCGGAGTCTCAAAGATTCATCACTATTCACATGATCCGGTAGCTCTGTCATTGTTTCTACGTTAATTTGGCCCAAGTTTGCTACTCCAAAGATGCTCTGAAGCCAGTCGGGACTGACGGCCGCTCCGATCCACATGAAAATATAAATTCCGTTTTCTGGGAAAATAATAATTGTAAATATCAACTACAACTCATATCAAGGGTGCAAAACTGCGTAAATCATTTTAAAAAGCACATAATTTTGCGTACCGAGAATAAAAGCCGAATCTTCGCTGAGTTTGTCTCTCGAACATCTAACAGGCATTGGATCGTCGACACAGCCCTTGGGTCCGGCTACGGGGATCAATTTTGGATAAAAGTAATGAACAGTATTAGGCACGCCCATGGTCATTGTCGTGTACATGAGCCAGGAACGGTCATCAGGAGTGATTTCAGATGTGCCTGCCACGGCATCACTTCGTAGCACACAGTTGATGTATAGTGGTAATAATTTCAAGCATTCTGGCAAAATAAGCTGGCCTGGCATTGATGGATTTGCGCAGTGCTTCCTGTATGTCGCTAACATTTGAGCACATCTGTTCAACAGGTAGAATTAAAACAATATAGGCGAGTGCTATTATCCATGGACTAATTAATTGCATAATTACCTACATAACTTCACAAGGAACTTTTTTTTATTTTGACAAAGCTTACCTTTTCACTACACCTTCCTTCAGATCCTGCGGTGTTGTTTCCACAGACCTTGAAATTGATTGCTTAGCCATAAAGTTGATTATCGTGTCTAATTCGCAATTTCTATATAAATCAGCCATCTGCATGCAAGTGTTCAGTGCCAAATTGTGGACCCTTAGTCTTCGTTCACCTGATCACCAAAAAGAGATACAAAATTATAAACCTTTTTACTAACGTTCCAAGCTACTTTAATCGGCAATGACTTCATATTATTGTGTTGCATTTACCGTAAATAGTCGTGTACAACAACGCAATCTGAATATAAACGCCATCCTCATCCGTAATGCTGGCGTCATGTTTGATCTCGACGGCAAGTCCCTTTTGTGAGTCAATAGCCGCCAACTCGACATCCGTCGTATTAGCCATGTAATAATGTCCAAAGAAATCCGTTGGTCTCACTCCCGTCGACGTTCTCACTCTCATCACTCCATCAAATCCTATCGGTCTTCCCAAATGAAGAATCACATCTCCTATCACCCTCTGCCCGTCAATATCAGCTTGGAAATAAGTGTATTTGCTAACAGCTCCTCCAGTGAGTCTCGCCACCTGACCGACTGTAGCCACGTCCACGTACGAATTGTTGAAAAGATACAAATCTACCGACACTCCCGCCCCCACACAATCCTGACCCAGTTGGTTGTAATAAGTGGACTGGGGAACTAGCACAGTTTTTTCCTTGTCCGTTCCTAGCAGTTTTCTGTCAGCTTCCCTGTTCTTCAGCTTGCCGGGCGCCACGTCTGATGTTGGTAAGGAAGAGTGGAACACGAGCAGTTTTCCTACTCGGTCAGATGCTTTTAAAGCTTCCATGCCAGCAACAATGGCTGGTCCTAGCACCGCCTCCGTCTCTTTTGTATCACCGAACAGAGCTGGAATCTGCTCCATGAGAAGATCAACTGCGCTCATGGCTTCGGCGCAGGGAACAAGGAATCCTCGGAGGATAGGCATGAACATGTCTGCGACGTCCGGGACGATTACCATTTGGGGTTGGCCCAACGTTGGGTCAATGTTGTAAAAGTGAACTTTCGAGTTATACGTTATGAATCCGACGGGGGTATGCGATGGAAGAGTTTCGAGTAGATTTCTCATTTGTGAACATAGCAAATTCACGAGCCCGGATTTTACATTGTTGTAGGATACGTCGATAACGAAAATGAAAGCGGGTTCTTTTGGCAGCGTATTATTCTGTGGAAATATAACAATCAATGATTAAAAATGTACAATGTTTTGTTCAAATAGATAATTCATGAAATCACTCTGGATATCTTACCCTACAGTACTCGGCCGTGGCTACGTATTCATACGTTCCCCTCCACAGCTCTGGACGCTCCCATTTATCTACACGACTCCCAGTGTGATCCAAGTGCTGGAAGTATTCAGGGGGTACCTCCGTGGTCGCTTTACACAATAAACACTGAAATCTCCGGCCACCGTCAATGAATTGCATCAAAGGTGACATGTAAGCTTTACAACGGATACAACGAACAGGTCCCATTGGGCCTAGGTCAACACAAGGAATTGCTTGTTCGTCTTTAGCCGGGGATTCAAATGGATTTATCTGTTGATTAGAATTAAACGCATGTTTACCATTTTCGTCGTCATTGCAAACTGGAAATGTTTAGACGACCCATTATAAAAAGGTCAACTTACAACTAAAGCAAAAGGAATAGCCGTCTGCTTGAGCATATCGGGCTGTGCAGGCACGGAATACATTGTGGACCTCACAAAGCGAGGACTGGAGTTTCCAACATCCTCAACTTGAAACTTAGTAGTCACTAATGGTGGAAGAAGGCCTTTCTGGTCAGTTCTAAAAACTCCTCCGCGCGTCTGCTGGTCCTCCTGCATCACTCCAATCTAATGAGCGAGAGAAACATTAATGAATTAGCGGCCTCTTTGTCATGAATTTAACTTGATTCATCTAATCACATTCAAATGAAAACTCACAGCAGACGGCATCTGATCCGGATCCAGTCTTTTCTGTCCGCCTTGCTGTGCACTGGGTTGAGCATACTGCGGCGCACCTTGTCCGTACTGGGGCTGTGGAGGTTGGCCATACTGAGGCTGTGCCGGTTGACCATACTGTGGATAATTTGGCTGCGCCATCCCTCCCTGTGGAACAGGACCAGGACCTCTAGGATACTGAGGAACTCCAGTTGGTGCAGCTCCAGGACCTGGGTAGTATCCTCCATCTTGTTGCGGCTGTTGAAATTGAGGCTGCTGTTGTGGTTGTTGTTGCTGCTGCTGAGGCTGTGGATAGGATGGATATGTTTGTGTAGCCGGAGCCATTGGTCCTGTCATCGGTGGCTGCTGCTGCTGTGGATATGATGGGTAGCGTTGACGAGGAAGAGAAGGCTGTCCTGGGGCTACTCCAGGATTTGGCATGGGTGGCATGCCTCCAGGTTGGACATGATTCTGAACAAGAGGCGCTTGTTGTGGTCCTGGTCCTCCAGGGCCAGGTGGACGCCCATAGAAGGGCTGTTGCTGAGGCTGTGATGGAATCTCAGGTGGTTGTTGGCCAGGCTGCTGTGGAGGGAGACCGTGGTTCATTATAGGACCCGGTCCACCCGGTGTATTCATTGAAGGATACATTCCTGGTTGTTGTGGGGTCTGCTGTGGTTGCTGCTGCTGTTGTGGTGGCAAACCACTGTGATTCATTCCACCAGGTGGACCCGGAGGACGAGCAAAGGGAGACGGTTGATGTTGTTGTGGAATTTCTTGTTTGATTCCACCCGGCTGTTGTTGTGGAGGGAGCGAATGATTCATGCCGCCAGCAGGAGCACCTGGAAGATTGGGTTGACTTTGGCTTTGGTGTACAGAAGGAGGTACCATATTTCCCTGGGAAGGAGCCGGTGGCATAGAATGATTGATCCCAGGACCTCCAGGTGGTTGTGAAGTTGGAGGCATACTATGATTCAGTCCTGGTGGTGGCGTTGGTGTAGGTGTGGGAACTCCTTGAGGGGGCATAACATGATTAACTCCTCCAGGTGGAGCACCACCTCCTCCTGGAGGTTGAGATGTTGGCGGCATACTATGATTCATTCCTGGAGGTGGAGCCCCTCCTCCAAGACCAGCCGGTTGAGAAGTTGGTGGCATATTATGATTCATTCCTCCCGGAGGAGGTGGCTGTTGTTGAGGTTGTGGCGGTGCCATACTATGATTCATTCCAGGTGGTGGCATACTTTGATGTTGTTGCTGTTGTGGCATTACGTGATTCTGACCTTGACCTGGTTGCTGCATACCCATCGACCCAGGTGGCATAATATTCTGGGGCATCATCTTCAACGGCTGTTGTTGTTGCTGCTGCTGTGGAGGAGGCATCCCTCCAGAATTTACATTAAGCTTTGCAAAGGACGAGCTAATTCCGCCATCCTGCTGCCCATTCGTGGCATCCCCGTTAGCCCCCCAGGAATTAAAATGTGGCTGGGCCATCCTCCTCCTCTCTCAATTCCCGTCCTTATATATCACCTGTCAACAAAAACACACCATTTTCCGTCACATTTCAATCAACCTCCATTAAAAAATCTTGATCACTTTCAACTACCAACGTATTACATCCTTGTCCACTTTTTTCTGCCAACTCACCTACTTTTTTCCACTCGCAGTTTTTCACCAATTTATCACTACTAATTGTTCAGATTTCTCACTCACATCCAGAGCAGTTAATTTCGCCAAAGACAATTAGCACTAGAAACAAAAAAAAATCTGTCCTTTTTTTCAAAAAACCCTTTACATACTTTCACTAAATAACATGACGATTACTATAACTGCTTATTATACAAGAGCACGTCTAAACGTACGTAACACGTACAATAACAGGGACGAGAGTGGAGTAATGTAATTGCCAATTGCTCTGCTGTCGTCTCTGAGAGCTGAGCTGCTCCTGCCCTGCTAAATGAATGGGATAAGTAAAAAAACTGATAGATAAATGATTATTCTTCTTATTTGATGTTACAAATTTCTATTCATCTGTGTGGCCTGTCTGTCTTGTAAGCAGCTCGGCTCACTAACAACTCGAATCGAATAACAAGCTGTGTTAGTAGTGAATTCCCTTCTCTTTCCACCACCGTCTGTCCTGTTGCAAGAGTGTTTAGTGTGTAGTCAGATGCTGCCACGTCGACTAGTTCAGCGCTGCGCTTCTCAAAACGTCAAACTTGAAGTGTCATAAGGAAATGCAGGGGAGCGGGAATTTGTTTCGAGAGAGATTTGCTACTGCAGTTTATAAACAGAACAGATACAGGGCCATATGTTGAGCAACCACATACTTTACTAGATCTAGTTTTTGTACAGATGGGTATCTTGACTACTCATTCATCTCATTCATACTCCCGTAAACATCTTATCGAAATTCCAGCACAGCAGATTTCCATTCCAGCAGTCAGATTCAAGTCAAGTGTCAAAGTAAAAGATAGTCAAAAGCAGGAGAGATGTAATAAGAAAGGAGAGCAGAGAAGCGTTTAGTAAAGTTTATAGTAAACACGGAAGTAAGAAGAGTCTTGACTTGGCAAATGACGACATTGTGAATTTTTATGAATGAACTAGAAGGGGGCCCATTGGCGACTAAGTCGCCAATAATTAAAGAGATCGCAGTTCCAATTTCAATCTATGTATAAGGTTTGTAAAATCAGTTAGGATAGCCGAACTTTGATCGATCCCCCTTCCAGCTGTCAGTTGTCTCACTGATCCCCATTTATCCCCATAAGGAGACCAAGTTTGGCGGTTCGTTCAAAAGACACCCAGTAGTACACACAGCTGCAGCTGCTCGTTTGTTTACCGTTGTTTTTAATACAACCAAGAGCAATATTCAGTATAAATATGGCGTAGGAACCCAGAGGATAACCCCATTATTTTTGCAATGCCCCATTACATATGCAACGGCCCATTACATTTGCAACAACATATTGCATTTGTAAAATCCCATTGAATCTGCAAAATCCCATTGCATCTGCAACATCCCATTATATTTGCAGTAACCCATCACTTGTTTCAAAATGCAATGGAAATGCTCCACGACACCAACACCATCTCTTTACATACTCACAACAACAAAAAAACACCACACAAACAACAACATGCCACAACAGTAGTAGTAATATGAACGTGACGTTTGTAATAACCCTTTACTTGTTTCAAAATTCAAATGCTGTAAACGCGCCACGCCACTCCATCTCTTTACATCCATCCAAGTTGTAAAGCAAGAAGGAGAGAGACGGAGAAGTGGAGTATTGCTGCTGGCTGTTGTGTATGTGTGTGTGTTGTGTAGGAGAGAGAGTGAGAGAGACGCGAGTCTATTCTCCCTTTCCCGTTGCTTGCTATCTAAAAGACATAGCAACAGAGGGGTATACTGTCCTGCATTAATTTTTTAGAGATGCTTCGCTCTCATTGCCATACCCTTCCACGTTGTAAAGCGAGAAGGAGAGAGACGGAGAAGTGGAGCATTGCTGCTGGCTGTTGTGTATGTGTGTGTGTTGTGTAGGAGAGAGAGAGTGAGAGAGATCGCGTGAGTCTATTCTCCCTTTCGCGTTGCTTGCTATCTAAAAGACATAGCAACAGAGGGGTATGCTGTCCTGCATTAATTTTTTGGAGATGCTACGCTCTCTTTGCCATACCCTTCATTGCTATGATGACGCGAGAAGGAGAGAGAAGGGAAGCAAAGAGCAAAAGTCAGCTGAGGTGCCACAGAATTCTCAGCTATCGAAAAAGGATTTTATTGTTTAGATGATAAATATGAGTAGATTTATTCAAATGATTTCAGATTGATTTATCAAAAAATCTCTTATTAAAATGCATGAAGGAGATGATATATCATGTTTTCTGGAATGTTGGATGCATTTTCAAGTTTTGACATCATATTTTTGCATTTGATTTTAATGGTTTTTCTGATATAAAATGCATTCGTAATTTTGTAGAGATTTGAATCTGAATATGGGTAGAAATGAGCACAATGAAATGATGTAGGAGTAGACTATAGTAGATTGACTGGCTATGTTAGTGACGACAATGACAGATCTTTTGAACGTCTTCAAGAAACTGCTGGTAATTTACATACCAATGCAATGCATATGCAATGCTTCTGCTCGATGCTCTATAGCTTATAATATGGCACCGCTATTGTTACTGGTATAACTTGCATCATCATCACCCTAACTTCTTTATACCCGTCCATGCTAAAAAGTACTGTCTCACTTTACACCTCCTGATTTATCTAGCTGTTTAATGTTTACGTTTTTACAGGTTGTGTATATTGGGCCATGCCTCGCACACGTACACCAAGTGCATACGGAACTGAAATAGGGAATACGGTAGAGTGACGATTGGCTTTTTCTTATAATCTACCGTACTCGCTCTTGTACCTTACTTGCTACCTATTGTACAAGTAAATACGTTACGCGTTTCTAATAACGAATGTACTCTAATAACCGCTTATATTCGTTCGTTCGTTCCTACAAAACTTTTTTTTTGTCTTATGAGTGTAGTAAGTAGCAAAAGAGGGAATTGACTCCGTTTGCTTCTTTTTTTCTTTCCGTCACCATCACCGCCGCTCTCTCTCACTCATTTCCCAGCCCAGTAATAAGCAAGGCAAGAGGAGGAGAACAAGCAGCAGCAGCAGAGCACTTTGTACTTTGCATTGTTAATTGACGTATAGTTAACCTTAAAGAGATATACATAAAGTGTTAAGGGGAGAGCGACTATACCACTAAATATTAAAAATATTTTGCATTCATATAAATACTCTTTGTTCACTCAGCTGTCCACTCTCTCGCATCTCTCTCTGCAAATTCAAACTACACTAATTACTCCTCTCTCACCTGTGCTCTATAAAAATATAGTTAAATTTTTGGGGAAGCCTTTGTTTGTTGTGTGTAAACAAGAGCGGGATCCAGAGTCGTGGTTGTGGTGGTGGAGGTGTCAGCTGAAATATTAACCGGAAGCCGGATTGTTGTGTTTCCTATTTTTTATTAGCAGCTACCTGGATATTTTGGTGAGTTTAATTAATTAGTGAATTTTATGAAAAGTTAGTGTGTGTATGGAAGGTGCGTGTGTTGTTTGAAATGTGGCTAAATTTGGTTTGGTTTTTTTGTAGATTGGTGATTATGGAGGTTGACGAGCCTCGGAGTACGGCGGCGTCAGAAAATGGGGAAAACTCGAGTAATTCCTCGGATGTGTCCAAGGACCGGCCGGAGGAAGGGGAAGGTCCTGGGACTGATAAGTCCAAGCGCTTTGACTTTTTGCTGAAGCAAACGGAGATTTTCTCGCATTTCGTGGCAAACGGAGCAAATGTTGGAAAGACGCCCACAAGTCCCCTCAAGGTGAAGCCGAGCAAGGAGGAGAAGAAAAAGAAGATGCACGAGCGGCGGATATCTGAGGCGGGAGACCATCGGCACAGAATGACGGAACAGGAGGAGGACGAGGAGCTGCTCACGGACGTTGGAGTGGCGTCCAAAATCATTATCAACTTTGACGAGAGTCCCCATTACATCAAAGGAGAGATGAGAGACTACCAGATAAGGGGTCTCAATTGGATGATCTCGCTGTTTGAGAATAGCATCAACGGGATTCTTGCCGACGAGATGGGTCTCGGGAAAACTCTCCAAACGATCTCTTTGCTGGGCTATATGAAGCATTACAGAAGTATTATGGGACCACATCTTGTGATTGTTCCCAAGTCCACCTTGGCAAACTGGATGAATGAGTTTAAGAGATGGTGTCCATCCCTGCGTGCCGTGTGCCTGATTGGGGATCAAGAAAGCAGGGCGGTTTTCATTAGGGATGTGATGATGCCGGGAGAGTGGGACGTTTGTGTGACCTCGTACGAGATGGTTATCAAGGAGAAGGCGGTTTTCAAAAAGTTCCAGTGGCGATACATTGTGATTGACGAGGCGCACAGGATAAAGAATGAAAAGTCCAAGTTGTCCGAGTATGTGCGTGAGTTTAAATCCACCAACAGACTGCTAATTACTGGAACTCCGCTACAGAATAATCTGCACGAGTTGTGGGCCCTTCTTAATTTCCTGTTACCCGATGTATTCAACTCCTCTGAGGACTTTGACGAGTGGTTTAATACGAATAGCTGTTTGGGGGATAACACGTTGGTAGAAAGACTGCACGCCGTACTCCGACCATTCCTGCTGCGTAGATTGAAGTCCGAGGTGGAGAAAAGGTTGAAGCCCAAGAAGGAGCTGAAGGTGTACGTGGGACTGAGCAAGATGCAGAGGGAGTGGTATACCAAGATTCTCATGAAGGACATTGACATTGTCAACGGGGCTGGAAAGGTGGAGAAAATGAGGCTGCAGAATATTTTGATGCAGCTGAGAAAATGCTGTAATCACCCGTATCTTTTCGATGGAGCTGAGCCCGGGTATGTTGTAAACCGACAATTGTACTCTTTACTTTTTTTAGTACTTAAAAATTCAGTTAATGCTTAATAAATATTTTGTACATTGTTTTCCAGACCACCATACACCACCGACACACATATCGTGACAAACAGTGGGAAAATGATGATTTTGGACAAGCTCCTCCCGAAATTACAGGACCAGGGCTCTCGAGTGCTCGTCTTCAGTCAAATGACAAGGATGCTGGACATCTTGGAGGATTATTGCCTCTGGAAAGCCTACCACTATTGCCGTCTGGACGGTCAAACGCCTCATGAGGACCGTCAGGTTCAAATTAACGAGTACAACGAGCCGGGCAGCAAGAAATTTCTGTTCATGCTTTCCACACGTGCCGGAGGTCTTGGTATTAACCTGGCGACTGCAGATGTCGTCATTCTTCTAGATTCCGACTGGAATCCTCAGGTGAGCAGAAAATAATTGTAGCTATTGGCAGATCTATAAATTTTGAACATCTTTATAAATCAAATTTTTTAAACCCTCAGATGGATCTCCAAGCCATGGATCGTGCCCATCGTATTGGTCAAACGAAACAAGTGCGTGTCTTCAGATTTATCACGGAGAGCACCGTCGAGGAGAAAATTGTGGAGCGAGCGGAAATCAAGTTGCGTTTGGACAAGTTGGTTATCCAACAAGGCCGACTGGTGGACAACAAGACGAACGCATTGAACAAGGACGACATGTTGAACATGATTCGTTTCGGTGCGGATCAAGTATTTGCCACGAAAGACAGCGACATTACAGATGAGGACATTGATGAAATTCTGAAGAAGGGCGAGGAGAGAACAGAGGAACTCAATCAGCGACTTTCGACTTTGGGAGAGTCGTCCTTGCGGAATTTCACTTTGGACGCACCCACCGAGTCCGTGTACAAATTTGAGGGAGAGGACTACAGGGAGAAGAAGAAAACATTCATTGGTCACTGGATTGAGCCACCCAAGCGTGAGAGAAAGGCTAATTACGCGGTAGATGCCTATTTCCGAGAGGCTCTCCGAGTTTCAGAGCCCAAGGCCCCGAAGGCGCCAAGACCTCCAAAACTTCCGGTTGTGCAAGACTTCCAGTTCTTTCCACCCAGACTGTTTGAGCTGTTGGATCAGGAAATTTACTACTACAGGAAAACGTTGGGGTACAAAGTTCCCAGAAATCCAGAGTTAGGAACGGACGCGACCAAGTCGCAGAGAGAGGAACAGAAAAAAATTGACGAAGCCAAGCCGCTCTCTGATGACGAGTTGGTGGAAAGAGATACTCTTTTAGCCAAGGTGAGTGAGCATTACTTTACTATGCATTTCAAGTTTACAAATTGTGCATTTTTGTTTAAAAATTTTAACTACCTGTTTTGTTATTGCAGGGATTCACAAATTGGACAAAGCGTGATTTCAACCAGTTCATCAAAGCCAGCGAAAAGTATGGTCGTGACGATATCGAAAATATCGCCAAAGAAGTGGAAGGAAAATTGCCGGAGGAGGTTATCGAGTACAGTGCCGTGTTCTGGGAGCGTTGCCACGAACTTCAGGACATTGACAGGATATTGGCGCAAGTGGAAAGGGGTGAAGCTAAAATCCAGCGTCGTTCCAGTATTAAAAAAGCTTTGGATTCCAAAATGACTCGGTATCGAGCTCCATTCCATCAGTTGCGTATAGCGTACGGAACGAATAAGGGGAAAAATTATACGGAGGAGGAGGACCGCTTTTTGGTATGCATGCTTCACAAGCTTGGCTTCGACAAGGAAAATGTGTACGATGAACTGAGAATTGCCGTCAGGTGAGTAAAATTACATATTTTAAACTTGAAGTATACAAAAAACGCACACAAAAATTCTAAAAATGTCATTACATTTTCTTTTTCAGAGCTGCACCACAGTTCAGATTTGACTGGTTTATAAAATCGAGAACCGCGATGGAACTCCAGCGACGTTGCAATACTCTGATTACCTTGATCGAGCGTGAGAATCAAGAACTGGAGGAGAAGGAACGTGCCGACAAGAAGAAACAAAAGCAAGCCGGAGGGAAGCAACAAGACACTCCCAAAGGCAAAAGGAAAGCAGCTGAACCAGCTCCAGAACCAAAGTCTACTGGAAAGAAGAAAAAGAAGGATTGATGATGATCGTGTAGAAAGTAAATTGATAAAAAATATAGAAAAAAAATCACCTACAAAACACTTTTTTTAGTTTGTAAAAAAGATTTAGTTAATTCCATACATAACTAGGTACTTACAATTAATCATAAGTAATTATTATACTGCAGCGTGTAATTTAATGAAAATCTCTGTTGTTGTAAAAACAAGGAATTTGCGATTTTAATTTTTTTGTTTGGTGTCGTGTAGAAAAGTGTGACGGAACGCTTTGTTCGTTCCCATTTTTATCTCAGTGGACTCGTTAGTTAATGATAAATTAGTTTAACTATATAAAGATAATTGAGTGCACATTTAAATCGATTCTTCTTGTAGTAATTTTTTTCGTACGGTATTCGTCGTACGTGTAATAGCTGGCCTTGTGGCTTCACACACAACACATCAAAAGAAAGAAGTTTTGATCGATATGAAAAAGTTGGCTGGTTTGGTAAAAAAATGTAAGGCTTTTATACTGAATATTATGAAGAAACGTTTCTCTCTTGTGAATAGAAAATTTATTGATGTTTCTGTTGAAATTTTTTTTGCTTGCTGTCAAATTTGTGTCCCCTCTTGTTGTACTGTGGAAAAAAAACGAGAAAAATAGGCAAATAAATTTGGATTACCTCTATCTAAAAAAATATCTTCATTCTTATTAACAATATTATTGGTTCATATTTTATCATTATGCTCACAGTGGTAATACCCGTTTCATAATCTCATACTGTCTGCTACTAAAAAAATTATAAAAATGTGTGACTTTTAAACATTCGTAACCCAGTTAGAAAAAGAGTCGAAGATAAACTCTATTTTGTTTATTTTTCTTGTCTATTGCACAGCACGGCTATTTTCTAGAAGAGTCCATCATTGCGACAAATATAATAGCAGTTCATTGTTGTGTCTAGTTGGGTCGAAATAATAATGCATTTTGTATTGCCAGTTAGTTGTCAGCAGCAGAAGAAGTTGAGTTGTGAAGCTGGGCTTCTTTTTTATGTCCGTTGCAAGCATGAAATAGGTATAAAATGTTAGAGTACCGGTTTAAAACCATCAAAGTGGGTAAGTAAGCTACGCAAGCTATAAGAAATACGTACCAGAGCCACATTATGTTACCTTACCATAATATTTATAGCTTGTCACCGACCGCTCCGTTTTGTCTTCATGTTCATTACTGACTTTGTTCTCTTTGACTTCTTTCTTCTCGTTCGCATTGTTATCCGCTGCTGCTCGAAACATGCATTGTATGACAAAATGCTTTATGCTTATTGTTAAATTGAAACAAGCCTGAACTGGTGAACTCGATTTTGAACTGATTCTTCTGCTTCAGGCTAATACCAGCAGTGTTCAAAGGACACTATGAAGACGAATGAATGAATGGTCTTTTTGTGTCCTCCTCCCAGCACCACACCACAGGCTTTTTAACAATCACCACCACAGAATGAATGCAAAGGGTTAAAAATAAATTTGTTAAAATGAGAAGTCCATTTGTTTCAATCGTGTCATTGTTGACCTGCAGTGCAGTGTGGGCTGAAAATGTCCAGTCCAGAGTGAGGAGATTAGACCGCTAACTGAAATCCCAGGTTTTTACAGGTCACGCAACATCCGCAATCCATTTTAAATCTGGTTATCAAAAAAGACACACAGTCTGATATGGGCGATCGCGATGTATGGGCCAAAAGAAAGACAAACAAATAAATTTTAAATAATAACTTGGTCATCCACGAGAACATAATCCTTTGATCAGATCATCAAAAAATCGAATAAGTGCACCATACTGAGAGCATCCACCACCGGTGAGTACCGGTATTTCCCCTGTCGTCTTTAGAAAAGAACCACTCCTCCTTTAGCTTGTCACTGTCACCGCGCATCACACACGCTAAATGGTTTTTACGACCATTTTCATGGGATAATAATCATGATTGTTGGTGCATTGTTGACGAAAACAACAACTGGTTTGAAATTACAGTAGTTTAAAACGCGAGCAAGAGTGAATAAAACCGGCGTGATTTGCCGGTACATGGGCTCATTCTCCAGATTCGTGTGAAGGAGTCAACATAGTCGACAGAAAAATTCTATAAAAAAGTTTAATTTTAATTTTCTAAAAAGTTTTTTCGAAATGATAAGGTTAAGACCAACGTACCTGCTACTTATATCGTTATTACCCCAGTGGTCACTTGCAACGAATCCCAAGCCAGTTGTTGTGCCAAACAATGTAAACGTTTTGGCAGGAGGGCCCCCAGCTCCGCGACTGCAGTATCCGGACCTGAGACGAGATGACTCGGTTTCGGACGAGTACTACGGGATGAAGGTGGCGGATCCTTACAGGTACTTGGAGGATCCCGACTCGGAGGAGACTAGACGCTTTGTGGAGGCTCAGAATAAGCTGACGGAGGAGTACCTGGCGAGGAACTCGGTGAAGCAGGAAATTGAAAAGAAAATCACGGAAGTCTACAATTACCCCAAATATGGTGTGCCGAGACGATACGGGGATCGCTACTACACGAGCATGAATTCGGGATTGCAAAATCAAGAGTAAGATTACCTTAATTTTCAATTACATAGATGGCAAAAGTATTTAAGCAGCATTAATTTTTAATTAATTGTTTTTTTCCAAAGTGTGTATTATGTTCAGAACAATTTGGACTCAGACACCGAAGTCTTTTTTGACCCCAACACTTTGTCTGAAGACGGAACGGTTCACTTGAGCGAAATTGAGTTTTCGGACGATGGCCAGCTTGTGGTGTTGGGTTTGAATAGCAAGGGCTCAGACTGGATGACCGTTAGGGTGAGGAATGTGAGCAGTGGGGAGGAATACCCTGAGACGTTGCATGACATCAAGTTTTCAAACATTGCCTGGACTAATGACAATTTGGGATTCTTTTATGCGGTAAGAATAGAAACTATTGAAAGTTAAGTTTAGAATAAGGTAAATAAAGTAAAAGGGTGATACTAATATATATGTACATATATGACACATTTTCAGCGTTATCCCAAGCTGGAGAAACGCTCCACAGGAACAGAAACGGTCACGTATGGAAATCAAAAGCTGTATTACCACCGCGTTGGAACCAGCCAGAGTGAAGACGTGTTGATGGCCGAGTTTGAGGACCCTCAACTGCTCATGTATGATTTGTTTAACTTCAGATAAGTGATACGATACGGAATTGAATTTTTATTTTAAATTGCAATATTCATTTTCAGCGGATATTTCGTGGTCACTGAAGACGGTAAGAATCTCATCATCTTCCCCTCCAAGGGCAGCGGAGAAGCCCAGGTCTACTTTGCCTCCCTCGAACAGCAAACGCGCAGCGGTGGAATTTCCCAAAAGTTGCAAGTTACCCCGATCGTCTCCGAGTTCAAAAACGAGTACACGTACGTGACCTCCGAAGACTCTGTCGTTTACCTCCAAACCAACAAGGACGCTCCAAACTACCGAATCATTGGAGTGGATCTCAACAAGCCAGACCCAATGTACTGGACAACGCTGGTTCCTGAACACAGACAAAACATTTTGGACTGGGTCTACAACGTGGACCAAGATAAGCTTGTTTTGAAGTATCTCGTGGACGTGAAGAGTCAACTGGAGGTCCGCAGTTTGAGAAACGGCAGCCTCATCCAGCAAATAAAAACGCCCCTGGGCACCGTCGACAGCTTCGGTGGCCGGAGAGAGCACAGCGAATTTTTCTTCCGCGTCGTCAGTTTCCTCACTCCCTCCATCATTTACCATGTCGATCTTTCCAAGGGCGGTCCCTATGAGGCAAGGGTCTTTAGAGAAATCAACGTGCCCGGATTTGATCCCTCCAAGTTTATCACCAAGCAGGTGTTTTATCCCAGCAAGGACGGGACTCTTGTTCCAATGTTTGTGGTGCACAAACGGGATCTTCCTTTGAACGGCAACGCCAGCACGCTCATTTATGGCTACGGCGGCTTCAACATCAACATTCTGCCCGCCTTCCGCGCAGACAGGATTGTTTTCTTGAATAATTTTGATGGGGTTTATGCCGTTCCGAACATTCGCGGTGGAGGAGAATACGGTCAGCGGTGGCACGAGGGAGGAAGATTGTTAAACAAGCAAAATGTTTTCGATGACTTCCAAGCAGCCGCCGAGTTCCTCATTCGGGAACGGTACACGAATCCCGCAAGGATTGCCATCAATGGAGGATCCAACGGAGGTCTTCTTGTGGGCGCTTGTGTAAACCAAAGGCCGGAACTTTATGGGGCGGGTATTGCTCAGGTGGGAGTGCATGACTTGCTCCGCTTCCAAAAGTTTACCATTGGCTATGCCTGGTGCTCAGAGTATGGCTGCTCGGATAATGGGAATCAGACCGTTTTTGACAATTTGTACCGCTTGTCGCCCCTGCATAACGTGAGATTGCCGATGGATCCCAATGTCCAGTATCCTGCCGTGTTGCTGACCACGGGAGATCATGATGACAGGGTCGTGCCCCTACATTCGTACAAGTTGATTGCTGAGCTGCAGCATAAAATCGGTAGCTCTCCGAGACAGGTAAGCATAGTACATAACTGGATCATTAATTGAATGAATTTTACATGCAATTATCTAATTTTCTACTTTATTTGTTAATTATCATATTTTCAGACAAATCCACTTCTCATCAAGATTCAAACCAGTGCCGGTCACGGTGCTGGCAAGCCCACATCAAAGAAGGTAATTATATTTACAAAATTGCAAAAATTATATGTTCACAATTCTTGGGGGGCAATGTGAGAATTTAATTATATTTAACTTTAAAATATGCAGATTGCTGAATTCGCGGAAATGTATTCCTTCTTGGTGGAAAGTGCCGGTTTCGTTTTCACCCCTTAATTAATGAACAGTCAAAAGGAAGAAAATGTAAATGCAGTCCACTCAACTCATCATTTATTTTTTCTCACAGAGTATTTTATTTATTACTTTCTCTTGTACGTAATCTCATAGTTGTATTAATTGATAATTTAAAATATTTATTTAATGATGATATGATATTTATTTATGTTAATTACTGACGTTCAGCCAATAGTGTCAAATAATTTAAGAGTTTCCAACGACAAAACGAAACAGTCAATAAAACTATCAATCTCAAAAATTTTGTTGTAGCACCTGAAAATATGCTAATCTCATTGTAAATTTGTAATACCAACCAGAGGTGTATAGTAAAAGCGAGGCAGTAAATTTAAAGCTGTGTTGTGTAGGGATTGAATACTAAAGAACGTCCAGCGCATAATAATATTGTGACGTGTAGTGTCAGTCCTTGTATACATTGTAAATTACGTTGCAATAATTACATTTACTGAGATTTGCTTTACTAATTTGCATTGCTCCCGTGTAGTCAAGTATCCAGTTTTGCAAGGGCTTCTGCATGAAACTTGATATGATCTTCGATATAGGTTGCAACAAAATAGTAGGAATGGTTATAACCTTCCCGCATGTTCATGTCTATTTCCAGGCTATTTTTGTCCCTTGCTGCTTCCTCCAGTTTACCGGGAAGGAGGAGATGGAGGTATTCATCTTCCAAGCCCTGTTGCAAAAACATCATAAACATTTACATATTTGGTATTGTGGCATCTATCTGGCATGCAAATTTGCAAACTGTAATAAACTCACGCAATCGACTAGAATTTTTCGATGAGGTCCGTCATATGCGGAGGCGACGTGAAAGGCGTCATACTGCTTCCACAACTCTTTGTTCTCCTCCCCCAGAAAAGGTACGTAAATGATTTTGTCCCCCCACGAGGTTGGATTGCAGGAGGGGGCTAATACCGACAAGGTTTGGAATAAATTCGGATTCCGGAGGGCGCACACGATAGCGCCATTTCCACCCATGCTGCAAAGCAAATCAATTAAAACATAAAGTATCAATTACATAAAAAATATGCTTAATACATTAACTTCCGGACCTGTGGCCACACAAGCCAAATTTTCCAGTTGTAGGAAAATTGAAGCGCACCGCCTCCACCAACTCTTTCGTGACGTACGAGTACATCCTGTAATTCTCACTCCATGGCTCCTTGAGCGCGTCCAGGTACCATCCCGCACTCCTCCCAAAGACCCACGACTCCCTGTCCCCCGGAATGTCCACATTCCTTGGACTAGTATCCGACCCCACAAAGATGATCCGCTGCTCACTCGCGTATCGCTGGAATCCCGTTTTGAAAATAAAATTCTGCTCATTGCACATGACGCCGGAGAGGAAAAAGAGAACGTGGAATTTCTCATCGGGACTGGCATGCGTGGGAAGATAAATGGAAAACTTCATGTTGCACTTTGTCTCATGACTGTAGTGCCTGTACACTGACTGATGGCCTGAGAAACACTTTTCATTGACCAGCAATTCCAGTTCTGTCGTGGGAGGATACTCAGCAGCCTTGTCGACAGCTTTCGCTATCACCCCATTTGTCTGCTCAACGGGCACCGTTTCCGTCATTCTTTGGCAATTGGGGCACAGCTCTGGAGATTGCAAGATAAGATAGGAAGGCAACGGAGGAACACAAGGAACCTTACGACTACCCGCTTCCTTTTCCAGCACTGAACTAGAGCTCAGTAATCTTCGACCTTCCAAACTAGACTGATTGATTATTGGAGTCCATGATGACGGCTGCTGCGTTTTCCACCAAAATTGCGAGAATGATGACTGCACACATAAAATTTAGAAAGATGATGAAATTTGCAAATTTGCTAATTAAAGTGAAGAAATGTAATATATGCGGTTTTATAAAAAGTCTAGCTATAAAAATGAGCGTGAGAAAAAAATGGGAAATGCCCTAATCTACGTATCATTATCTCTATCATCTACATAATACTATCCGGTGGAATGAGTCAATTTGTTTGATTACGTAATTACAAAAAAATAAATTATGTAGTAGCACACGATCAGCCAGACAGGTAAAGATACGTGTGGTTAAAGTTTTTGAGGTGCGTGTGAAAAAATGTGTGCACGGGGAAGATGACCTTGATTGCTGGTGATGATCTCCTCAGCTGTTGCTGCACCACTCCAACATGAAATCTCATGAGCTTGTCAATGAAGTGCTTATCCTCGCCTTGTATACGACCACCCACCCGGCTTTTTGCACTGATTTTGGCTCAACAACGCTTTTTTGGCTCGGGCTCCTTTGTTCATTCCACCTTGTTTGATGATATGACTATTTTGCATCGTATGCTTTCTTGTTACAGATTCAGATAAGCTAACTGTAGCTTTCATTAAAAAACTGGAGGGAAATGAAAAGAAACCTTAGTCACTATTTGAGTGGCGTGATTATGCTTATCATGACATCAAGAAATGAATATTTTTATTCATCATCAATCAGAGAGGACAGGGGATGAAGACATTTTCAAAGATTTGGCAGTAAAGATAGATGACGACAAAAGATAACTAAATTATTGTTTTCAACGCAGCTTGTCAAAGTGGGGCTTCGCAACGAACTGCACCTTGACCAGATATTTCGGCTGGACCTGATTAGTGTTGTAGACGAGGTACTCATTGTGAACATAGGTATAGCTTGACCAAAAGCTGAACAGGGGCGTGACGGTAGGGCCCAACGGCCACAAACAGCCGTTAATCTTCTTGTCATATCTGTAGTTCGGAACGCGGTTGCCGTTTAACTTGACGCTGTCGTATCCATTTGGCAATTGTCTGCTGGAAATACCAGAAGGCTGGTGTATCGCGCCAAGAAGGACGTCGCAGAGGAAGAGGTAACCGGTGTCCATGTAGTTGCGACAGTACACACGGCTTTTTTCTACGCGGTCGGCAAAGTAAGTTGCACCCCCGGTGGGGAGTAAGAGTCCGTTTTCCAGAATGGACGCGACATTGTGCTCCGGTGTCCCGTGCCAGAGCATCATCCTCAGCTTATTTTTGGCATTGGGGTCTTCATTAAAGTCGAGTTGGCCTTCGGACAGGTTGCTGGCTTTAGGGAGGATGCGGAGGATGGAGAGGATCTTGACTCCACCCGTGTCTCCTTGGCTGTTTGCCACGTAGTCGTGAATGTTTATAAAGTCCTCGTCGTCGGGTTGGAGGGCCCATGCGAGCACCTTTCCCGAGCTGAGGAAGTCGTCACCCAAACCAAGATCACGGAAGACGGTGCAGGCGACCTCGTCGTCGATGATGGCATCTTTCTTCACGGCATCGGGTTGTTTTGCAGGCACCGGTGCAGGTACTGGAGCCGCTGCCTTGCGTTTCCGGCTTGGAGGGGCTTTGACTGCGACGACGACGGCGTTGGTATTATTGGGTGCCACTGGTGGCCCTGAAGTTGGACTGGGTGCCACAATGGTAGTCGTTTGAGAAGTGTTGGAGGAGGTGGATGGGGTCCCACCAGTAGCTTTGTCGCCGGAAGTAGTCGTCATCTTTTCAATTCAAATGCTATTTAAAATCGTCGGATTGATAATAAAATGCCCTTGGAGTGCGGAAACGGGGAATAATAGTTAAATTGCCATTTTCTCCTAGCATCAACCTTACAGCTTGGCCTTTTGCAATATAATTAATTAGTACGCAGCATCAAAAAGCTTTTTTTGCTAAATTCGACTTCCGGCTCATAGGTAACGCTTCTTGACCTTTTGTCATCTTTATGCTCGCTCCCTAGAAGGAATGCTGTCGGTTGTCCGTCATCACCCAAATCACCCTCCTTTTATGATTCATTAGCATAATTTGCATTGAATTTTAAAGATACGATAAGTTTGCATTAATTAAGCACGGAACAGATTTATGAAAATTTACAAGTTGGACTTTGTCGTCAAATGTAATTAAACGCAGTTGGAAGAGCATTTGGGATGAGAAGGACAGAACAAAATCAGTCCCGGCAGTCCAGAGGATCCGCAGTTGTCAAAAGTGGGTGATGGTCACTGGTCATCTTTTACGTCTTTACGCAGTTGTTAGCCATTTTCTTATCGGACAATCTTGGTCCTCCTCCGGTCATCGGTGCCTGCGAAAATTTGTGTGCTGTCATCAGTAATCGGTATATTATACAGAAAATTGTTGATTTATTCTTATCGAATTTTAATTAATCATTTATTATTATTGGAAAATTAATATCAAGGGATTTTTATTTAAATTTCAAGATTTTGTTGGCGATCGGTCATGGATCCTCGCAAGCTTATCTACAGGCCACAACATCAGTCGCCATTTTACTTGTGCGACCCATCCCGAACCAGATTTACTCCTACGCCAGCGCAGCCGTTGCCGTTCTCGGTCAAGCTAGACCAAATCAGGAATGATCTGCTGGAGGAACTGGAGGATGATGACCATATTCCACAAAAGAAAAAGCATGGAACGCTGGAGTATTTCTTGGGAGGGAAGTATGACATGGAGGAGATGCTTAAAGACATGCAGCTTGGCCAGCAGATGCTCCAAAATTCGCAAGACGACTGTGGACTGCGGAGTAGCTTGAAGAAAATGGAGACTTGTCACTTATCCAAGAGATTGGAGCCGCTGGATGTCCGTCAGATGAAAGCGTTTCAACTTGCCCCGCAACCAGAGGGGACCTCCATATTTTGTCCAAAGTTGGCGGAGGTGTTGGAGGAGGACAAGCAGAAAAGGCTGGAAAAGGAGGAACGAAGGAAAAACCGGAGGGAAGGAAAGGCAAAGGAAAACTTGGACCCAACGCCAACTAGTTCGCAGCAATCTGTGGCGTCTTCAGGAAATGCGATTAAGAGTCCAGCAGTGGTAGTTGCTGCGACGCCACTGAAATTAACTGTTGGAACGGGGTTTCAGCATCATCATCTAAGTACTGCGTCTTCACTAGCTTGCAAAAAGTCGGTGGCGGCGGCACGTAAAGGACTGCGAGCACTACGGGGAAGGGGCAGGGGTCGTGGCAGACCTCCGGGAAGACCCCTGGGTGCTGTTGCTGGGGGGAAAGTTGGGAAAGGGAGAGGAAAGGTGGGACGTGGAAGGCCTCGGAAAATTCCAGGGGTCGCTGTGAATCGCCCTTTGGTATTGAAATTTAAGCCCCTTCCGCCAAAGGAGCCCGCGTCATCAACACCACCACCTCCAATAGTCGACACGGAGGAAATTTCAATCAAGAAACTTGATGGGTTGAAAATGACGATGAAACTTGGCTCAAGTTATTTTGGCAACGCTTCGCCATCTTCTAATTGCGGAGGTGGTGAAGGCCGATCTCCTCGAACGAGTAGACCAACCACTCCAATAATTGCTGATGAACCAAGCAATGCAAAAGAACCTCTGGTAATTGGTAAAAGTACATGTTAACAAAACAATAACTTGTTATGAAACAGATTGGATAAAATTAATTATAACATTTTTTTCTGATTTTTCTAGGTTATTCACCTTCCACTTCCGAAATTAAGGATCAATCTGCGCAAAGGGAAATGTGAGCAGGCAGAGGAAAAGAAGGATCACGAAGACGATGATGATAGTTTATTGGATCTTTACTAAATAATTAGCTATTTAAGTTACGTGGGTGGAGTTTAGCTTTAAATGAATGAAAATAGAGACATTATTGTTTAATTATTCTTTGTGGCACCCCTCTTTATTGCTTATCATCATAGTTTAAAATTATATTCACAAACAACAATAATAACAAGTTGTAGTAGTTAACAAGCGTCTTGTCACAAATTAAGTATATCATAATTATGTGTGTATTTTATATTTACAGAATGAATAGCATTTTACCCCTCAAATGTTTATATATGAATTTTTTAACTTATTGCTTACATAGTCTTAAAAAACTAAATATTGTGATCACTAACGATAAGTAAAAAAAAGTTACAAAAATGGTTAAGTCTTCGTATCATTAATTATTATAGTAGCAATGTAAAGATATCATGA
The DNA here is from genome assembly GCA_004115045.4 of Sinella curviseta. Lineage (NCBI taxonomy): Eukaryota > Metazoa > Arthropoda > Collembola > Entomobryomorpha > Entomobryidae > Sinella > Sinella curviseta. The sequence goes on from CM023199.3 coordinate 72,075,549, forward strand.
GCTCTCTCTCGAGTAATTAAACTGGTGTGGAAATGAATAAGATTGGAATACTAAAACTTACATTAAAAAAGTATTTACAGAGCAAGTGTTTTTGTTTTTGCAATTTGCAGTAAAAGTAAAAGTAAATACGTACAAAAAATATAAATTATTTTACAAAAAAATATATATAGGTATCCGTAATTGTTTTATTTTTCACTTGATTAACTTTAAACCATTCATCATCCATTAACATTCATTCGTCGATTTATTCAGTTCGTTTTTACAGAAGTTATATATATTTTTTAAAGTATTTATTGCTGCGTAATTTTTATTTATAAAAAATAAGTTCATGATACACATTTTATATCTCTCTTAAGATTTCATAATAAATATATAAAGGTAATTAATAATGCATTTTAATAATTTCATATTGTTTATTTACGCTGCTAGCACCGGCAGTACTCTTCTCCTCCTTCTGCGTCGTTTGTTAATACTCACCTCTGACTGCGCCCCCTCCAAATTCTGCTGTTGACTATCATTATCTCCCCTGCCCACCTCCGCCGACTCCGTTGGCCACTTGATATTGCCCCCGCTTCTTGGCTGGGCTTGGGGTGGACCTCCGCCACCGCCAAAGTTGAACCTTCTCATGGGATTGGGTCTCACGTGGAAATTTCTGTTGATTGGGGGATGAGGTGGTCTGCCCTGAGGGGGTTGTTCTGCGAACTGAGGATTCTGTTGTGAGCCAGCCTGTTGTTGCATCATTGGAGGTGGTGGTCGCTGATGAGGTGGCGGAGGACCTTGTCTCGTGTTGTGGCCTGGGGGAGGTGGAAATGGTCCGCCGGAATGGGGGCGTCTTCTCATGACAATGGGAGGTGGAACGGGTCTGGTCATGTATTTGGCGCGGTCAAATTGACCTTGTTGTCCAGGACGGATGCGGCGTCTGCCGTGATGTCGGCGGTCCTCGTGATCTTCCTCGCTGTCTGGAAACTTGACTGCGGCTGGGACGGGAGGTGGAATTATGGAGTTGTGCTTGAGAGGATGTTGAGGTGGAGGAGGGAGAACCATTTGCTGGGGTGCTAGAGGTGGTTGCTCTTGCGCCCATTGCTGTTGAGACTGAAGGGGCTGCTCCTGCGCCCACTGTTGCTGCGGAGGTGGAGCTTGCACTTGAACTGCTGGCACTGGGGCAATGTGAGGTTGCTGCTGCATGGGAGAAGGTTCCTGGAACATCTGTTCAGGTGCTCCGTGTTCCTCCTGTTCAAAAGAGCCAACCTGTGCAGATCCTGGCTCTTGCGATGTTCCACCATTCTTGCTAATCACAGGTCTCCATCCATCCTTGGAGTGATATTCTCCTTCCGCTTGAGCAGGTGGCGAAAAGCTTAGCTTATTTTCGTGAAAACTGACAAGCTGGGGTGGTCGAAACACCGCAGTTGAGTTTTCCACCTGCTCTCCCGCAGCCGTGTCCAGACTGTTGGCTGGATTCTGTTGAACTGCGGGAAGTCCAATGCTTTCTGCAGATTCGTTCATTTCGTCTGGATCCGTTAGCTCTTCGCTCAGCGTTGGCCTTGGCCTCTGTACAGCTTCCGTCCCCACAGCTTCCTGTCCAATCACGGCATCCATCATTTTGTCTGGTGCGGACCATCGCTGTGCTGTCGCTGACCCAATCTTTTCACTTGACCATTGTTCCAAATCCACATGCTGCTCCATACTACCTCCTTCATAGTTGTCATCATCCTCATACTCATCCTCAAATTCTTCCTCGACAGATCCTGTAGGTCCTCCGTGCACTCCTCCATCGTTCAAATTATTTCCACCCAACGTCTCGGGCGATGGCTTCACAACCGCCTTGGCAATTTCCTCCCTCGTGTAAGCCGGTCTCCTTATCGCCGCTATTGTGCTGGGAGTGCTCAGCGTTTGAGGTGCTTCTGTCGTGGTTGCGTTATTTTCCACTGGAGAGCTTGCACTTCCCTCCATGTCGCCAAGACCCTCCTCACTGCTCACCGGTCTTCGTATTCCACTCCCTCTCAGCACATAGTCCTCCGGAGGTGGCAACACATTCTCATTCGCCGTCGATCCCGCCATGGCCAGGGTTGGAGGATTCTCCCCGTAACCTCCATAATCGTCATCCTCCACAAAGTCACCCTCCTCATCCTCGATCGGTGCTGAAGTGTCTTGCTCGATTATGATTTCCTGAGGGTTATCTCCAGGCTCTTCGATATTCACGTCTATCACGTGACTGGGGTTACCTGGGTCATCATCCTCGGCAGAGTCCTCCATCTCCTCCGAATTCAGTCTCTCGCTCTCCATCATTTGATGTTCCACCACTTTGTTGGGATCATCTCCATTTTCCGGGTAGTATCCCGAATTCGCCACGGCATCTTCCACGTCAGCTGCGGTGGGCAAAATGCCCGTTCTTCCGACGTCGCCTGGAGGTCGTTCCAAATTGGTGGTGGCGTCAGCTTCAGGAGAAGCTCCCGAGGGACTTGGTCCCCCGCTGGACTTGTTTTCTGTAGACTTTGCTTCCGTTGAGGTGGACGGGAACAGACTTGCCCTGCCAGGCACCTGAGGAATGTAACGAGAGTTTACGGAACCACCTGGTTTCTTGAGGACAATCGGCTTTTGCTTTTTAAATCCGAATCGGTTTGTTGGAGTAGGCGAGGGAGCTTCTTCGCTGCTGGCCTCCTGTTTCGAAAACATGTTGACCAGACGCTCGAATTCGGAGGGACCTTCCTGCTCCTTGGATGATGGCGCCGAAGGAGACTTTTCTTCTGAACTCTTTTTCTTGATGATGGTCATCTTTTCCCCGAATGAATTTTCCCCAGAGACAATAGCCTCGTTCTCTCCAGGCTCCGCAGGTACTTTAGCCACAGTGTTGCTGAGAGTGGTGCCATTTGTCGCGAGAACGTCTGCAATGCTACCGTTTGCCCCCTTAGTGTCGTACCAGGGTGGGAGAATAGCCGATGTTACGATTCCATCTTCAGTCTTTTTGGTAACCAATGTCTTTGTAGCTTCGGCGCCGACAAGGACGTCAAGGAACTGCTGCTCAGAGGATGTCTTACTTTGGTCTTCTGTTGACGCCGAGTTGAGGTCAACGCCCTCGAAAGAGTTTTGCTGTTGTTGCTGCTGCTTCTTCTGCTGCTGTTCCTTTAATCTCTGAATCTGCTGCTTCAGTTGACCCTTGGGACTCAAATCCGGACTGGGAACGATGTCAATCGGACTCTCAACGCTTCCCCGCTTTCCACCCAGTTTAATTCCAAACTCGGTGCTGGTTGCCGGTGGAGTTGTACCTCGCGTTCGGGGTGCCGCTGTACTAGGTGGCTCTGGGCTCGCCACTGGCTTCACCGTTGTACTCCGGAATCTTTGCTTGAGAGTAAACTTTGGTTTGACAGTTGACGAAGTCACCACAACTTCCTGTTCCACACTTTCTGCCGACGACTTCACTTTCAACTTGGTCCTTTGATTGGGCGTCATTGTGTAGTCGTACTTGTGTCCAGCCGGTCCCATTGTCGACGTTTGGGAGGCAGGTCGTTCGGTTTGCGTTTCCGTTTCACTGGATCCACTAGCTTCCGGTGTCGTGCTGGTCGTTTTCCTCGTAAAATTCCTGGAAATGAGTCGACTTATCGTGTCCCCACTGCCTCGTGTCTTTGTTGGCTTTGGTGTCTTGACCGGCTTCGCCGACGTCGACGGCAGTGCCGTTGTCGTCTGCACCTTTTGAGACAAGTTAAACTCGGACGAACTGCTCATTCCTCCCATTTCCTCCGTGTCACTGGCTTCCTCCTCCTCGTCTTCCTTTGCCCCACTTCCAGTCTCCTCGTCATCCTTATTAGCCCCGTGAGGTGGGATGGAGTCCAGCAGCATTTGCTTCAACTGACTCTCCCCACTTTCCCCGGAACCTGTCCCCTCCTTATCATCATAAACACTGGTTGTCGTCTGAGGGGAACTTGCGACATCGGCAGAAGCCTCCTGCTTCTCCTCCGAACTCTTCTCCTCATTTTCATCCCCCTCCTCATTCCCTTCCTCGTTGTTCTTCTCCTCATCCTCCTCCTCCTCACTCTCCTCGCTAGGTGGCATTGCCGTCGTGGTCGTTGTCGTAAAGCTTGTTCTTCCCGTCGCTATCCGCGTCGTTTGCAAATTCCTCCGACCTCCGAAAGGACTTGGAGTGGTTAGCGTGACCTTTGGCGACTCCGTGAAAAGGACCTGCTGAACTGGCGCTCCATCTTGGTACCGTGTAGGCTTATTGTTATACTCCGCACCAGCGGCACCACCCTCCTTATTTCCATCCTCCTCCTCATCCTCATTATTCCCATCATCTTCTGCGTCCTCCTCCTCATCCTCCTCATCTTCGTTTTGACTGGGGGTGCTGTACGATGGATTTCTTGGCCCCGAAAATAGGTTGAAAAGTGATGAACCCTCGCCATTGTTCTGAATCGGTAGCAAAACCACAAGAAAATATATTTTAGGACTTCATTTCAAAAGTTCATCTTTAAAAAATTCTTTAAAATACATTAATTCGCGTTGTTTGTTGTGCAATCAGCAGCGATGTAAAATGTTGTAAAAATCAGAGAAGAGATCATCATCAAATCATAATTATTTTTCAGACCATTCGTCACGGTCAGAGAGCAAATCATATTTTCACGAGCAACTTTTTTCTTGAATACGTAATCAGAAGAATATTTCTACCCTCCGCATTTTATATTTAAAAACTAACGCTGCTGCCATTATTGAATAAGAAGACGCTTAATTGTAAGTAAACTTGTATTTTGTATGTTGGCACGCGTTTATCCTAAATAATCAGTTTTGAATTGCAAATATATACGTTCAGCGTATTTAACAGCACCATTAACCTACCTACCTGCAAAAATACGATTGCTTATATATTGTTGCTTTTCTTCATGCATTAATGATAATCTTAAGACGATGCAGTATTAAAAAAGCTGACGTGAATGATGATGTATCCATTTTTTGATGTGTTCCTTGCACAATTATTTTTAGTGGTTTGGTGAAGAAGACGAAGGAGGAAGATAAGAAAAGAAACCACAAAAATCATAACAATAAGCGATAACCCAGAAAGAAAGTACATACATAGGTATAGGTAGCATTTACGATAAGTGTAGTAATGATGATGATGATAAGCTCCAACAAATAAACTACTTTTCGCAAAAGTGCATCATTATTGTCGGTTGGCTAATGCGCGCGCGGTGCGGTATGTTAAACGGTCAAATAAATTTTATCGATATTTGTGACCAAAGTATATATACTCAATTAACTTGGCCATTTAGTATAATCCTCACAAAGAAGGTAATTTTCAGACGACAGTAGTTTGGCTGTATACATTTCAAGAAAAAAATGCGAGTTTTCTTTTTCTTTCTGCTGTTTTGCACACGACCATGCTCAGAATAACTTAACTAGCTTGCTGGCTAGTAAGGAAAAGAAGAAGCCGTTTGATTCGTTCTATTAATTGCATTAAGGCTCTTCTTCACAGTTTTTCACAGTGCAAAAAACAAAAGCTTTTTATATATATTTTTTTGCGCACCAATGCAAAAAAGTACAGAGAGGCTAGTACCGAGGAAGGATACTTTATAAGCAGAGCAGTCAGAGAAATTACACGGTGATCATGTTGATGGATAAGCGATGATGAAGATGATTATATTGAATGATGATGATGATACAGATACATACACACCTTTTCTTAAGAATAAGAAATGTACTGACTGAACTGAGTTATTATGATGATTGTTATTACTGCATGGCATGCGTACAGGCAATGGCGATCAACAAAAGAGTTTGCAAAGGAATCCCTTTTTTAGTTCTATTGAGTCTGCCATTATTATAATTTTCCGATTCCGATTGTTTCAACCTGTGTGCAAAACGCCTGCCTTGCCTGCTGACGCCTAAATCAAGACGAAGAATAAGAATAAGTGTAGTTGCTATTTATACCTCTCTGTTTTTGTTAATGATGTTCCCTTTTCTTTTCATCGTTTATCGACATCCACGCCATATATGCATCATGGTCATCATCAAAGCAGCGCAGCGCAGCCTATTCATTAAATACGACTTAAACTTGCATTGTGAATTGCTAACTCGGGGCAAGGATATATTTCTCGCTTCTTCTTCTTTTTTTATGTACTTTTACATGCATTGTTAAACAGACTACTACTGCATTTAATCCTTTTTTGCGAGTTTAAGCAAACCAAATAAGGTACGTTTTTTTGCTTCCTTTTTCTTCTTCTTCTTCTATTTTGCATGCATGCACTAATGTGCTGCGAAGCGTGCTATAAAAAACGACACAGGGAAAAAAAGAAGAATGAATAGAATGAATGCCCCGGGATTGAAAGAGAGAAGCCGTGCTAAATATATATATAGGTATGTGTATATCGTCTTAAATGCCTTTATCTAATGAGCAGTTAGTAAAAGAAATGTATGTTCATATAATATAAAGCGTATATAGGTACACACTTGAACAAAAGCGTAACGTGTTTGTTTGTTGGTTTATATTTGAATCGTTTTTCCTTTTTAAGGAAAAGGTAGTAAATTAAAATAGAAGAAGGATTCGCTTTTAAAAATGTCATCTGGCAGAGATGAAATGAATGAAAGAAGAATATGTTATAAAAATATGTGTATTGGCATTGGTGGTGGTGCAGTTTGAAAACAGGAAAAAAATAAACATGTCAAATTGTGGATAAAGAGCGAGAGATGGATTGTTTTTAACGCGTTTTTTTTGTCAGGATGATGATAAATGAAGAAGGTGATGAGGAGGATAGAGAGAGAGGAGAGAATTTTTGAACAATGACAAGAAAGAAAAGAAAAGTAGGTTTGTGTACTGACGCATTGCGACTTAATTTTCTGTGTAATAATACGTACATTATTGTGCGATGACGATCATGATGATGATAGGTAGGTATAGTTAAGGAATGTTATGTATGTTGCCTTGTTTTTTAGGTGATGAGGAGATGATGATGATGATTATTATTAGATGGCGAGTTGACATACATCAGCACAGCATATTTTTTATATTTTTTCGGTGTTTGCAAGAAAACAAGGAGGAAAAATCACGTAGAGACTATAAACGCACTAGAGAGAGAGACGCCTCATTATTATTATGCGAGAAGATTGACTTTGACTGTTTGTTTGTGTGTTATGCGATGACGGTTACCGGATTCGTTAACTGTGACTGTTGTAGCAGAAGAACAAGAGGAAAAGGAGAAAAAAATGCTACAGGACATTTTTTTATATTAGAAGTAGAACGTCGTCGTCGCGAGTACGATGACGTTGCCGGTCGACTGCTGAGGAATTTTTGACTGACTGTGACAATGAACTGCTGCTCTGTAATTAAACTGCACTCTATGCTGCTCCTGCTTTATTTTTAATTTTTTTCGGGTTACATGTTGTAACTGTCATTATTTCTCGGGGACACAATTGCGAGAGGAGGTACAAGAGAAAAGTATATATAGCGCTTGTAAATTATTTTTGGATGCCCGCTTGCTTTCTTGCCAAACATTTTCCCTTTTTAACAGATTCACAATATAAAAATAATTACGTGTAAAGTTTTATGGAGCGAGTAGTCAAAGTTTGTTGCAAGGGCAAAGGGGAACACATTAACTTTATTTTAATGGAAGCTAAAAATGTAAAGATATGCTCTGATTTCATTCCTGTTTTTTGATTACGTGAAAATATGCCTAGATATTGCGTGTGTTTGGTTTGTTGTTGTTGTTATTATTACTTATGAGAAATGAATGATAAAAAAATTCCTTTGTTGTGTAAGGTTAGTAGTCAAGTAGGTAATTAAACAACTTGTCGGGAATATCAGCGTGGAACCAGTTTTTTTTTGGTTGGGGACATCAGATTTTTAGAGCTACAATCGATGCGATATGGATTGTGAGTGTGCGAGCGACTATTTTGCATTTAATTGCCAAACTTTTTTTTCATATTATTTCCGCTTCACTCCTTTCCTCATCACTTATACCATCCATGACAGTGATCCAGATGCCAACAATCCATTTTTTCTCTCTCTTACATGCCATCACCTTGTTTCATGGAAAGTGCGAAATTTGTTATGCATGTGCATTTTTTCACGCTACTTGCCTAAAAAATCTATCCCCATTTCCCCATACCTGACTACTTTCATTGTATTCAAACTTGAGAAGAATTAGTTTTTTTTTACCACGTCACTTGTGCTTCTCAGGATGAGATTTACCTGCAATCCTTCTCATCCTCCTTTCCTTGCCAATTCTACTCCCACATCATCATCATCATTTTCATCTCAAGCAAGTAACAAGACAGGAAAAAATGTGTAACAATGAACTCTCAATTCTCTTCCTTTTCCTTCTTAAATAACAACAGAAGATGATGACAGCGACTACTCCAAATATTTACGCATTGCATTAAAATTGCATTGTTTTCCCGTTCTACTCACTTGTTTCAAATAATATGCGTCTCTCTCTGTCATTTTTACGTTGATCATTTAAACAAGTAGACTTTATGACAATTTATACTTTTGACAGATTTCCTTTTTGTAAGGCAATAGTATTTAAAACTGCCAGAGAGGATTCATGGCATGTTTGCGATGATGATGAAGAGGTAGACTAAATATTTTCGCCTGCAGGGTTATATTTTTTTATGACTGAATACAGAGGAGCAAGAGGAGTAAAGTTGTAAAGTGCACGCTCATTTTCCTCTTGTAATGAATAATCAGTGCATCTGACGTATGCAGTTGCTGCAATAATGAAAAAAAAGTAAACCGTGTGGTGGTGGTGAGTGAGCAGCTAAGTAAGGTGGTTTAATAATAATAATATTAAATAGCTAAAAAACGAAGAAGAAAAATGTTAAGTAGTCTACTTACATATCATAACCTTCTCTCTCCCGACGTAATATATGCATGCATAGGTATGCGTAATATTATGTGTGTAGTAAGTAGATGTTTAAAAAGGAGCAATTTTCCTGTCCAAAGACTTTTGAGCTCATCGTAATCATCATCATCATCCTCCTCCTCAACCTCTGCTCTCTGCCGAGAGGAGAAGGTGATGATGAACAAGCAGATATATATGGTACACCATTTTTTTATGATCCTATCATATATTTTATGGCTTTGCTATATATTTTGGCGTTTTTTTCTCAGAAAAAAATAGTTTCCCTTTAAAAATAAATTGTTTTGAGGTTGAGCTTGATGAACAAGGTGAACAATGATGAAATGAAATGCTCTCTGCCTTATTTTTTTTATAATATGTACACAGACAGATTTATAGTTTACCTGTTCAGTGTCAGTTTCTTCCTCAGAGCTACTCTCATTCTGGTTGTTTTCCTCCTCATCGCTGGGTTGAGTGGGAGCCTCGGTTGTCGTTGAGGTGGTGGTGGAGGTGGTCGTCGTCGTTTTCACTGGCGAGTAGGGCTGCAGCCTGTTCCGATTGTGCTGCTGATGAGTGTGATGATTTGGATGCTGATTTCTGGGATGATTTACGCTGGCGTCCTCCGCCAACTCCTCGTCCTGCTCGCTGCTGTCGTTTATGGCATTTTGCTCTTCGTTCACGTCCGCGTCAACGTCATTTTTCGTGGCGTCCGGAGGACCCCTTCCGCTCCCCTTCGTATTGCTCTTTTTCCTTTTGGTCGTGGAGGAGTTGGAGGTGGCTACCTCGTTGCTGCCCACCAGCTCTTTGGAACTACCTCCCCCGCCCCCTTTGCTCTCGTACAGGTTCTGATCTTTGCCATACAGCTCCACGTCAACATCCACGTCTGGCTTTACCATGAGCGTTCGACCTGCGAAAAAAATAGAAAATCAAATTGTTACAAATGATTAAATCCACTCATGCATGGATATTTTTTGATGATGATCATGATCCTACTGCATTGCGGATGAAATGAAAGTAAAAATTATTGCGAAAATTTTTCCTAAACCATTTTTCTTGGGTGATTTGCGCATTTTTATTGACGCAGATAATCAACCAACCAGCCAACCATCCGGCTCAACTCTATTCTTTTTTTGACTAGATGAAATATTTTTACTGTATTTGTCGTAACGAACAAACGGTGCATAATAATAAGCATGATCATAATAATAATATATTTCATGATGATGATGATGATGCTGATGACTTTGGTGACTTTTTCTTTCTAAAAAAATATATATTTATATATTTTATGCAAACTCAACTTTGTCATCTCATCTGTTTCTCCTCTCATGCCTTTAGCAAAAAAATTCGTCACACTTTTCCTTTCCATAAATAATGGCACATTGTGTTATCGAATGATAAATCTGCGGACGACGACGCGAGAAAAGGAAAAAAAGAAAATGTGGAAGGAATTTTTTTTACAAGACTTTTTTCTTTCGTTCAGTGACACAGTCCGCACAACAGCAAATATAATCCGCACACAAACCAACCTTTTTTTCTTATCAGGTCTCTCAGAGGTGTTGTGTTGCTGGTGTCATTTAGATTACAATGCTATCTACATGGCCGTCTTATACAAGTAGTTGGGATGATGATGATTGAGGTCAATCGCAACGAAAAAATATATATAATATTATATCTGCTCATTTTTTATAAATATTTTTTTTGGTTGTGCTCCTGCTGCGTTGAGCTGTGACGTAGGCACCCACTCACCCGCAATAAAATAATATATTATTCCGCTTATATGCCGAGTGAGCGAGCGATATCTTTGAAGATAAGAAGGAGAAAAGAAATGGAAATTTTTTTTTTCGCCGTGTCACCGAACGTACTTGGCTACTTATTCGTACTTCACAGGTATGTATGCAATGAAGATGATGATGACGATGATAGGTGATATGAATGAGACGATTTAGATAAAGTGTGTATGTGTGTGTGTGTGTGCGAAAGAGAGAATATAGCCACCTAAGTGAACTACGACGACAACTAGAATCGCGTATTATTTTTGGGAACCGGCAATCTGGCCATGGCACCTGTCATCATCCTCGCCAGCACAGCCGACGTTTTACAGAGCACTCATGTCACATTACGCCAAAAAAAAGTGAAAATAATATACCTAATCGTATATAAAATGCAGTGGTAGTGAAGCAGCAGCGCTTTTTTATTTTCGTGGGAGATTGATAGGTATGAGCTTTTAGAATTGAGATGTCGACGACAAAAAAAAAGACGACAAGAGAGAGAGAGAGAGAGGAACTCTGTTTTGATTCTCACTTTTCTCACATCACCCATTGTAAAAGAGATGATCTGCACAGGATATTAGGCATGCACGGCAGAGAGAGGAAGAAAGTTTTGGAAATCTCTTGAGGGAAAAATTGCAGGTGGGGTGCTCAATGGATGGATCAATTTATAATCAAGTATGCAAATAATATGCTCCCTAGATGTAATTCCATTTAGAGATTACATCTTGATTAAAGAACATAAAAAATTGACCAGGTACATTTTAAGTAACGAGATCTAAATGTGTAATTTGTGTGTATACGTGTAAAAATAAGTGAGAGAGCGCTTTTGTTAAGAGTGCATACACAGGTGTGATGTGACTCTGCGTTTTGGATTGTGAAGGAAAAAAATATAATGATGAAGAGATGTTGTAACAGGCAGAGAGGCTGGGTGGGAGGAGTGTCAGTGGTGACGTGACTGTATTTTTTGTTGGTAAAAATGAATAGCTATATATACTTGCCTTTAAAATGTTCCGCTTTCGGATTTAACATATGTAATAAATCACAATCCATATTTTTCCATACACAATTTAGCTCAATTCTTTGCGAAATTTGACCAAAATTTATCCACGCTACACACAGACAGAGGTAGTCGTAATGGTTTGCCGAAAAAAAGGGAAAAAAAGAAAGAAGAGGAACTTCTTACTAAAAAAATTGAATCGGCTAATATTTCTTTTTGCACACACATTCACACACGTCATTATATTAAAAAATACCACTACGGCTAAAAATGTATATACTCTGTTGATAAATTAAAGTTAATTAAGACTTACTTCTGAGAATAAAGAACACAGTGAGCACCACGGTGGCAGCCAGTCCAACGAGAATGATGACACTAAGGAACCAGCACAGTATGGCGGACAGACCCCGACATCGACAACACTCATCCTCATTGTCGGAGCCGTACTCTTCCTCGTAGATTGCATCATGAAAGGTTCTCTGCTTTGAGAATGGAAAACACACAGACACAGAAAATAAAAAGAAAGTCAGGTTAGATTTTTCTGACAAAAATATAATCATCATCATTATAAATTATGTTAATACCTAAAAAAATGCTACATATTAATTTTAAATTTTTGGGATAGGACCTCTAGAATGGGTATCAACCCCTTTCGACTGCTTATTGTTGTACTGTCATTGTTGTAATTATTGTTACGATTGTTATTATTATTGCTACTGCTGCCGCTACTATTGCTACTACCACTCGTATTTGTACTATCACTCCACCGATACTGGCTATTTTGCTGATGCTCGTGATCGTGATGATGATTATGGTGGCGGTGATTACTGCGGTGATGGTGGGGGTGGTGGTGGGAGTGATGATGGGACTGGTAAAATGGTCTGTTTGCACTATGCCACATAATAATAACTTGTATATTTTTGGGGATTTTTTTAAAGCCCTTTTTTCACAGACACGCCTTAATACTACACCACATTTTACACCGATTCTTCCATAAACTTAATATACCTATATGATGTCACCAAAAAGTGTTTCTTGATAATGCCAAGTGTATCGGAACGGAAATGAAGCGCAACCTTGTTCAGTTGTTGCACAACAAGCAGCGTCAAAACCTTTACTGATCTGATGACGCCACTCTACCAAGTGCAATGACAATTTTACTTTTTTTTTAAAGTTCATGCTCCTTCGTAAATAAATGGCAATAATAGCAGCAACAGAAGTAATTCCAATTCCTCGTAATAATAATAACAATAGACAGGCAGAATGACACAATGATTTTTTTTCCTAGCAAGCTTTCTATATGCAATTTAACTACCTATTTTTATACCTAATGCAACAATCCCATGCTATAATAGGCAATATAATAATTAATCAAGAGAAGGAAGAAGACAAAAAAAAGCAACAAGAATAAGGTGGATTACGACTTGATGTTGAATCGAAAGCGAAAATAAAATGGGAGGGGCAAGCCAAGAAGGTAAAAAAAACTTTCGCGTTTCATCATCAAACCAAGTGCTTCAGAGTACTTTAGTTAGCATTGTCAATCATTCAATTGTACATAAAAAATGATACTTTTTTTTGCTACAAATATAGACAGTCTCAGTGACACAGAGTCTTTTATTATTCTTTTTTGCAGAGAGTTTTTCTGGTTTGATAATACTTTTTTAGTTCCTTCCTATTGTATTTAATGAAATGTCGCAGCAGTCATCGCAAAAGTAAAGTTGTAGAAAGGTTTAATCAGAATCACAAGTTGATTACTTTGATTGATTGCTTTACTTTACAAAGTCATCCTCCTCCTCACCGTCATCCTCAGCCATCATCATGATAAGATATAATTAGTAGCAATAAGCTAAGCAGGTAAACAATGCAATTCTCAACGTGCGCGTTCAAGATAATAATAGCTCATCATCATTATCGAGAGCAGAAACCACAGCAGAAAAGAAACATCGATGCTCTGTTAGTTGTGCGGCTGTTACATATTATCTCAATTCTCCAATCAAAATCAAGTCACTCTTCGCAGCCAATGTTTTAACGGTAATGGTAATAAGTTATTATTATCTCCTTGAACTTGCAATGATGATAAGCATAAACAAGAGTGAACAGGAACGCATTTCATTTATCAAAGTATAAAAAAATGGTTTCTCTGTTCAAGCTCAACATTCATCAGCATTCAGCATGCTTTCTGATTCCAAATAGGTATCGTGCTTATTGTTATAAAACATTTTTTAATTTCAATTAATGTGTTTTGTAAAGCATCATCTACCTTAATTACGCCAAACAACAAAAAAGCTCAAGTTAAAAGGAAATAAGAAAGTTTCCCCATGAGCCTCTCTGCTTTTTGTCTCTGTTTCTGCGTCAGAGTCAGTAGACTTGGGTCTGAGTTCACGGCTATGAATATGTAATAAGTAATAGGATGACAGGTAAGTGCTTACAGATGCGTGGGAGTAAACCAGGTAGCCAAGTAATGTAGTAATGTAATTGAAAATCTATTGTTCTCATCATCATCATCACCACCACCACCTCCGTATGACTTTGTACTTGTATGACATCCGCTGCTTTTTGCGTTGCTTCTTTTAGGAATAAAAGTAAAAGTTATAATACCTATGTCTATTATGCATGTAAAGTAAATAAAGTGGTATAGTAAACAGTGACAAAGTTGAATAGTTTCTCACGGTCCCACTTCCCACTTCATTATACACACAGTTTTTTTTTGTACTTTTCTGCGTATTTCTTTCATTTTCCAGGTAAGTTACAAAATAAATCGGATAACAACAAAAAGAAATGATCCCGCTGACCCCATCACCTCATGCGGCTTATTGAGCGGCGCGTGGGTGTGGATTTGTCGAGAATTGAAATTGAAAGTTGTCCTTTTTTGCATTATTATTATTTTTTGTTCCTGGTGTTTTCCCTTGAAAGTGTATGAAAACTTGCTAATAGATAAATACATGCATACATACATATTTATGCGAGTACATAAAGTGATTTTTTCCCGACATTCATACATTTTCTAGGGCTCATGATGATGAGCTTGTTAATCATCAAAAGAACACAACGAAATAAGTAGTTTTTTTCTTCTTCTTCTTTTGATTTTCTTTCTTCGGAGTAGCACTTTTTGTTCTTGTTATTTAGCAGGTGACTACAACTATATATTATTGTATTTTACGCGAACAAGTCGGTGGTGGTGGTGGTGACAAGCATGACGAATGACACACTGACTGACTGACTATTATGCGTCGTGTGAGGAAGGAGAGTGGGTTTGCGAGTAAAGTAGGAAGAAGAAGAGAGAGAAGGGCCGTTAATGAAAAATCGTGATTCCTGTGATAGTAGTGGCGGTGGGTTTTCTATTCTTCTCTGCAGCTCCTTCAATCCAATCACACTGTTTTTTTTTCTCAGAAGGGAACATTAGTATAGTTTTGGCCGTCGCGTCGTGCAGAAATAAAGCCCTGCCATTTTCGCACAAGTAATTTTCATCATGACGATGATGGCGATGGTGGTAAATAATGATGAATTTTCAGTGCTGACGACGACGACGTCGACAACAGAACGAAAGAGAAGACGAGTTTGTGAACAAAGGGGACGGAGAAAAATAAATTCCCAAGAATAAGCCGTGTGTATACACACATACATACAACTCAAGCCTATCAAGCAACCAAACCAAACAGGCGTGAAGATTATATTTTTTAGCAGGTTTTACCTTCGTTTTTTAGTGGATTGTAAGTGCAAGGCTACACGCAGAAAATATAAAAGGGATTGATAAAATAATAACGAGATATACGAAAAATACGCACCGCTTCTCTCTCTCTCTCGTTTTAATAGCTCTGCTACTATTTTCGCACAAACACACGTTCCCTGTCAATTTTTATCAAGAAAATTAGGACCCTCGCGGTGGTGTTCATCAGAAGAATAAAATATAGAGATGGCTAGTTACTTTATATCTGAATGTAAAAATATATGCCCATGTTACATCTAGTCTTTTGGCTTGCATTCTTAAATAATAAGCTCTTCTAGAGATTTTCATGGTGGTTGCGCTTTGGCCAAGCGCGTTGCCTGCGAGAAAAACGGAAAAGTAGATCGGACTCATCTTCAACCAACCGACTTGTTGTATACCTACTTATGTCTCTACCTACTTTGCCATACATTATCACTTTTCAATTTTACTACATGTCTCTTTTCTTTCAATGGACTCATTGATTTTTACAAATATATTTTTTATGTGCCCATAAAAAAATCAATGCAGCGACTTAGAAACATGATCATCATTTTATGAGATGAGTAGAGAGAGAAAAACAGGCCAATAATTTTATTTAACACCATAAATTCAATTAGGAGTTGATTGAGGGAGAGTACAGATTTTGATTGATGAATAAATAAAAATGTATTTAATAAATAAAGTATGTATATATAAAAAAATTACTAAATTGACGAGAAGGAGAAGGTGAATTGCAATAAAATTAGGAATTTTTTATTATGATGCTGATATTATGCTCTACCTTTTGATTTTCATTCTCGCACATTTTTTTTCGTGTGTTGAAGAGGAGAAGCTATGATGATGAACTGTTTGTCTATTTAAGTTTCTTAAGCCCAGGGCGTCAATAATGATGAGTTTGGAATGGCACGCACACGCAAGCAACCAAAAAGCAAAGGAATTGAATGAGTATAAAAAGAGCGGAATAATAAGAGCAGAGGTAGGAGAGAAGAAGTGCAATAAATTTCCATTAACGTGAGAAAATCAGCGTTTTGTATAGTAAGCAGTGTATAAGCAGAGAAGCGATGAATGAGTTTGCATTTAAACTCTGTGTTTTTCTCTCTTGTAATCCCTACTTATCTATTTATAGCATTTCCTAATAAAAGACTTTGCTATTGCTAGCGATCTGTGAGATCCTACGATCAACAATGCTCACTCACTCCAATAACAACAACTACGGCAGAAAGAAGAAGAGATAGAGAAGAGGTGAGCTGATTAGATGAAAAAATGATGATAAGAAAAGTGGCTATGCAAAATACAGCGACGACATGCAAGCAAGAGTAAAACTTTTATAGCCTCTTTTAATACTAATATACTCCGAACTAGACCAATCAAAATTGACGGGAGTACGAAACAAAAAAAATGTATATATTATTATTATGAATATAATATTTTGATTTTGTGTCAGTCAACACAGTAAAGTAAATGGTAGTCTATTTACGAAAGTTCAGTATGATTTATTAGGACGATCAAAAATGGCGGCGATGATGAGCGTTGATACCTCTGGTCTGCTGAGTTAATCTGATTTCGCCGAATATTTTCATACGAAAATGAAAACTAATCAAAGTTATGGATTACTTAAACTACCAACCTATGCAGCTAACCCGCATAAAAATTTACAAATTCTTAACACTAATCATCGCTACACGTAACCTGACACCTGTCCATAAAATGTTTTACAGACTAAAAAATATAATCAATTGACATGGCTTATATACTTACTCTGGGAAACATTTGGCCGCTCCTTCCAAACATGCCGGGTAGGAAGAAAAGTATTTAAAAAACAAGGTGAGAAGAGGAACTTCACTAAAATATCCAAACACTACTTCACCAAAATATATATAAAAAAAGCGCAGCACGCTCTAACAACAACACTTTAATGTATGGATGTATTTTTATGTATCATATATTTTATGTTGATGAGCTGACAAAAAGCTGCTAAGGATTACTATTATTATTAAGGGAGCACCATACCACGTCACACAGCACTACTCCACAACACAAAAAAGTGAATTAAGAATATAATATGTATATGTATAAAACTATAACGTATATTGTTATCCAGCACACACAGATTTTTCTTTCCGTTTTCGCAATTAATTTAGAAGGACAGGAGAAGCCATTCATTCATTTCCATGAAGCAAGGTAGGTATATAATATGTATATAGTATACGCTTTTGGCTTTCAGCACTACTGATCGACCGACCCACACGGCATTTTCACGGCTAATTTTCACAACTTGTTTTATCCCTTTTTTGTTGTTGTTGCTGCTTCTTATCGACTCCTCTTTTCTGCTCCTGCTGTTGCTGTTCCTTTTTCCCCGGTACTCTCTTGTTATTATTTTTTTCAGCCACCTTCATCGACATCATCATAAAACCTAATATAATAACAATCAGGTCACCATTCATTTCCAACAAGAAGACACACTTGTACTACACGACATAATGCACTCTTCTTCTTCTTGCTGCTGCTGCTGCTTAGTAGTATTTTCCGGTAATTTGCATTGAAGCCTTCCACAAGGACAACTTTCCACTTTCTTTTCCTTTTTCCCAAGTTCCACTTTTCTCCAGCGCACACCACCTCCGCCGCTTTTTCTCCCTTTCTTTCCTTTAGCACAGAGAGAATTAATGCAGCACGGAGAGAGAGAGAGTCTCCTTTTTTATGACAATGTCTGCTGATGATTTCTTTATTATTCTTCCGTGTCATTCACTCACAAACAAGCAGGAGGAGAAAAGAAAAACACTCGATCCATTTTATATATGCTATAGGGCTGCTGCTCGGAACTTGTGTGTGTGAAATGAATGGATTAGCGATAAAAATGGCCTGCCTGGCTGAGACAGAAGAAAAATAAAAAGCTTTTGATTTTTCTTTTGATGAAACAAACGACACACGAAATAATACAGACTCACACACACCTTCACTTTGTACGTATTTTGTAACACGACAGGTGTATATGCAGCCAAGTTGATGATGATGATTAACCCTTTTTTCTAGACATATATTTTTTCTTCTTCTGCTGCTTCTTTCTTCGTGTCACAGGAAATCCAGGTGAAAAAAGTAAGGTGCACACACGTACACACACGATATTTTTTTATGACGGGAACACGGGACACACGGACTGGGTCACTAGTTGACTGACGCTCTATATAATTTTTTTTTATTTTCTCCAGCTGCTCTCTGACACCCGAGAACTTTGTAATGAGGAGCAGTTTAGTAGTTACAGCTTTCAAGAGAAAGAGGAGGAAGGTGAGAGGAGAATAAAAGAGAAACAATGTGAGTGATGGCGATGAATGACTGGTTACGAAAATGATGATAATAATGATGATGATGGTGATCACTGCAGCTGCTCGTCTTTTCACTATTGATTATTGCGGGGCGGAGGGATTGCTGTACCCTTTCGTGATTTCTCCACAACATGTTATGTATATATGATTACTATAATAGTATATTATCTCTTGGTTGTTGTATGATGGGATATGATTAATTGAGAACGATGACCAGCACGGATAAAAAAAAGTTTCCAATAAATTTTTACAAAATAATAATCTTATTTTTGATTTGGCTGTGGTTGTGTGTGTGTAACCATTTTCGCCATGATGGGCTCGTAGTTTGTGTGTGTGTTAAGCCATGATGAATCTCTCACAGTCTTCACTTGCCGAATTTTGCAAAATGAAATGAGCGCTGCGGCAGCGGCAGTTGAGTGCTCACATCTTTCATCGAAGAAACAGCGAGAAATAATAATGTATGGGGATGAGGAGGATGATGATGATGATGCATTATAGCAGCACATTAAAAAAGTTTCGAAAAAGATATTTCATCTCTGATGATGATGAGATGTGTGTGTGTTCAGAGATATATATTTAAGCACATATATTATGTACGTTATTGTGGTGGTGATGGTGGCTTGGTCTTATTTTAGGGCTGATAACAATGAAAAAATATGGTTGAGTGAGATGAGAATGAGATGCAGAGGGGGAAGGAGGGGATGGCCATTGTTAAAAATAATACACACTCATAGACTCTCTGTGTGTCTATACCTTTTACTGACTTACTCTACCTGCCTGGGTAATATAAAATGCAAAACAAGAGAGATGACACAGTGCTCTGTTTCTTCATTTTTGCTTCTTGTAGTAAAAGAAATGCTCTCTCAAGTGTTATTTCTGTTTATGCATGCAAAGCAATGCGTTGTGCTTTGCGAAAGAATTTTTTTTTATATCGAGATTGAGTTTGCATGGAAGGAGACGTGCGTTTCATGAATATAAAAAGGGCTGCTGCTTAAGGAGCTCATCGGTGCAACGCTCTGCAACACAACAAGCCAAAAAACAACATCATGTTTTACGTACAACAAGAAGATATACATTTTTTGCTTGTTGTGTTTTGTTACGTACAAAAACGTAGATACGAAACAGAGTTAAGATGAACAAGAAGTGAAATAAGCAGTGCGTTAAAAAGTGTTAAAACATTACTAATGCAGAGAGAGAGAGAGAATTGAAATAAAATCTGACAAATTGTGAGTCAGACTCCACCATTCATTATCAATTTTCTCTTAAGCATTTAACTAACAGAGAGAGAGAGAGAGGGAGAGAGAGAACAACTTACACTCTCTTGTTACCTGAAAGTTCTTTCAGTTTTTTTATTGATACTTTTAAAATGCTTTAAGCTGTCTGCTGCTCTTTTTACCTGCGTTTTGTAAAATAAAAGGGGTAGGGTACTATGGTCCACGCAACAACAAACGCTCCCCAGCAGTAGGTTAATTTTCTTTTTTTTGAAGAGTGAAAAAAAATGTTGTGTTCTGGTAATGTTCATCTCTAAACTGCGTTCGTTTCTTTTATTCACGTCATTTTCTATATACCTATTGCACTTGTTGTAAAGTACAATCAAGTTTACATCTCACTCACTCACTCAGTCAGTTTGCTTGCGTTATTATTGTAATTGTTGTAATAAATCATTATATGCTTTTGGTGGTGGCGGCGGTTGTATTGTTGTAGGTACAAATTAATTGTTACGTTGATTTTTTTTTCTGTGGTAATGGTGTTGGGGGTGTTGGTTATTGCTCAATTCATTGCGTTCCTTCTCGAAAGAATTGGTCCACAAAGTGTTCATGAACTCGGTATCATTATCATCATCATCATCGTTAAAACGAGATGATCAAACAATGAAAAATGGAACACGTTCAATCAATTTAACAACACAATCAATACATTAATAGAAATACATGTACCTATTATCCCACTTTTAGCCCAGTCCATTCATATCTGAAGCATAATTGCCTATTATGATTGCTGATTTGTCTAAAACATATTCATTTAAATGTGTACAATGCCCTGTAATTTTTTCATTACCAAACAGCACGATACATTTTTCTTACTTAACTCAGCAGTTGTAATTTATCCTCATAATAATAATAATCATATATCTATCAGCATGATTACTCATTTTAATCTAGCCAAAGTGCAGATACAACTCGTGTACACAATTGCCCCGCTATCTAAACATAACCAGTGGTCATGTCATAATTTTTTGGAGCAAAGGGTTACGGCCAATGTCGGGTAAAAAAGTAAGTTTCCAACTTGTCATTTAATTTGGTTTAATATGAAACATTTAGGCAATTGAGTATAATATATCCGATCTATAGAGTCATCAAGGAGATCGAGACCCTTTTTATGACAACTATAATGGCATCAGTTGGATTGTCTCAGTTAGCAGCTTTATATTTAATGAATCATTTAAGAAAAGAGTGACGCTTCATTCAAATAGCAAAGGTGTCAAATTAATGGCATTCATTAAAACTATGTTTCTTCAATTAACTTTTTGTCTACAACGCAGCTTCTCTCACTCCTTCTCTCTTTCATTCTATTCATTCCTGTCTGGGCCAAAATACCGCATACAAAAGTCAACCCTTTTTTTCACCACCAACCACCACCGCACCGCACTCTTGTACAGACTCACTCGGATCGGATCAAATATCACGGACGCACGATCATGATCATCATCTTCCCTCTTTACAATCTATTACTTTACTCCAATACACACTCACTTGCTTATTATCCCCTCCAAATAAAAGGCACAACTTTTTCTTCTCTCTATGATGAAAAGTACTTTAAAAATAAATGATGTGTGTTTAAATTACAATTGCATTCTATCTATTATACATATTCTTATGGTTTTTTCCCTTGTACACACATCACATCACTCATCCTCCTTGATATCAATGATCATCTTGTTCATATACCATTTTTCTGCATGCCTCTTAAAATCACTCAACTGAATCGATTGACTGTTGCGCTTATTATTTCCCCCTCTCCTTCTTCTTATTCGTCTTCACTCTACTAACATACATTTTTTCGACTTACTTTTCTCACTCCTCCACACACACATGAGCATTTTGTACGATTTGCACACATGCCTATCTTTTCTTGTTCAAAAAATACTCCTTGCATTTTTACACTCAATTTTTTAATCCTTCTTTTTTTCTTGTCTTTTCCTTAACATGAAGAGAGAGAAAAAACGAACTTTTTAAAACGAGTGAATGACTCTGACGATGATGGATTGGCTATAAATATTTGAGTATTTGTATGTTTTGCTGTGTGTCTAGTCTCCTTATAATATAAAATAAAATATACATACATTGTTGCTGTTGTTGTTTTTCTTGGATGAACATGCAATGATACTTGAAAAACAGACAAATCATCTCCTTTTTTAAAACTTGTTTAAAATATATCATGGTGAAAATTGCCATTTTTATTGTTATTATTTGCTTCTTTCTTACCACGGACCATTTTCTTGAGTCAGTCAAGTAGGTAGTCTCATCATCATCATTGCACATCTCGCATGGTCTGCTCTCCTGCACTCCTGCCGCTGCAGTTTCCCTGCATTGCCGTTTTCCAAATCCCAATTATAAAATTGAGTGGCTAAAAAAGCACAGGAGTATATGTAGTAGCAGTAGTAGTAACATTTACTGTGGCACAATAATCCACTCAAGTGTACACAATCATGATCATCACACAGAGAGTGGAGTGGAGTGCAAGCAAATCATATAGGTTTACTCATACGATACCTATATTACCACCTACCTATAATAATTCATGTAGCAGATAAAATTGTAACAATGATGATGAAGATGATGAGATGAGTATATATGAGGATCATAATAGTAATAGTTATAATGAAGCAATGAAAATGAATGAAATTCGTTTTTGTGTACCCTTCAAAAAAGCAAAGTGGTAGATATTCTTTCCGCTGCTCCTGCTACTTTACTTACCATCATCGCGCGCGTCATCATCATCATCATCTTGGTCTTGTTCGTCATGATCATATAAGTGTGTAGCGATATCACTCTGCAAAGAAAAATTATTGCTCATTTTCAAAGAAGATTGGATTGCATTTTCTACTTTGTCTTCACTCCTTCTTTTCTCCTCCTTTCTCAGTGTATTATTATTAATCCCAAGCCATTTTTTGTCATTAAGATTATTATTTTGTGTGTGTGTGTGTGTGCAATGTTGTGTCTGTATCTGTACTCTACTCAACATTTGTGGCCTTCGTGGCCACTGCCCTTGTTCATTTTCTTGATGATGTTTATTGCGATGACTCTTTTGATTGCTTCCCATTATCATCAGTAGTAGCAGCAGCAGCACAGCATTCACTCACTCAGTTTATTCTTCTCCTTCTTCTATCTCTGTAGACTTTGCTCCGACTGGATCATTTTATTATTTTCTATTAATAGTACCAAATTATTTGGATTGTCTTTTCTTTCTGTATCTTGTACTGCATGGCAATAATGTATGGAGAGACATGTGACGAAGAAGGGGTCGCTGCGTTTTTAGGGCTGGGGTTTTTATTAACTATGCTCATCTCATCATCATCTTGTCATGCAGGAGAGCCATATAGCAAGCTATTATTTTGATGATGACTGACAACGGCGCGGTGGGCTAATCATTATTATTGTCAAGAAAATTGAATGAAGAAATTAATCTGAATATTGTAAATAAAGTAAGTATGCAGTAGCAGCAGAGTTTTGTGTGTGTGAGAGGAGTTTGCTACTTTTGTCGATTTCATCTTTTCTAATTTGAAATTAGGGTTGGAATGTTTGAAGGAGAAATTGACGAGTGAGTCAGCTCACATCATAATCAACGTATCATCAAATCAAATGAAGAGAAAAAGTTTTATATTTTTAGGGATGGGATATATATGAAGTCTATGCATTCATGTGTCATCCGATCTCGGCGCGCGGTCGGACAGATACAGCCCACAGGAGAAAACTACTGGCAATTTTTTATGGTCAGTTTACTGTAAAACTACAAAAGTGTAGTACACACTACCACACAATTTTTCGACTACATCAACAGAAAAGCTCTGTGAGCAGGAGTAGAACACAGAGGATAATTTTTAAGGTTGTTCCCGTACATTGTTTTTTTTGGCTGACCATTTACTGGGGGAGGAGATGAGGAAGCTACAAACAAAAACTGTACCATGAGCTATGTGTGTGCTTTATGCTACTGGCTGGCTTGGCCATTTCGTATTTTTATGTAGATTTATCTATTCCGTTGCTGCATCCTGTGTGAGTAGCCGAAAAAAACTAAATTTATAATATATTCTCTCAGCCAGTAGCTCAGTCAGTTCATACTACTACTGACTTACATTTTTTTTCGTACACGATTTACTTACGGACAACAGACATGCCATAATAATGTATCATCATGATCTTCATCATAATATGTAGGTATATACAAACATGTAACAACAAAAAATGTTGGTTTTACGGCATAATTTTAATGATACCAAAAACCGAGTTTAGTAAAGTAAAGCTTGTTTTGTGTGTTGTGTTTTGCGGCGGGGAGGATGATGATGAAGGTTGCCGCAACACAGCAGCAGACGAGATTGCTGTTGTTGTGTTTGCGGTAGTAGTCGTTTTCTTTCGTTTTTTTGGGCTTTTTTTGTGTGTATATTATTATTATATATTTTTTTTCGTTGGTGTAAATTCCTCCTCGTCCTGGCCTGCTCGTATTTTGCGTTGGAGGAGGAAAGAGGAACGACGACGCGCAGCAATCATAATTTTTATTACGGATACATTCTATTCGCATATCTTAGACATTGAGCCTTACATAAAAAAATATATGGTTATCTATGTGTGTTGGTTATCTTGTATTACAAGGTTTATTGTGTTTTTTTCGGGGGAGAGAGAGAGAGAGGAAATATGCAACACGACAAAAAAATGGTTTCCGCAAAGTTTGCTAAAAGCTCAACAAAAAATGTATATCTAAATGTGCATTATTGTCAGTCGAGGAGACGGGGACGCGACTAGAAAGAAGTGATTTTGTTCGGCTTACTTCCACGAAACTGCTTTTGAATGACCAGACGTAAGACCAGTCGCATTGTCATTATGTCCATCCTTCTCTCTCTCTCGTGAGATGAGTGGGAGGAGGAGGAGGAGAGCAATAATAATGAAAAAATATTTTTATGGGATTTAGATGGACAACTTTATATTTTCTTGAGAGAGAGTGGGTCAATTGGTCAATACGAATATACCTAATAAAAATCAGGGATTTATTTGGCTTGGCTAATGGCTTTATTTACTTAGAAGAAAAAGTAATTCTGATTTGATTTATTAAGAAAATAAGTAAAGTCAGCGCGCGAGGTTGGTTGGGTCATAGCATTCAGTAAGCAAAAGGTCCTCTGGATAAAAAAATGAAATACGAATCACCTTATTCGGTTTCATAATAATATTCTTTTGACATGATACATCGAGTTTGCATACAAATGGGAGCTGAAGCTGACTAACGGGACATGATAAAGAAATAAATATCGTAATGTCACCACTTATTGGAATATCCACTTAGATTTCCACTATTTATTTATCATTATAGCCACTTTACCTATTATGGCGGCTACGACGGCATGAACCAATATTCATTTCGGTCAATTCCGAACCTGATCACTTCTGAATACGTAACTTCTTTTTTACGTCTAAGTGAAATGAATACTGAATCCATCGAAAGATTTTTTTGGGCCGGGATGGGGTGACGTGAAACAAAAGTGTCGATGTCGATGAAACAAAGAGTTAAAGAGTTTTGAATAATTCACAGAGCCACAAAATCATTGTAATTTTTTATTTATGCACAAATCCAAGCTATCAATCTAAGCATTAATTCCCATATCATCAAGCATTCCATTTATTCCCTCGAGAGATTTTTTTCCCACCCTTCCATCTTCTGTTTCTGCTGCTGGAGTAGAGATTGAGACAGGCATGTGTAATGTAAACTTAACATGAATTTTTTTAAAAGGTGAAAGCATCTCATCATCCCAGCAGCGTTGCTGCTGCTCATCATCATTTGCCTCATTTTGTTCTGCACCACCGGAAAAACAGTCACGTCACTTCCCATTTACTTGCTCACTCAATTTCTTTCACTCGCTTTCCATCTTCCCCCTTTTTCCCGAGAATGCTATTATGCTGCTCCTGTTCGTCTTGATGATGATCATGACGATGACGCTGATCCAGTAAACTTTTTTTCCCAGACGCATCAGCTAAAAATGGGAGGCAAAAGGCAGGCAATGAGCCAGGCAGGGAAGGAAAAAAAGGAGAAAAAAAAGAAAGAAACAAAAAGAGTGAAAAAAGAGCATCAACATGATCCATGCAGCAGCAGCAGCAGCCCAACCCTTAACCATTTTTTAGTCCATCTCCTTTTCCTGCTCCTGCCTCTATATAATATGCAGTAAGTGTGCACCTCTATAATATTATGGATAGATGATCGCCGTTTTGCCCTTTCTCTCTAATGCTGTTGGTTATACAACAAAGTGCCATTTCAAAATCAAGTCAAGTCAAGCCAAAAAAATGCTCAGCTGAACTCACTCACTTTTCCCGGAGAGCAGATAAAAAGGAGAGATTAATTTAGGATCAACTTTGCTTTATGCCTTTATATAATGTATTTACACACATAATATTGTAATGTCAAGTGTAACGGGTGTCAAAAGTAACGGATTAAACGGGTATTATCAACTTTGCATAATATAAGGGAAGACCGTATTTTAAAATGTTTTCCATTGCCCCAAAAATAATGGAATGAGTAAATCGGTAGTTTCAGACGCAGCAAATAATGCTGCAGGTTATCTATCTTTAGGAATAGACAGACGTACAGACTAGCTCAGGGAAGTATAAAGATGCTTTTTTACACCGCGCGCTACTTAATAATATACACCTAAAACGTTTTTGTTTTTCTCCTCCTTCCATCGTCAAGTAAGTAATTTCATCTTATCCATTTCACTCTCTCTTTCTCTCTCTCTCTCTAAATCTATGTAACACTTTTCTCTTATTTCTACAACTCCTTTTACTATAACCGTGTCTATTCAACTCTTTCTCCACCACACACAACTAGCACGAGGAACAAGCAAGATACCTACAAATAAACGACCGGATATGTCCAACTTCCTAAGTGCAAAATTTCACGCTTTTACAAGCTCACTCGCACAACACAACACACTCTCTCACTCATTCTCCCCGAGAAAACATCATCAACACTAGGAACAAAACAAGAAGAGCAAAACAGATGCCAACTATAACTCCTTTTTACACACAAACACATTTTACTTTCACAAGTCCGCCACCACCACCACCATTCCCCACCTTCCTCCTATAGAAATATATGCAGAGGCAAAGCCTGTTAGATAGATAGAGAGAAAAACAAAGGCACAAAAGCGAAATGTGTATTAATTCGCCTGGAAATCCTATTTGCTGTTGTGTGTTCTATGATCACACGATCATGCTGCTGCTGCTGATGATGATGAACTTTGTAAGCTCTATTATATATATCTCTATACTCTTTTAACTAACGCTTTGATTTATACCGCGGTGGTGGTGGTACGTTTACATGTGTACACATTATTTTATGCATATTGTTATATATGTTCCCCTTTTTTTTAGTTGGTCAACCCCTACAAGTGATGATTTATTATCCTATATAAAATGTGTTTTTTTCTCTCTTTCTTCTTCGACAGAGCAACTCTTCTTGTCTTGCTTCCTCTTTTTACCGCACCATCACCACCACCAACCCTACTTTTTAGGACAGGGCATCAGCAGCAGCAGCAGCCCTATAAAAACAACGGCATTATATAATATTCCAATGCAGTGGTTGGTGTGTGGCTATACTTGTGGTCTTTTCTTTCTCTCTCCCATTTTTTATGATTTTGCAGCTGCTGACCGCAACAACAGAGAGAGAAAGAAGAAGAAAAAAAAGTATATCTTTTTGACAAGGAATTTGTCCCAGGTGGGCATTTCATTAATAAACGAATGGCCTACTCCTACTATGCTGGCCTTCTGGACCATGCTCTGTGGTCTGCTGGTAAAACAAACAGCGTGATGATATGATATGATGGGATGGTGTAAGATGATAAAGGAGCCATCAAATCATCATCACTGTTGTAGCAAGTAGTCATATTTAGGTCACTAATTATTTGTGGTCTGCACCACCAACCACTGCATATTTACTATGCATGCAGCAAAGTGCTACGCCCGTACGGCAGTATGCCTCTCACGCAACCACACTGAAACTTTTTGATACTGCTGCTGGACAGAGAGAGAGAGAGAGAAAGAGTAGGAGTATCATAATCCCTTCAGACCAAAGCAGAAAAAAAAGAAGGGCGATACGAGATACGATAATATGGTAATAAAATAATAATAATAAAAAGGCCGGGTATAAATCGGATCGACGGAATTGTGTTTGTAGGAGGGAAACGGCGAGCGTTGAGAGAGAACGAGCGGAGAATTGTGGTGCCCTTGAGAGGGGGACTTATGGTCAAAAAAACGTAGATTACTCATCATCATGAAATATAAGACAGATGGGCTGTGATGATGTAATAAAAGCTTTAACTCAGTTTTATTTGACTCGGCGGAAGGAAAGGAAAAATATAGATTGTTCCCACCCCGCAAAAATCCACGGATTAACTAAGCCGAGAAATGAAACCGATAAAAAGATAACACTAGAGACGATTAATATATGCGATGATGATGAGGATGAGGAAAAGTGGCAATTGGCAGTAGTGGAATATCTCGGTTAATGCATGATGGCTTCCCTCACTCACACTACCCATTCATTTCACTAGTGAAAAACACTCGGACTAATTGCGTCATTAATTGATTGCTATCATTTAATCTACACACACACACACAAGCTCTCTACACAGAACATTCACTCCTGCTGTCATGTTCCATCAGAGTCCATCCCTCTGCCCTCTTATATCTCTCTGCTCTATTGTCTTTTTTGAAGGTGATGGTCAAGTAATAAATCAACACTAGTGTGGTGTGTAGTGCAATCCACCACACACACACACACACACACTCTCATTAATTCAGCCCCGTGAAACAAAACGCTCACTTTGCCCTTGTTATTATTGTGTAATCAAGCTAAAAGTAGTGGTGGTGGTTTTGTAATGATGGTAATGAAAATGACCATATCGTGTATCTATTTAATCTGTCTATCTATTTATCACACAAGTAAAAGGAGCATTTTCTAAAAATAGCCGCTACTACTCGCCATATCATATTCACTCACTTTCGGTCCCTGTTGTAAGCTTCAAAACGGTCACTTTTTTTTATCAAATTTTCACCTGGACAAAAGGTATCGGACCTTGAATGCTTCGCAGCACAGCTTATCCCTCCTCGCCTCCGTTTGCTCATTTGCATTTTTATTGTTATTTTTCGGGGAACAAAAGGGATGATCCTTCCTTTCCCATCCTGCTAACATGCAAGGAGGCTTGTATACAAAAACAGTATATGAAAATTGTATTCATGAATAAATTTGATGATGAGACCGGTACAACAGCTATACTGTGTGATGGTCACCAACAACCAACCACCTTACCACATCGCCATACCGCAAAAGTGCGTGTCGGTCTCTTTCACAGTTCATTATTAAAAGTATCCATATATTTTCCAACAAAAGCCGACCAGAATTACCATCCATGCTTCTTCTTCCTTTTTTTTACAAACACAGCTTTCCGAAAAAGTTGATACGAGAAAAATCCAGGCGCTGGTAGTTTTCTCATCAATGTCATCACGCAATAAAAATAGTAAAAATCATGTTGGCAGTTGAACTAATAAAAAATATCGTGTTCCAGTCTATGCAAATGGAACTCTGCACCTTTTTTTGAACAAGGTTGTTTTTTTGATTCATATGAAAAATTATATATAAAAAAATTGGTGAGCGATATGATATAATATATAGGTAGCATGAGTAGAAAAGCAGCAGAAGCGGAGGCAATAATGAATAGGAAGACCCTGAAAAATTATTATAGGTTGGTAGGAGGTTAATGTTTTTGAGGCAAAAAAATATATATATTATTTCTCCGACTTAACAATTTTCAGACATTTTCAGTCCTCCGTCTTATTTTATTAATCACTTTACTTTTTTAAATGCATGTATAACAAGATTAAATACAGCCATTAATGCAAACTGCTGCGGACAAAGTGGAGCGGTAGCAGAGATATATAAAAACGGCACGGCGGCAGTCGCCGGTAGCGGATGTGGATTATTACTCCAGAAGCCAAGAAGAGAAGAAGAAGAAGAATATGAGAATATGGAAGGGAAGGCCAAGAGCAGGAAAAAAGAAGCCTTTTAAATGTCATGCATGCATATCATCACTATCATCATCATCATCAGCACCACCACCGCCACCACCACTCTCAGCAGTCGGACGGAGGACTATAAATAATTTATAAAAAATTACATCAGACATGGTAGAAATAGTAGTAGTGCATACATTAGCTGGGTTGCATCGCTCCGACAGAGTGAGTGGGAGAGAGAGAGAAAATAGAAAATCATTGGCAAAACGAGCAGATAATGAGCGAGTGTTTTCTTGTATGCAAAGTTAAGTAAAAGGAGGATGAGGAGGTGGAGAATTTTCTGGGAGAAAATAAATGAGCTGACGGTGGCGGCGGCGGTGAGTCAGTCAGTTGGGCAATGCAAGTGAGGACGAGAGTAAAACAAGAGTAGTAATCCTGATAATTGACTCTGAAGCTCTGGAGAAAAGGCTGACATGCCAGCCAGCCAAAGCCATGCAATTTATATATGAGCTATCATTACATTTTCTCTAAAAAGGAAGGACGAGGTCGTTCTATGGAATATATATCGCATCACACACTCTACTTTTTTGGAGGAGCTGCATCATCACACAACCAAAATGCCATTATTATGAATCATAATCATCACGTATGCAGCAGCAACATATATATAGTGCTCTAAAAGCAAGGGAAAAACTGGGGAACAAAAAAGAGCGGAAATGAGAATACCTTTTGCCTTTTTGGTCGCTTCTTCTTCTTCTTCAGCTGCAAAAGGGAGAAGAGATGAGATGATGGCCATGAAAATTTTTTTTGTTGCCTTCGCCTGACTCTTTTGGCTTCTTGCATCGCATGCCGAGGAGGAAAAGAAGCAGAATGAGTCCAAGTCCATCCCCCAGTGAAAAAAAAAACTTTTCCTTTTCTTTGAATGAAATGGTGATCGTTTCTTCTCTCGTCGTACACACTTTATTTATTATTATTAGATATACATATTATTGGTTATTTATTATTTTCTCGGGGAGAGTTTTGCTCCCTGCTTTTTTCCATTGTTCCCCTCATCCTGCAAAATAATAAAGTGGTAGTGGTGGCGGTGGTCGGTTTGGTTTTGTTTAGTAGTTTTTGCGTGCAGCATTGATGCATGCATATCCGTTTTGTGTACACCATAAATAATATTGGAGAGAGAGAGAGAGAAAGAAAAATGGCCATGATGAATATTATGATGATGATGGTGGTTGGTGATAGGGCGATGATATGAGAGGACGATGAGGATATATACGCACTTGGAAATGAATATTCAGTCCGCATCAGAGCTACTTTGCCGTATCGCCACTTTTGAGCGCAAGCCATAGGGGAATATATGTACTTGGTATGGTGGTAGTGGGAGAAAAAAGGAAAGAGGAAAAAGAAATGGGAAGAAAATATGAAATATAAATAAATATTCCGAGAGAGGAGGAGGAAGAAAGAAGAAAAAGATGATCACGATAAGATTTTTGCTTTTCAGGAAAAAAGGAGACAACTCAGCCGGAATACCGGCCATTTCACAGTGAGTCAAGTTATGGAAGAAAAGTCAGAGAAGGAGACAAGTGCAGCGTTTCATGCAAGAAAGTCAACAGGAAGGTCTCTCCTTTGCATTATTATTTTTCACGAGTACGGCTTTTGGGTGACACGTGGACGATGATGGAGAAAGCGGAGCGGCTAAAAGGTTGAGAGGAAACTGTCGTCGTTAAAATAAAATCAAAAGAAAATTAATTTTTTGGAGAAATGTAATTAATTATTTTTACGTGAGGACATAATGTTTTCGTGTATTAAATGGAAACAAATAAAATGAGATGGTGGAGAGAGGGTGGCTGGATGGATGGGTGTCCTTTGAAACAAATTTTTGGGAATAAAATGGAAATGTATTTCCGGAACATAATAAATTTTCTCCCGAGGACATTTTATAAAATGTCTCTGGGAAAGGTGCCCTTTTCCGCTGCAAGTAGGTATGAATGAATGAAAGGCTGGAAATATTATTCATGTAAAAGTTTGTTGGGGTGAAGGACGGACAAATTGGGTAGACAGGTAATTAGCAAGTTTTGTTTCTTCAAAGGGAAATGTAAAATGTTCACAGAGTTTCGGCAATGCAGCACAGCAAAAGCAAGGTTGTCTGGTTCAAGTCAAGGTTATAGTACGCACTTTTGAACAAAAAGAACAGAGGACAAGTCAAATAAATATAAACTTTTAAATCTTCTTTTTAAAACACGTTACTTTGCTATTTGGAAATTACAAGTTAATTGGCATACAACTCTGCGATATTTTACAAGAGTCACGGAGCCTCTCTCACAATTTGCTTTTTCAATTCATTACAGGTAGGAAAACGAACAAGTGATTATCTAAATTGGAATGGACAATTACGTAAATAATGTTAGATACGCCTTGTCGTTTCATGAAACTCACTTTCGTTTAATATGGCTAGTTAAACAGTTTACTAAAATATTTTCCATTTAAAACTTATTATTAACATGAACATAGTTCTAGCAAGCCATTCTGCCACATCGTTGACACGTGTCGGCACAAGATTAGCAACGGCAAAACGATACTACTTGCACGGGCTACTACAAAAAAAAACTGACCTTGCTAGAAAAATGACCATTGACATTTGGAGCCATTTTTTATCACTCCCTCCACACATTCATATTTATCACTCTGTCTGTGTGATATGCCGATGAACAGATTAAAAAATATACAATTTTTCTCCGAGAACTGAACACGTCTTTTGACATTTGTACAAAAAAATGTAAACACATTTGACTTAAACTTGAAGGTTTACACAAAGCATAACTGTAAATCAAAAAAAGTGCACCGTCCTGCCATAATTTTTTTCCCGATTCCATTTTTAATTTGACAGGAAAGTGCAACATTTCTCTTATGTGTCCAAAAAACCGCCATCATCAATATTTCAGTTAACATGCCTATATTTTGCTCGAGGTGGCAAGTGGGAAAAAAGGAAGCCTACAAACCTCGTTTAAAAGTGAAACATTGCACCCAAAAAAAAGAATGACAACTGTGAGTTGTGTGGAAATGAGCATAAGCGAGAAAATATTATGGAAAGCTTCATGACTTATTCAGAAACAAAAAAAATCGTTATCAAATCGCACCGTCGTTTGTATTCCCGTCGTGTGGCTGCACAGTTTTTTTTTGTTGGGTGGACGTTAATTGGATTTTCCCAGTGAGTGTGTGTGTGTCACGGGCTGAAAATTGCAATGGGCTATTTACCACGCTTGCAGAGAGACTAACCACACTGGACTATATACATGGGTGAAAACGGAGTAGAAAAAAAATTGACTTTTTGTTTCAAGAAAAAGGAGGTGACATGAGATGACGTGACCTTCATCAATTATTGAAATGTGGTGGTGGTGTGGTGGTGATGAGCGATGGCGATGGGCTCGCATTTTTTTGTAACGGTCAAGTTAGCTTATTATTTACTTTTTACGTAGGTACATGCTAGAGAAATCGTACACCTTACACCACCACACAACCGTCCACCGTTAAATAACCGTTTCTGCTGCTGCTGCTGCGCTGCTAACTAGTACTTGCTGTGCTATGGCCTAGATTTTATTTTGGAGAAAATTGGAAGGTGCAAAATAATGCAATGTGGAAGTTTTATGTATCGTGACGTATACACGTCATTACAATATCCAAAAGAAATGCTAATAATAATAGGCTGACAAATATAGGTAGGTATGTGGGCGCATTGAATTCACATTATGGCTTGAATGACGGAATTTTCACTTTGTAAATAAATAAAACCGTTTGATTTGCTGCTGCGGTAGTGTCGGTGGTGGTGGCGGTGTCGACGATGTTGATGATTTATGATCGATTTCTGGTGGCGGAAAGGTTTATGTAGTGAGTGGCCGAGAAAACGGAGAAAAATATGGATTTTTTTTAGTCGAGAATAAAATAATTATTATTTGCTAACGATTTTTTTTATTTCAAGAGTAACATCATGAGTTACTGACCTTGATAAGAAACGTGATGCTCATTTTTTTGTTAGTTTTTGTTGTATGCATTAAGTACCTGACTTGACTATAAATGAGTTGTTGTGAAGTGGACGGAAATACAAAAAGGAATTATATGGCGGAGGTCTTTTGAAATGAAATTAGTATTTTGTTTCCAATTTTAGACTGGGAATGCAATATAATAGCTTGTTACAAAGTTCAATCTCTCAATTCACAACTCTAAATAGTTTTAAAAAAATGAACGGCCCAATTTCGTTTCGCTTTATGATGACTATGTTTACGCATTTGCATATTAATTTGTTCACGGTGATACAGGTTCATTAACATCACGCATCGTTGCTCATTCATTTTCTGTTTTCCCTTAAATATTTTATATTTTGACCATATATAATCTTTTCCCTTCCCTCAGGTACAATTTCCTAGTGTATCAACCGGTGTGCAACTCTGCACAATAAAATTATAAATTACACGTTTCCCTCCAGAAACCACCTCCCCTCCCCAGTCCATAATGCCCTCCGCATTAAAAGCACATGGTATTTATGTAAATTACAAGCATATTTGCACAGGATTTTCATTTTCATTCGCTTAAAAATTCACGCAGAGCAAATATTTGCCCGCGTCATGCTACTACACTGGCTTGTTGTTGTGTGTGTGCAAACTTATACTTATTCCATTATTCTATTTATAGTAATAAAAAGGGAAAATTTAAGAATTTTCATGCGTTTGGGGCGGTTACACCGTCACCACCACCGTCGTCGCCACCAGCTCTCTTTTCTCTTTCTTGTCCACAAAACAAACTAACCTGGTTACTTACTTAACAAAATAATGTACACAAAAATTCCATACGCACTTTTTTTTCCACCAAACCCAACTTACAACTTAATACAAAAAAATATTCTACTCCCACAACTACCTACCTTGTAGCAGTAGTAGCACAATAAAATATTACAGTACAATAATAACACATCATCATTGATCGGCCTATATTACCTCATGTATGCCTGTCGCGTATTTATTTTATGCCTCCATCCACTACTCTCCTCTAGTCTCCTGCTACTACACACAACAACAAACAAATTCAAATTTGATTGACTCCTCCATTTTCCTCCTCCACCTCCTCCAGTTTCGTTTCATGTGCTCTAGTGCGTACTACACAAACAGAGAAACGTTTTTCCACGTAGCACTCTCATTTCATTTCTAATGGCAAGTTCCAAGGTAAAAAGCCACTTGGCCAACAACAAGAGAAAGTCCGGACTTTTGGAGGAGCCAGAAAGTCAGTTTCAGTTCAGTAGCCATAAGAAGCCTATATAGATATCTCGTGTATGGACATAATATATATCTGGCTGTGTGTATCTATATACCCAACTATTGCATGCATTTATTATTATGGCTGCATATTGTGCCGATATCCCCATTCTTGCTTGTCCGTGTCCTTCCTGTTACTTTAGATATCCTTCTTCTTCGTTCCACTTATTTCCTTTTTCCGCTCACCATCACGATCATGATGATGATGATGACGATGATGAAAGAGCCCCGCGTGCATTACCTTTTTTTTCTTTTTGCTATTTTTTCAATCAATTGATTCTCCACCACCACCACCATCGCCGCCACTACTACTACCACCACTCTACTTTGTTTCCTTTTTTTTCTTTTTTTCGCTCTCTCTCCCGATCGATTCCGTGTGTTTCTCTTTGGCTTTATTGCAAAATCTGCATAAAATATATTATATGCGTGAGTAAATGCGTTTGTATATAGCATCATATTATTGTGCCGCTTATTAATATGATAGCACTGTGTGTATACAGAGAGTCGTACAAGTTGTGTGAGCGAAGCAGGTGAAAGCATCAGCAGAGAGAAGAGATATGATCGGTATAGGGTCGAGTTTTTTTTGTTTGTGTGAGTTATGACGTGTGCGACTACACCTTCATCGTCATCATCATCAGAAGTAGTAGTAGGAGCAGCAGCATGGATGGTCGTCGTCGTCGCAGAAGAAGAAGAAGAAGAGAAAGTGAGAGAAAATTTCAATCCAATTCACACACAAAAGAGGAGGAAGCCGAAGAGGAACGCACACGAAGGAATAAACACAAATCATCATGATGATCATCACCACCACCACCGCCACACACACCAACATCAGGTTTTCACGAAGAAGAAAGAAGGATGATGACGACAACGACGAGGACGATCCATAATAATCATATTCCAATATAGAGCTGCTCTCTTGCTATTGGAATTTTGGAATGGGAAAAAGAAAGTTTCCATAAGTTCATAAGGAGCACAACAATGAAGGAGAAATGAACCGAGTGAACCTTGCAAAGTCGTTACAAAAGGTTGTAGATAGGCGGCATGTGTGTGGAGAGAGAGGTATGGATGTATGTACATTATTTCCTTGCCAGGAAACTCCTCAAACCCAACGGATTTGAGCAGAAGAATGATAATCCATACGTATGAATCATAATGGGATTGGACACACAAAGCAGACATTAAATAGCTCTTGTTGTACAGGTTGTCTGTGTGTGTGTCTCTCTCTCTTTTCCTCGTTTGGCACCCTCCCGCTGTGTACCATGATGATATGGCAGCCTGGCAGGCAGGCCAAAAAGGATCATAACAATATATTCTTCGACTGTGCATTTTATTGTTTCTCCTTCTCGCTGCACGGGTGGGGCAACTAAAAACAAAAAAGGAGACGAAATATAATGGTTCACTTTTCTTCTTCCCAGAGAGAGAGATACATAGCTAAAAAGGGCACGTCTTTTTTCCATGCTCATCTCATCATCATCATGAAATGGGGTAGTGATTTCTTTGGAAAAAAAGCGCAGTTGATTCAATGCCCTTTTCTCTCTCTCTCTCCATTTCTTCTTCTTATTCTTCGTGGAAAGAAAACGCGGGGGACGGTTGGGAGAGAAAAATGGCTTGCAAGCTTGCATGTGTGTAGTAGTAGTATCATGAATGCATGCATAAGAAGTGAGGTTGTTGGTTAAAAGAGGTATATTATTATGCACGTCATGCGATATACCGTTTATTAGGCTCACCTTAGCCTAGAAAAAGCATTTCCGACGTGTACAAATAGTAGTGTAGTTGTTGTTCATGTTATGTTGTGTGTGGAGGAGTAGTCGTCCATAAGCAAAAGGCAGAAGAATGGTTATGGAAGTGGAACCAAAAAAAAAACTTTTTTTTTCCTGTCCCGTTAAAATCCACCTTGTTCCTAGATAACGTCAACATGAACAGTAAATAGGTAGCTATATTTATAGGCATTATAATATCAGGTACGAATGGACTTGGACAGGGAAAAGATATTATTAGGCTTGAATAATAGTAGCTTGGAAAGGTATTTTTTTTCTTCTGGTAGATAGTAGATAGCTGTTGTGTGTCGTGGGCATCAAACCATCCATCTATAAACGGCGAGAGAGAAGAAAGGTAGATATAGGACGCATGCAAGTTGATATAAAGTTGGTGTATGGCTATGCACATTATTATTGTGCGGTGCTGCTAATGGCTTGCGACAACGACAACTTGTACACAGTCACAGATAACTCTTCTGTCTCTCTCTCTGTGGTGGAACGTACAGAGCGGCTGCTTCTGAGGTGGGAAAACTAACTTAAATACCCAAAATGGCCTTAACTCAAAATTATTTACGCAAGCATTTCGCTTAAACGATTTATGCATTTTTTAAATATTCACTTTTACCGTTTTCCACCCCAAAACCACCCCTGTGGGGTGCGAAAGAATAAAAAATGTGAAGTAGATGTAAGTGGTGTGGTGGTGGTTGGGAGTTTTTGTGAGGTAAGAAGAACATTACAACAACTTTGTACATAATTTACTTGTGCACTTGTACGTTACTTCACTCTTCTTCTTCTTCTTTTTATCCTTTCCACTCTCACTCACTCCACACTCCTCCATTTTCACCTTCCCCTCCAAATCTGCCTACCTGCTTACATACTCACTCTCTCTCCTGTTATTATTATCCTCATCGCCAACATCCCATCCACATCGCGCAAACAAAGTCTACATAGCCCCAAGCCCTTTTTTCTTGCAAAGCAAACACACCGAACAGAACACATGATGATGTAAAACAATCTACAAAATTCACCTGATTCCTCCTCACAGCCACCACTACAAGAAGAAAGTCGCACACATAAAACACTTCATATTATTATTCATCATGTTATCAACATGCCAAGCATAAAAGCGTGTTTGTTTTCTCTCCCCGTGAAAAAGAATGCATGTTTGTCTGCATCCATATTACATGCATATACAGCATATTCATAATATGTATTTCTACAAATTTTTTTTACAAACTTTTGCCAAAAATACCCACACATGAAATGAAAACTGAATATTTTTTTGTAAAGTATAAGAACAACAGTAGGAGCAACAAAGCAAGAAAAAAAAACGAGTTGAGTGAACGAACAACAATAATATTATGTGTGTGTGTTGTGTAAATGTAGATATTATTTTTTGCATGCATCATGCATTCATTTCATAATAATAGCCAGATATAGAGTAAAGCTATCTGCACTATCTACTTGCAAAACTGTATAGTTTAGTTTTTTTTATCATACCAACACCATCAAGAAACCTGCCAATAAAATTTGTAGGTGTAACGTAACAGGAGCACACTACTTTACTTCACTTTTGCATGCATGGCTTGTGTGTGTGTGTGTGTGTGTATCTGCCTGCCTGCTTGCCTGCCAGCCTTTTCTTGGTATACCTGGCCGGGTTTTGCTCTAATGACCTAGTTTCTCATTACCTTTTCACAAGCTTGCTCTTTTACCTTGTGTCCTATTATTATACTTTTTGTTCTATATTCCCACTACATGCATGCACAATTGCCAGCTCTGACTATGTTTACCTACTCGGGTAATTATAATGTATTTACATTAATATCACTCATTCTACTTGAGAGTAGTGCTACTTTTATATAGTGAAAAAAATGTAGAATTACTCACCTTACCTGCCTTTTTTCATTCTTTTTTTTTATTCCGATTTGCATATAAATTCGTGCATTTCCTGGGAGTTAAAGACCTTCTCCTTTTCTGCCAACCTTACAGGCAAAAGTTTACAGTTTACCCTTAAAAAAGAGCTATACGAGCTTTGTAGTACGGTGGTGTAGTATGTGACTTGTCGCTCATAGTATTATTCTTTTCCGTATAAAATTATGAATGGTGAATAATTAAATAGCTTTTTGTCCTTGCTCGGCTTGAGCTGATCATGTTGCTGCTGCTGCTTCTGGTGACGAGGGAGGAAAAAAAGGTAACTGTGTATAAACTGAAGGCTTTTCTCCATTTCCTTGAGATTTGATGTCATGTCAAGAGAGTCCATGAGAGTGCATGCATGCATGCCAAAGCCAATTGCCCTTTACGAGAAAAAAGTACAGAGGAAGAAGAAGGGGAAAAAAGATGATGTGTTGATCTGAAGCTGCTTTATATAAAGATATGTGGATGTGTGTCTACTTACATTATTCAAGTAGGAGAGAGAGAGGGAAAAAGAGGCGTCATTTGTGCGTTCTGCGTGCGTGAGTTTTTACATAACTTTTGTTTTAATCTCCAAATATCTCCTTCGTCTTGTCATTTCATAAAAGTAATAATAATAATAATAATGCCAGCACCTATCACCTCTGTATTCTTTTTTTTTCTTCGGGTGAAGGAAAAAAAATGGGGTGACGCAAGAAGAAATGATAATAAAAGTAAAAGCGATGGCGATGAAGTAGGCTGTCTAGAGCAGTAGCAGTGTATGGTATTCTGCTGAGGAGAGAGAAAAGGAAGTATGGATGGATGAAGAAAAGAGAGTGAAAAGAGGATAAAACTACGGCTTTCGCTTACTTTCTTGCTGACTTTTTGCCTTTTTTGGTGGTTGGTTTTTGGTTGGTGGTGGTTGTGGCGGTGGTGAAGCGTGTGCCAGCCAAAAAAAAAGCTGCTGAGAGAGAAAAGTCCTTCAAATTATTTATGGGATAGAGATGTGTATGTGTAAGTACACATATATATATGTACGTTTATATTTTTTGGGCTTGGTGGTTGGGGTAGCGCGGCGGAGAAAGAATGAAAGATTTTATAGTTTTCCTCTCCTTCATTTCATTCCTCCCTTGTTTCTCCACTCACTCAGCAGCAGTGTATCGCGGCTTGGCTCCTTTACCGCATGCAGCTAACTCACCACCACACAAAACCCCAAAAAACTTGGGCAACATACATATAACCAGACAAAAAAGAGTGTTCTGAGATGCAGCACATCAGACCACAAGACAAAGGAAAACGAGGAGCAAAATGGAGAAATAATAATGATATTCATTGAAATTGAAAGAGTGATTCACCTTATCTCCAAAAATAGACGAGACGGGATGCAAGAAGAAGAGAAGATGTGTTGTTTATAGGACATCAAAATGTGTACAAGAAAACAATCATATCAAAACTGAACAACAATAAACATAAACAGACATACAGGGTCTCAGTTTTCTTAATTCAAAATAAATGTATGCCCATATAATGAATGCCTATTATTCTTGTCCGATGGTTACATGGGTTATACGAAGAGGAGAAAAAAAAGAATGGAAAAATAAGAAGGGAGAATAGAAGAATAAGAAGACGAAGAAAGGAGAAAAAAGGAAATAAGTAATAACGGTTTCCTTCTCTAATCCCTTTCCCAATGGGGTACGACCACCACCGCCGCCACAACCATAACCAAAAATAGAAAACAAGCAAGATATTGTTATGAAATAAACAGCAAAGAAGGAGAAAATAAACATTTTATGTTTTTCCCTCAATTCTCACCTCCTTTACGTAAATATCTTGTGTATGTGTGGGAAAGTCTACACAGGCATACAACTTGATTTTTATATGGAATGACCTCAAATGAACGGGGCGAAATGCTTCTGGTGGATATAGGATAATAAACATGTTTATTACTTTAAATTTAAAAGGGTACTACTTTCCATCATGATTAACTAGGTTTCCTAATATCCATTCCATGAAATAAAGAACGTTCATGTAAACTGTGGGCATTCCCTGCATTCCACAATCTGCGAACGAGACCACTCCCAGTTGGAACACTTTGTTGTGGAGGGGATGACTTGAGTCTATCGACACCTTTTTCATGAGAGGAGAGCCACCGTCCCCCAAACATTCCCCCTGACTTGCTTTACCTCCTCCACATACCTTTAAAGGAATAAATTTTTATATATTTTTTTATATTTGGCGACTAATTGCATATTAGTTTTAATTTAACTGTTTAAACTTGTTACTCGACTTCTATCCAGCACGTCTATGGTTCGCGAGTACACAAAATCGCAATCTCTTCTCGGCAAAATGTCCACGTACATTTGCAGCAAAATCTCTGACATTTTGTCAACCGGTCCGATATTCTCCCTGAGAACCCGACCCCATCCTGCAGTAAAGTATCTGTTGATCTTTATCCCATTTATGAGGAGTTCCCTGCGTGGGAGGCAGATGGGCTGGACCATTCCTAAATAATTTAACCCGTGCTACATTCTATTCCAAATTACTGCATGAGAAGG
The DNA here is from genome assembly GCA_004115045.4 of Sinella curviseta. Taxonomy (NCBI): domain Eukaryota; kingdom Metazoa; phylum Arthropoda; class Collembola; order Entomobryomorpha; family Entomobryidae; genus Sinella; species Sinella curviseta. The sequence continues at coordinate 72,116,929 of CM023199.3, forward strand.
CAAAAAGTTTTAGAAACCTATTTAAAAGTTTATATACATGTTTTACGTGAAAATTTGAGATCTTCGCTTAGTCTGACCAGAGCAATGTTATATTTGTGAGTAAACTTTTCGTAGTCGGAGTGAACGACAACATCGGCTATTTTGACGCGCTGTGGAATGAAGCACTCTTCATCTATGCACTCTTGAGTAGAGTTTCGGTTGTACTGGCCCACTATAATGGAATCACTGCGTAAACATAAATACATTACATTACATAAATGATTTTTAATTAATTATTATGTTAAGTGCAACTTACAAGACAAATGGTGCACTAATTTCTGTTACGCAATGAGCAGCTGTAAGGATATGTCGTTTTGATATAATCGTTCCCGAGCACCGGAAACCCGGCTCATCAGTTTCAACTAAAAAATTATTATATATGCACATTATGCACATTTTGAATCAATTAACTTAATGTACACATTATTGGTAGTTCTTACCGTTCCGTACGTAAACTTGAGCCATCCACGGATAAAAATGTTCAATATTCAGAGGCACGCCGCCAACGATCCTCTTTTCCCTTTTGACAGCACCCAATCCAGCCCCAATGCTGTCAATATGAGCAATTTCTTCGGGTGCTTGGGTCGCTATTGTAGATTTCTCCTTGTGTGTGCTTTGCTGTGGGGGAGTGGGTACATTTCCACACTCTTGGAAAGACGGAAGTAGATGCACATGGGGGTGTTTTGAGACATCCACAGAGTTTCCAGTGGAAAACTCGTTGACGTACTTGGATTCATTTTCCTCCCCTCCGCCTGCACCACCACTCAGGTCTGGAACTGGGACCCCATTTGAGTCAACAGTGTCCTCTAGAATCCACGAAGATGAGAGACTGTCGTTATTACTATTCTTGACAAAACGGTAGGATTGTACTCCCGGGGTAATGTGGTTTAGTATCCAGTCCATGAAATAAAAGACATTTGTGTCAATGGCAGGCCGGCCCTGAAAACCGCAAGTGTCAACTGGATGACCCCCCGCGGAAACGATACCAAACTGGAATACACGTTCCACCTTTCCTTGTTCCAGATCTGGAACAACGAGAGCTTTTACAATGGGACCTCCGCTATCACCGTTGCAGCTGGCTCGGCCAGTGTTGCCTCCTGTGCATATCCTGTCGGCTTTGAGTCTTCCGTAAATCCGCAAGTGGAACTTGTCACAAAAGGAGCGCGGCTGAAGGTCGAATTGGACTTGCTTCAACATTTCAGATAGAAATATTCCAGGATTTGCGTATTTGTTCGTGGAGCCCCAGCCAAGACCCGTCATTTTTAGGTCACTCCAGTATTCCAAGAGACGACCCGTGAATGGTAGGCAAATTGGACGGGCGTTTGCGTTGACTTTAATTGGCTTCCGTAAATATATCAAGGCAATATCTACAAATACAAGATATATTGCATATCCATCTATCTTTTGTGCTCATTTCAGAAGCGTACCGTGATTGAGGTTCCCTTCACTGTACTCATCATGCACCTCGACGTCATCAATATCCCTGATAAGCGCTCTGGAACAGTCTTCCCCGGGATCTGAAGTTTTACAAAACCTGACTTTTCGCCTATCCACGTTTCCAACAACCACCACGTCCATTATGGTTCCGGGTGTCAGGCGAGTCAGGCAGTGAGCAGCGGTCAGTATGGTGCTGTTTGAAATCAGCGTTCCGGCACAGTGAAAAGAATGCTCGCCGCTGGTAACTGAAATTCAAGCTTGCTGATTTAAAACAGAAATTAAATAAAGTTTTTATTAATTAGACCAGTTAAAACGCTACCATTGAAAAGATACAACTGGACCATCCAAGGGTGTCTCTGAGGAGGCACGGTTTTCCCTCCGATAATCCGTTTCTTTCGCGATATCTCATCAACTCCTCCAGTGTCTTGCCCCATGATCTCATCAACAATTGCTTCCACCTGATCGTCCTTCTCCTTATCATACTCGTCCAGTATGGCCGGAAAGCCGCACTCGGACAAGGGCGACAAGAACTTGTAATTGGGATGCGTCACAATCATTTCTGCGGTCATTGGCGAATCCCACCCTATATCCAACAAGGGATCCGCTGCAATTTCCGACTTTGGCCCGTCCCCTGACACACGAACAATCCCGCCCGCAAGATCATGTTCAGGAATCGCTTGCCAGCTTCCGGATGGTGAAAGTATGGAAGGATCGATTAACGGTATGGCAATATTTGTGGGAGGGGTCGTGGTGCTCCCATTTACATTAGCACAAATAATATCTTCAATTAAAAGTATCAATGCGAACAAAATAATAATCAGTTTTGCCATTTTATTGGGTTTGTGGGAAACAAAATACAAATGAAAATTAATCTACATTAGCAGACATCCATATCGCCAGTTTTCTTTGTACTCAAATTCCTATTATATCAGTGTTTTTAACAAAAGGTCCATTGTGCAAGGTCTTCAAGGCCATACCAGATTTCATTTTAAAACGGGACAATGCCTTGGCAGGCTTCAATGGGAGCTGCTGGTAAACATGCAAAAATCTCTCCGACCCTGACTGAGTTACTTTGTGTATTAAAAGTGCCCATATACCACTATAGCACATATAAATGCAAAAATAAGAAATCTCATCTTGTTTTACTCATTTTTTTGACTAGTTTGGAAACTTGAAGCAGCAGAAATCGCCATGCGCCAGACACGGTTTAAAGCTCGTCATACAAGTAATCTTCATCCATTCAACATTTTTTAATAAAATCCAGCTCATCCATTTTTAATCCTCATTCGCATGTTGACGACGTTAGCAGTACACACTTGCCAGTAGTGTTGACTGGCGGACACTGGGCAGGACAGCAATTCATATTTTTGTTTGTCATTATCATCATCACGATATGTTTAGTTCTAGTTCGATCAACACAGTAGCAAGCAAGCAAACAATAATATCATGTATTTTCATTTTTATGCTCGTAATTTCCCCCATTTTATTCTGAACGTTCACAAACAAATAATATTATGTTGATCGTGTTATTCGAGTTAATTTTGTTTACTGGTCATCATCATCCCTCCTCTAAACAAACACAACTATTATTATTCAACCAATACATGAAAAAATGGAAAGTAAAATAAAAATAAATAAAAGTAAGTATGAATAAATGAGAATATAAATGAATAATAAATAAAACCATTTCTCGTTTCTCTCTCTCCCTCTTCCCCTCCCTCCCTCTCTCTCCACTTTACTGACTGCTGCTGCTTCTGTTGCGGCTCATCATCACAAGCTATAAATAAAACTTTTTTTTTATTATAATAAAAACTAAGCCCGAAAAAAATGTATTATCCGAAACTTATATATTCGCTTAGAATATCATCATATCATCATTATTTTTACCCACTTGCTCACCACGAGCGAAGCGAATCGGGTTACATATTTAATGTATTTATTTTTTTCTCCATTTATTATTTTTTTTTTGCTGGGCACACACAACAGTACACAATGTCACTAGAGATTTGAGTTTATTTAGCGAGAAAAATAGGAACGATGAACACATTTTGTGGTGGTATAAATAGCCATATTATTATTTACCTGCGTTGCTGGATACCCTTTTCTCTTTTCCATCCATCCATTCATATATAGATTTCTCTGTCGAGAGCTCTGCAGCAAGAAAATAAAAAAACCTGCTTTTTCTCCAACTCAAATGGATTTGGATTAGATTCGCAAAGCTGTAGAGAGAGAGAGAGAGGGAAAGCGAGATAGAAAAAAATAGTGCTCTTCTCTTTCAATTCAGTTCACAGAGTCTACGTACACATGATTATTATATAGAAAAAAAATTTCTGCATTTTGCACGTGTTTCCCTGTGCATTTTTTCTCAGTGCTTGAGAGCTGAAGAGACGAAAGCAAGCTACTTTATGGTTTATATAAATGAGACGACACGGTGTGACCCCATGCTGGGCGCACCGGTGGTGCCAATGCGAAAATGTGTGTCCTCTCCTCTCTCGCCACTTTTCCCATTCATTTCCACCAAAAAACGTTGTCGATACTGTCACCAGCCTGCCTTTCTCTCTATATCTATGTAGCATTCGTTATTTTGTACCGTTTACTCCGCACAGTTCAAATCGCAATTCACCTGCGATACTATATATACGACGGAGAGAGAGAGAGGTCTGCTGGTCTCTCTGTGACAAAAGCCATCATGACTACTCGCTATTGACATGATTCATATGACTCGAGAGAAACCAAAAAGCAAATCAGGTAGGTAGGGAAGAGGAAAAGTGAAAAAAAGCAGAGAGAGTAGTGGAGAGAGAGAGAAGAGTGACGATATTACTTATTGAATAGAGTTCATGCACTTTACTGGTATTACCATCATCGTCATCATGATCATCATCATGACCGGAAGAATGATAGGCTTGTTTCCGCAGCATAAAATAAAAAAAGTAAATAAATGCTTATTCTGCTCCTACTCCGACAACTCGAGAGTCGGGAAGCAGCCAGAGAGAGGGAGAAAAAAAACAAATAAATAAATAGCAGCTGCCTACTTTTTTACGGTAGTTTTCACCACACTGCTCTGATTTTTTTACTTATTGCCTTCCTACCTCTTCTGCTGCCCTGCTGCTGCAGTCCCCATTATATTTCCACCTCCGCCACCACCACCACCACCACCACCGAGAGATGTAAATAGTAAATAAACAGGCGTTCGTTCAGACAGGTCAGGTAGCAGCAGCAGCAGCAGCGCGTAATAATAATAACCATATAATATCTCATTTCTATTCATTGGAAAAAAAACGTCAGAATTGAATGTCCACTTGTCAACCTTTATGTTTATTTGTGTACCTGCCTGCCTCCCTCCCACTTTCTATAAAGCAAACATTCCATTAGCCCGCTTATATTTTTTTCGCATTGTTTGCTCACTCGTGCCTTCTTCGTCTTATGTAATAATAATGCAGAGAATGAAAATTGAAATGGATATGGACTCTCTCTCTCTCTTTCTCTGAAAAAAAAATCTGCTACTGCTGCTGCTGTTGTTGTTATTAAATGTATGTTAATGGTCCAAAGTGGACAGATAATTCTTCATGACATTCCTCCTCTCCTGTCCTCCTGTCGTGTTATACTTGCCTGGCGATCCAAAGAAAACAAAATTTATGTGTGCCAAGAGAGAGAGAGAGAGTGAGCCTCGTCGGATAACAAATACGTATAGAATGCAATACCAACACTTAGCAATACATTATTATAATATTATGAAAAAAATCTACACAATGACAACTTGTGCTCCCGTTCCCATCTGGGAATCTTTCTGCGATAGGAAAAAAAAGTGGAGTCATCATCATCAACATCATCGCCATCGTCATCCCAAATGTTTTCTGAGAATAAAAAAGTGAAAGTATGCAAGCAAGTCAGCATGCATGTAAAAAAAGAAGGTAAAGTGGTCGTCCTCCTCTCGTATCATCATCGTCACAGTCACAACACACACATTATACTCACAAAACCAGGAAGTATTAGATTGAAAAGTATGTAACAGCAGCATAGCAGCAGCAAACCAACGCAGCGAGTCATCATCAGAGTCAACCAGGCCAGCAGGCTGCTGTGAAAAAAAAAGAGTGGAGAAAGAAGAGTTGGTTGACACACGTCGCGTTGTCGACGTCGTCGTCGTCGTCGCCGTCCTTCTCTCTACTCATTCATGGTGCTAGTTTAGCGGTGTTGGTGGTGGTGGTGTCGTGTGCCTTTTTTCCAGAGAAAAAAAAGAAGGATGATGATAGGATGATAATGATGATCATAATATTCACTTTCCCTATATGTAATACATAACGTTATATACACTGGATATAGAGGCAAAAAGAAAAGGAAAAGTGAAATGATGATACACTTTTTTTCCACTTAAACTTACTTCCTTACTTTTTCTTTCTCGCGAATTGTTGTAGGAGTACTGGTAGTAGTTGTTGTTGTTGTAAAACTGGAGAAAATGACGACACTCTGTGTTGTTGTGTGAGTGTGTGTGTGTGTGGAAAAAAAACTTTATTTTCTACAACAACTACTACTTTGTAGTACTTAGGTACGCTGGTGGAAAAGTTGAGTGGTGGTATTTACTACACATACAACTGACTGTTGTGTTGTGTGTGAGAGGAGGAAAATGGGTTATATAAGTAGAATGCATGGAATATGTTATGTAGGCGGTTGGTATGTGTTTTTCCGGGAGTCTCAGGGGCTATCTCATAATACTTTCATTGGCAACTGTCCTGATTTACTGGCAGACAAGCATGGGACACGAGAGACTTACTGCTACACAACTGCTCCTGTTGAAAAAAATAAAATAAAATATGCAATAATGCGTTCTTCTCTGCTCCTCATGCCATTTTACCTCTTCTAATAATGCACGTAGCAGTTTCCCCCATTAAACTGGTACACATTTCTAGAGCATTTAATAAAAAAAGGCTAATTTCTCTCCAGTTTTTTTTCTTCTTTTACACTCCTGCTCCTATACTATATCATCATCAGCACATGAATTTATGTATACATCATCGCCATCATCATCATCATCGCTGCTGTTGCCTTCATTGTCCTCCTCTGTTTCTCCCTATATATTTTTTAACAATAAAGATGGATATCTCTCCTCTGCCACCACAGCACAGAAGAGAGAGAGAGAGGGTACACGGAAGCAGCTCTCCGGCCTGTTGAAATAAAAACTGAAAGTGGAGGAGGAAGAGAAGAGTCCTCCGATGAATGTATACTGCCGCCTGCACTTTACCAGTTTTTTTTCCTCTCTTCTATTATTTTCACATTTCACAAGTTTGTTGGACGACATACCACACCATCATCGTCATCATCATCGTGAAACCCCACCACCACCGCACCGCCGACAAAACGACAGCAAAATAAACAGGAATGAAAAAGGAAGAGCCTCCAGCGATATTGGTTGGGAAAAAGGGTACCACTTCTCTCTCTCTCTCTCTCTCTCTTCGTCTGTCGCTACAATAATATCAGTCGAGTGTATCAGTTTTATTTTATCCAGTAGTAGCTCAACAGCCGGGCAGGCAGTAGTTTTTAGATCCACCAGGAAAACTATCTCCACACCAAACGACGACGACGTGGCAATAGCAATCTATTTTATTTTACAAGAACAACCGTCCACCAAAAAAAAACCGGTAGAAATGATGGTGAATGATAATAGTGAGTTATGTGGATTCGTTGGTTGGTCGTCGAGAAAAAAAAATGCTGGACAAGCGGTAACATAAAGCGGACAAAACAGAAGAGAGCACACAGGAAACTCTCTATGCTTTTTTTGCAACTTCTTCTTTTATAATACAAAACACTCTCTCTCCCACTCTCTCTCCCTTTTGTCTGAATGTGTGGAAAAATGGAAATTGTTCCTTTTTTTATTTATATTTTACAATGGGACTACCAATCTAAAATAACTGACTGACTTGAAAAAATATAAAACACTAACTGCTGATGACATACTACAAGCTTTTGCTAATATACACTCTTGTTCTGTGACCGCAGCAGCCGTTTGGTGGTTGGTTGGTGGTGGCAAGAAAAAAATATATACATATATTGTAAAAAAAAGTGAAGACGAATAAAGGAAACCGTTTTTACCAAAATCAACCAAAAGCCTTCACGCAAAGTTTATTTTCTTTCTCTTCTGACACGACTGCTGCTGCCGCTGCTTCTTTCTTCTTCTTCTTAGCCAAAATGCATTTTTTTTCTTCTTCCTTACATGTAGAGTATGTAATATTGCAGCGTCACTAGTGTCACCACTTTTCCAGCTATTTTGCATTGCATATCATTATCATCTTATCATACTGCATAATGTAATATTATCTAATGCTATTCCCCCTGCCATTCCACACGCACGCAAGAAAAAAGGACGAGGAGAGTGATACTCTCAACTCTCTCTCTCTCTGTATTATTATTATTTTTTCTTTCTTTCGTGGGACAAAACTGTTGGAATATTATTATTATGAAATGGATGATATTTTACTATGAGATGGGAGAGCATCCAAGCTGTCTTTTTTTCTCTCTTTTTCTTGTCTCCTCCTCAAGAAAAGGACGACGACTAGGACGAGGTCGGTTCTCTCTCTCTCTGGTAGGGAAAAACTATGCACCAAGTAATAGTTTGTTATAAAATCTACCATTCCGGTCTAGTCTGGTATTGCTCTAGTCGTCCTCGTCTGCTGCTGCTCCTCTGCTCGTCGCTCCTACAACAACAGGAAGAAAGTGAGTTGGAGTGAGTGACGTTCCTCCAGTATACTTTGCTAGCGAGTAGTAGAGCACACACAAAATAAACTTTTTAGTGTGGTTATGTATACACACATACATGCTTCAGCTCCTCCATTCCTCCAAACCAAAGGAAAAAGCTGAAATGCCTCCAGCACATTCCAAAACCATCCAGCCAGCAGCATTTAGAGACGGAGAGCCCCAAAAAGTAACAACAGCCCCAACTGCAAAAGCTGCTCGAGTTGCTGCTGCTGCTGCACTGCCTTGGAAAAAAACGACTGGTCTCGCAGCAAACTCTCCTTTACTCTTGCTGAGTGCTCTGAACTGAAAGGGTTGCTTGTTGTCGGTCTCGGGAAGAAAGTGGGAGCAACGTGCTACATCAAGTCCAGTGCAGTCCGTGTAGTCCAGTCCAAACCACCACCCGTTTTTTTTCTTCACTCCATACAAAGCAGGTAAGGTGGTTGCTCTTCTTCTTTCACACAGTAAGGGAAAAAAGTAAGCAAGTCGGTAAATATACGAGAGAATGAGAGAGAGATAGAAAAAAATATCAAACATTTTTTTTCTTTCTCTCTTCGTCTTTTTTTCTCACATGATTCCTTTTGCCAGTCGGTCAGTCAGTGAGATTGTGACTGGAAACAAATGTGCACAAAAAATCTGGAAAAAATAAATATATATATAAAACGGTGAGTAGTGAAAGACGAGAGTAGTGGCAGTATCATCAGTATCTCTTTTTGTATCAGTATCGCTATCTCTTTCTTCTCCTTTTTCTGCTTACTTTACTACTCCCTTTCCCATCCTTCCTCCTTCTTCTTCTTCTTACTGACCAGTACTCACAAGTCAGCCTTTTTTCTCTTGATCATCCATAAAAAAATCTGATACATCTTTTCTTCATTGAATACATACCACTTTGTTCACTACTACCCGTCCGAGAAAATACTTGCTACTTACTTTTCTCTCTCTCTTTCTCCCACTCTGTCTTTTTTGTGAGTTATGAATAATTTTTTTCCTCCTTCTTCTTCTCTTCTTCTTTCGAAACTGGAACAGGCAGACACACAGGGTCATTTCCTCCGCCTCTTTGTTCACCTTTCCTGTGGTGCGGTGCTGCTTGCTTGCTGCTGTGCAATCAGAAGAGAAACCGGAGAGAGAGAGAGAAAGCTCTGAAAAAAAACTACATACATTCTACTTACTAGAGAAGGCATAGGAGAGGGAAAGTAAGAAAAAAAATCTCTCTCTTCGTGAATGATGGTGGTGGTGAGTAGTAGGAGAGTGAGTGGATAAAGTGAAATGTGAACGAAAAAAAATATATAAAAATATAGGTGGTAGTAATACCTACTACCTTACCTCCCCAACAAAAAGGACCTTTATTCGGATTCTTGGACAAAAAGTGAACTATGTTGTTCTTGTATTCTTCTATACCTTGACTCCTTGTACACTTACACACACACACACACCACAACTTGTTATTTTTAGTGAAAGCAGTGTTTTCTTTCACCAGAACGCGAGAGAGAGAGAGAAAGAAAAACTAGGTGAAATTTTTTTCATACCGGAAGTGAAAAGGAGAAATAGAAAAGTTTCTCGAAATCATCGTTATCATCATCACATCGTGTGATCATGATCATCATCTGTATTATCCGGTAGAGCTTCCTTGTGGCTTAATATTTTGTACTACTACAACATACTACTTACAACAACTTGCGTAAATAAGTGTTATCATTACTCAACTCTCTCAACTATTAGCTTGCTAATTTTTTTCTACACGACTACATAAATATATATCAAATGACAAAAAAAGTATATTATAAAGTAATAATAATAGTACAATAACTCAATTTATTTTATGGGGGAAAAAGATTCCAGTTTTTTTTCTCTTTCAAGTGCAAATCTAATTTTCCCCAATGATGACCATGAAAAATAAAGAACCGACGATATGAAGATGATTATGAAACAAGGAGTGCAAGATTAACGACCACTTTCCTTTCATAAATCACCACAATACTGAAAAAAACGGTTTTATATGGCTTTTTTCTCTCTCCTGTGAACTGTTTGGGGGAAAATGTAAAAATGCGTGTTTTTCGTGTAGTGCCGAGTGTGACTGACTATGAGTGAGTGAAAATACTATGCTCTCGCTCTGATGACAATGAAAAGGAGCAGCTTGCATGTCAAAACGTATTACAATTTATTTTTTATTTCTTGAAGGAAAGCCAAGGAAAAGTACCTTATGAAAAAATATGTATATGGTCAAATGGTCAAATCTTTTTTTTCTTCAAGTGTATAATTTGCTTCTACTTTCTTCTACCTAACCTATTTAGTTTCCAGCGACAGAGTTTGCTTTCCCGATGAATCCCTACACAAAAAAAAATCAAAGAGAACAAAAAATAAATCTATATAGGAAAACATAAAGTGATGTGTTTTCTTCTTCCCCATTCATTTACAACAACAAAAACTTAATCAAGGTTGTTGCTGCCATTTTCATTAAAAACCCGGTAATAATTCGGTAGAGAAAAGGAAGGAGGGTCTTTTTTGTTTGTTTTGTTTGTTCCACCCATCATGACATGAGAAAAGAAAAAGAAAAAAAAAAATGGATGAAGGCTAAAAAAGCGATAAAATGCGGATGATGATCACTTGACTTCGGCAGGTTTCTTTATTTTTTCTTTCAAAACATGACGACGATATGATGATGGTCAATAGTGATGCTTGAGGATATTTGCAGTACTTTCTCTTCTTCTCTTTTGAAAGGGAACAATGAAATGCGTGCGTGGTAAAAAAGGACACGTACACAAAAAAAAAGTGATTTGTGGTTTTACGCAGAATAGTATAGAGTTGTGGTCAGTTTATATATATATTTTTTTTGTGGCGGAGTAACTTTATTATGATTTTGGAGTTGCAGCAATTGGTCATTGGTCAACATGATGATGGTCGTGCTGAAACTGAACATGGTTATTTTTTGAAAAAGAAAGGTGATTTGGATAAGGTGCAGCAGCAAAAGCAAAGGTATTTGTCCTGTAATTCGCAGCTGCCTTTACGACGACGTTCACTACTACGTGACGATGACAAGAGGGAGAAAAGGCCGTTGAAAAGGTGGGTTGAAAAGACGGACTCGGAATCATTTTATCGGGCTCATCTTTTTCATCATCGTTATCATCAGTGGGGTGGCGGTTGGGATGATCGTGATCACCAACACGAGAATAATGAAGATCACGATTATAGAAAAGACTACAACAACTACATCATCTTCACATCTACTACGAACAAGATCAGCAGCACGAAATCCTGTTACTCCCACGACAAACACAATAGTCAGTTAGTAGGAGGGGGATTTGGAGTGTTGTTCATGTTGTCTTTGTTATTGTTGCCTCCAGCATCAGTGGTGGTGGAGGCGGTTGTTGTGGTGGCAGTGTTTGTTGTTGGTGTAAACATTCAGCGCTCTGCTCTCGTTGCAGCAAGTGGACAGGGTGAAGAACAAAGCCTGCTAGTGGTTTCCTGACGCCAGTGAAAGTGAAAAAAAGAGAAAGGAAGAAGAAAGGGTTACATTAAAACTTGACTTGTTTTTGATGATGAGGATGATGGTGATGATGACGGGATGGATGCTGTTGATATGATCTGTGTAGAGTGAGAGGATAGAGATAGATGTTTTTTTTATTTCCTTCTCTGAAACAAAAGCAGCAAAACTCTCCTCCCGGTTTTGTTTACACGTTACACACACAACAAGAGTAGTAGTAATAATAATAATAAAATGTTTGCGGCAGCAATAATGATTGTAAATAAAAATTGGGTGAGCGGATGAAACTGAACAGTGGATTTTTTTTGTATGCTTTGAAAATCAACAAAGACCAGTAAAGCATAAAGGCTGAATAGCCGCGCGGTGCGGTTGTGAAAACGTTAGCGTTGATGACTTCCGGTTGGTTGGTTGATCATCATGAGCAGCAGCGGTCAGAAACTATGTTTGACTATGATTGCTATTACTGCTACTAGTTTGATGGCTCTGGTGAACTGGATATGTTTACATTGACCGATGGTGACCTATTATTATTATGAGCCAACTCTGAATGAACGGTTATGATTTTCTAAATAAAATGAAACTCGAGTTCCGGTCGTGGAGCAAATCATGCAAACATTTTGTGGAAGCAATAAAGTAATTTTTGTGTAAATTTTCTGCGGACCGGCAAAAAGGGAAAGTAAACAAGAGAGGGAGATAGAGAGAGAGAAAGTTTTACTACTTTCACCAATGTCAATTTGCTACTAGTGTTCTGTGTATACACATACCTACATATATTATGACCGTAAAGTAATTAGCCTTTATTCATACGATACAATTAATATAATTACCCAGTAATTGAGGCACGTCTATAGTGAAGTATATAAGTAGGGAATAGGGTAACGTTGGATAAATTGGAAAGTCGTAATAAAAAGGAAATCGCATGTGGGAGAGATTAGGCAGAAGCAGAAGGGCAGCTGGAGTCAACATCATCTCGATCACGACCACACATGCACCTGCTGAAACACTCTGGCGTTGTCGTCGTCTTCGTCGTCGCTGTTGTTGAGCGGGTGACGTTGTGGTTGTTGGTGTCGTTTTTGCTGCTAATCTGGACAAAGCAGGGGGAGCAGCAGGAACAGAGCAGGAAGGAGGAAGAAGACCAGAGGTGGAAGCTATTATTGAGGTGCTTGGGGAGGAAGAAAGTCCTTCTCAGGCAGAAGAGTCTTTTTTACCATCGACATCCTCGCTACTACTCTTCACAGCAAAAGGACCCGGGCCGGGAGGAGACCCGTCGGCTACTGGTAGTAGTAGTGGAGGAGGAGGATTCTTTTCTTCTTCGGGAGGAGAAGGAGGAGGACTCGGTGGAGGTGACGGAGGAGGCGGTAGTAGTGACCCTTGTAGAAATTGGAGACGCCAAAGGAACAATTTTGGTTGTGGGAACAGCAGCAGTAGCAGAAAGAGGAACGCCGACAAAAAGGATTCAAGGTGGAGAAGCAACGGACAGCCAATAATGATTGACGTGTTTGGCTGTGTCAAGGCACTGGTGAGTTAAATTAACCCATTTTCTTTTACAAAATATTGAAATATTGGTACTTGAATGTAAAATTATAAGGGTACGTATGAGAAGGAATATTATGTGTCCGATTATATATATGTGCCATTTCAAAACTTCATCTTGTAGGTCAAGCTTGAGAGCATCTGCATAGACAACAACGTGTTCAGACTCCACTACAAAGTCACCGTTATCATCCTCATCAGCTTCTCCATTCTCGTCAACTCCAGACAGTACTTTGGCGATCCCATTGACTGCACTAGGTGCGTTGCATTTCACGTTATATCTTTGCATATTATCATTCCATTTTGTACAATGTGTACTATTCCGTTTGCTAGTCCACCGGATTTGGAGCGCGTGATTGATAACTACTGCTGGATGCATAGTTACGTGACAATTGGCGAAGAGGGTGATGGTAAGCTATTGCTCATACTCGTTTCTTTTCTTATCGTAACAGAATATGCTATATAAAGTTATATCATATATCATAACGCATCATAATCCTCAGCATAAAATTTGTTTGAATTGTTGCAGCTTTGGAGTTGGAAACGCCGTTCCCGGGAATCCGGCCGAAGGCGCAAGGTGACCGGGAGAATTACCAGCGGTACTACCAATGGGTCGGTTTCTACATCATATTCCAAGCGTGTGCATTCTTCCTGCCGCGCTATCTCTGGAGATACTGTTGGGAGGAGGGGCGGATGAAGGCCCTGGTGTCCAATCTTCAATCGCCCATCCACACGGATTTGGAGAGTGTGAAAATCCGACAACGGCTCATTGTCGACTACCTGTACAGCAACGTGGGGGCGCACCAGTGCTACGCGATGAAGTTCTTCATGTGTGAATTCCTCAACTTTATCAATGTGACAATTCAAATACTCCTTACAGACGCTTTCCTAGGCTATGAATTTTCTACTTACGGTAATGAAGTGTTCACAGTGTGGCGCATCTCGGAGGAGTTGCCCGAGAATAGGAGAGATCCTATGTCACGTATTTTTCCGAAAGTTGCTCAATGCACATTTAAGACTTTTGGTCATGGCGGGAGAGTGAGTGAGTTCCATTCCGTCTGTGTTCTGCCCGTTAATATTCTCAATGAGAAAATCTTCATTGTGCTCTGGTAAGTTTTTTTATACCTCTACCTAAACTAGATTCCCTCAAATTACAAAACTAATTTCCACCACCCACCCACACACCCAATTACCTGGAACATTGAACACGACAACCGCACACGATAATCATAATGATCATGTAAACTATTTGCACTTTTCCCCGTATCACCATTATTACTACATCCTATACCTGGCAGTTTTCCCTGTAAATTAGCATACGTATTTACGTATAAATATTTCTTTCCTGTCGCATTTCCCACTAATCCCACTTTTTTTATAACATTAATTTCCATTTCAATGCGGCGTGACATGCACCACCACCACCGCCGCCACCACCACCACCGCCACACTTGACATGCTGTCACTTTTCTCTCAAAGATCCGCATCCATTTAAACCAGCGGAAAGAAGAGAGAGAGAGAGAGAGAGAGAGAAAGGGAAAGCAACAGCTTTTTACCCCTACAAACCCATTCTACTTTCTCTCCTCTGCCTCCGCTGCTGATCATTTTCCAGACATGTTTTTAGGCAACCACGCGGCGGCCGGTCTCTCAGCTTCTCAGCTCATATAGTCCAACTAATAATTAATATTGAATTACCATCGAGGCAAGTTTCACTAGAAGCAAAGAACTTTGGAATAGGAAAGAAAAACGTAGCTACTATTTTAGCGAGAAAAGCGAACAAGCACGTGTCTTCCAGAGAGAGAGAGTCCGGTTTATTCTCTATCATATAATGACCTACCTGACTTATCATTTGTCTCTAAATAAACTTGTACTCTTTGTGCTCTGCTGCTGATGCTTTCCCCTTTTTTAAGTGGAGGATTAAAAATGTAATAAGCTTTTTAAGGAGCATCATCAATATGAATTATTTCTCCGGTTTGGAGGAGAAAGGCGTGTGTGCCTAAAGGGATGATGCATGGTTTATTACAATTTTTTCTCGCCTAGTCCAAAAAAAGCAGGAGCAGAGAACCAAAATTGGATGCTTAATAAAAGCAGAACGTGAACACCGACGATGACGACGACTTTGGACATGCATGGCATGGACAACAAAGTAGTTTAGTTTTTTTTTTGCAGCGCGAGCCCACTGACTCATTTCCATTGTATGTGTCTATGTAAGTTTTTTTTATTGTACCTATTTTTTGTGCCGGACAAGAGGAAGGTTATTTATAAGGTGATACTAGTTCCATCCAGGAAATCCATATGTATTTAGGCCAAAAAAAGTAAAGTGTAGCTGGACATGAACACACACACACAAAACACATTATAAAAGCTTACTATATGGAATCGTCGTCGGTTTTTTTTTCTTTCTTTCTCTCTCTCTCTTTCTAGCAGCCCATGTGTGATGTGTTGCTGTTTTATTGTGTGTCTGCCTGTGTGTGAATTGAGTTAAGCAATTCATCCTACTTTTTTTAGCTGCATTGCTGCTTGCTCTCTGAAATTGGCATAGCACACCACTACACCACCACCACTCACTCTCGCACTTGTACTTAGTTAAGCCATGAAACAACAACAATAATAAAATATGCCATGCCATTTGTTGTGGAGCAGCAGAGGGAAAAAAAGTGAGCATGTGAAGAAGAACAAGCTGTAGTAAAGAAGGGAAGCTCCATTCAGTTCATGAAAAAATTACGAGCTATATCGATTACGAATATTATATTATCCGATTACGCTCTCTCTCTCTCTCTCTCTCTTCGCACTACTCCTCACTCTCTGAAATTTTACTGACCATGGCCATATGTACATGGTGAGTGGACACTGTGCGCTGGACATTCTTGTCCAGCAAAAAAAAGTATATGAAGCGCCGTGGCTCATGAAAACTGTGAGGTTTCTGGAAGATGATTTTATGATGATGATGATTATGTGATCTTTAGGGCAGTACTGAATGAATTGAATTGTATAAAAATATGCGCACAGGTAATGATATTAAAATAATTGCCACTATGCAATTAACACACGGTAAAATGATTAGTTTAATTAATGTCCACTGAAATGGGGATAATTTAATATGTCAGATAAAAAACTGTGGACAATATTCACACGAGATAAAAAGTGTACAACCAAACAAGAAGACGTACAGTCAGCAACTAAGAGCCACTCGTCAAGTAAAGGCCAAGTCGGCTCCTCTCTTCATACTTCTCACATACAATACATAGCTTTCATTTAGGTATATATTATGACTTCTCAAGACTCATAAACATACATAGGTATTCATTTATCATTTTAGTTAATATTCCATAATAAGTACATCAAGTCAGTTACAATATTTGAAGACAACACATTTTACATACGACCATCTCAATACCGTTCTGAAGGAACGAACACACCCCCCGTAAAACACGGTTTTACAATGTGAATTTAAAAGGTTACACAAGGAATAGGGTAGAGTGGACGAGATCAGGGCACCCCCGTCACCGCCGCACTCCTAGGTCAAAGGTAGAGAACACGAGATCAGGGCATCCCCGTCACCGCATCTTCCTGGTCAGGAATAAGGTAGGAGCCTGGTCATGAAATCACGAGTTACCCCCGCAACCACAACCAGATCTTGTCATGAGGTAAAATAGGAGTAACCTATAATTGAAAATTACACAATTGAAATGAATTTATTGCTCATTGTTATACAGAATAGGGGTTAATTTAACAATTGGTCGTTTCAATTCTCCTGAAGATGTCTTCACAGTGACAACACGTACTAGCTTATCGTCACCACTGCTGTGTAGCTTAACAACTCTCCCCATCCTCCATTTCATGGGAGGTAAATTATCATCGTTAATGATCACAAGATCACCGACACAAATATTATCACGTTTACACTTCCACTTGAATCGTTGCTGAAGAGTTGACAGGTACTCAACACTCCATCTTTTCCAAAAATGCTGGAAGCACTGTTGTGTGTACTCCCAACGAGACAATCTGTTCATTTTTACTTCTGTGATGTCTTGCTGTGGGATGGCTGTGAGGGCATGTCCAACTAAAAAATGTCCAGGAGTTAACACGTCGTAGTCTTCAGGATCTGCTGAGAGCGCCTGAAGCGGTCTTGAATTCAAACATGCTTCAATCTGACAAAGTATGGTGTTGAACTCCTCAAATGTCAGTGATCTGTCTCCAATCACTCTTCGCAAATGATATTTTACGGACTTTACCCCAGCCTCCCATAAGCCACCGTGATGAGGTGCGGATGGCGGATTGAACCGCCAGAGGATCCCACGTTGTGACAACTCTCGTGTCACTGCTGTATTTCTTTCTTCACTTTTTATGATGCGCTGAAGCTCCTTGTCGGCTCCAGAAAAGTTTGTACCACAATCCGAGTACATCACCGCTGGGACGCCGCGCCTTGACACGAACCTTTTCAATGTTTCAATGAAGCTCTCTGTACTCATGTCGCTCACAGGTTCGAGATGTACGGCCTTTGTCGCCATGCACACAAAAACACAAAAATATCCCTTGAACTGTTTCTTTCCGCGTCCATCTTTCATGACCTTCAAACTAATCGGTCCAGCGTAATCACAACCAGTGTAAAGGAATGCTCTGCCTGGAGTTACTCTTGCTGCTGGAAGTGATGCCATCAGCTGATTCATTCTTTCTGCCTTCATCCTACGGCAGACGACACATTTTCGTAGCGTAAATCTGATTCTGTTTCTTGCATTTAGGATCCAATATTTCCGTTGTAAACTCGCCATAACGAGCTTTCCACCGCCATGAAGATTTCGATGATGAGCATCCAAAATTAATAACTGGGTAAACGCTGAATAACTTGGTATGATGATTGGATGCTTGTGCGCTGCAGATAGATTCGACCTTGTTAGTCTGCCTCCAACTCGCATGACGCCGTCTTCGTCCACAAATGGATTTAATGATAACAATTTGTTCGTTGATGGAAGGGAATCACCTTTCTTCAAAATTTCCAACTCCAATGGAAATTGTTCTGCTTGCACCACACGCGTAATGTGCATTAATGCACCGTTGTATTCACTCACAGAAAGTTCACCAGTTCGCTTGTCCTTGCCTCTGCAATTGTCTGCAAATCTCAAAATGTACGCAACTACACGAGTTAATAATAGTAGACTGGAATAGTTATCAATTAGATTACTGTCAGTGTTCACATGACCAACAAAAATCTTAGGATTTTTTCTCTCTTCAAGGTCCTTGTGTGGCTTTCCACTAACCACAACACGAGGAGGTAGAATTGATGACGATAGCCAACTTGGTCCATGCCACCACAAATTTGATGATTTCAGTTCACTTGCACTCATTCCTCTTGACACAATGTCAGCAGGATTCTCTTCTGATTTCACATGATTCCAACGCTCGAAAGGAACTGTCTCTTGGATTGCAGACACACGATTGGCTACAAAGGTCGTCCATCGCCCAGGATGAGATGCCAGCCATTGTAATACAATCATTGAATCTGTCCAAGCAAAAACTTCACAATTAAGATTCAAACTTTTTAGTACGGATGCAAGTAGCTCGGTCAGTAGCAAAGCACCACACAACTCCAATCTCGGCAAACTAATGTTTTTTAAAGGTGCTACTCTTGATTTGGAAGCAATTAAATTACTGGCAAATGACCCGTCTGTGTTCTCACAGCGCAGATAAAGGCAACTTCCAAAACCACGCTCTGAGCTGTCACAGAACGCGTGAATTTGAATGTTTTTAGTATTCTCGGTTTTCATCCATCTTCTAATTGAAATTTGATCGATGTCTTGTAATTGCTTACAGTACGTTTTCCAAGTGTTACTTAAGTCATTAGAGAGTGGATCATCCCACTGAAGGCTGTCTTTCCACAGAGCTTGAATAAAGATTTTTCCATTAATTGTCACTGGACTCACGAAACCGAGAGGGTCAAACACCTTTGCCAATTGCGACAACACCACACGCTTTGTTAGTTTCTTCTTCGTATCATGTTCAATGCTTCCAAAACAAAAGTTATCAGTTAATGAATTCCACTTCACCCCAAGTGCTTTGACGTTGCTCTCCTTATCAAAGGAGGACGTTGAAATCTCTTTAATGTCATTCGGTATTTCACTGAGTAATTTTGGGTCATTTGACGACCACTTTCGAAATGATAATCCTGCACTAGTAGCTATTGTATTTAAGTCACGAAAAATTGTAATCGCTTCACTGGAACTTTCACAACTGCCAATTAAATCATCGACATAAATTTCATCAGTCATTTTTGTAGCTGCCAAAGGAAAATTTGACTTGTTTTCCTCAGCCAATTGTTGCAAACATCTCGTAGCTTGAAATGGTGCACTTGCTGTGCCATATGTGATTGTTAAGAGTTTGTAGTCATGAATCTCTTGCATTGGATCATCTCGCCACACAATTCGCTGCAATTCTGTATGCTCATCACAAACAAGAAACTGTCTAAACATTTTTGCGATATCTGCTTTTATCGCCACTCTTCCAATTCTGAATTTTAGTAACAATGTAAAAATGTCATTTTGGATTGTTGGTCCCACAAGTAAACAATCATTTAACGAGATTCCAGATGATGTCTGTGCTGATGCATCATACACAACTCTGAATTTTGTAGTTGTGGAATCCGGTTTCAAGACGAAATGATGACACAAGTAGTTCGTCGCTCCTAAAATCTCCGTAGCCTCCCCCCTTGGGACACGTGTCATGTGTCCCAAGTCTATTGCTTCTTTCATGAATTTGTTATAGTCTTGTCGGTACTCCGGATACCGTGCAAGTCTCCTCTCCACTTGTTTTAGCCTGTTGATGGCTATATCCCTTGAATATCCCAGTTTTGAAATTTTTTCGTTGACTGGTAACTCCACACAAAATCTTCCATTCACATCTCTGCTGTGCGTGCGTTGAAAGTGTTCCTCACACGTTCTCTCCTCTGCTGTGTAGTGTTTTGGCGTTGGCACTTCTTCCAACTCCCAAAATTTTCTCATGATTTTTTCTGTCTCACAATGAACATGGTTAATGCTGATTGCATTACTGCCATGAACTGAAATACGGCCACCAACGGCCCACCCAAAAATTGTGTTCTGTGCCCATGGCTTGGTGCCATCTCCCTTGATTTTTCCATCCAGTTGTACTGGCATTGTATACTCGTTGCCCAAAATAATGTCAATTTGCCCCTGTTTGGAGAAGTTGGGGTCTGCCAACTTAACTCCCACTAAATTGTCCCACCCACTTTTGCACGTAAAGTCAGGTAGTTGCTTTGTTACATTTTTCATTACCAACGCAGTAATGTCAATGTGTTCATCATACACTTTGGAGTACAGTCTGCATGAAACTTTTCCACGAGAATAGCCTGCCACTGTATCGCCAATTCCTTTGATTAATGTCTTGTCCCATGTTCGTTTTAGGCCTAATGCCTTCACACACTCTTCACGAATTATTGTTCCTTGAGATCCTCCATCAAGTAAGATGCGTAAGTTGATCCACTCTCCTCCATGAGATTGTGTTTTTACTACCGCTGTTGACAGTAGCACATCAGTATTATCGTTGCTAACATGATGAGAAGTGGTAACTTGTCCTTTCCCTGTGTCTGGAGTATTATCCTTCGTTGCTTGAGGCTGTTCATTTCTACTGAAATGAAGCAATGAATTATGATGCTTGTAGCATATTCTACACTTTGCATTGATTCTGCAGTCCACTGTTCTATGGTTTGGCTTTAAACAGTTAAAACATAGAGATAATCTCTTCACATTGTCGATTCTTTCGTTCACTTGCATTGCTAAAAATTTTCCACATCTGAAAAGTGGATGTTCTGCCTTACACATAACACACTTGGTTGTACTGTTGCTGCTGTGATGAGTTAATGCGGTCTTCCTGTCATTTGATGTAGGCATTTTTGTTGCATTGTTGCATGCATTTAAACCACGAGTGTACTGTTCTAAAAATTCACAAAGTTCTTTGTAAGTAGGTAAGTCAGTCCCCTGAAGTTGTAGCGCCCACTGCCTCTTTGTTTCACTATCCAACTTTTCCACTGTGATATACACGATGAGAGTATCCCAATGTTCTGTAGGCTGCTTGAGTACTGTTAATGCACGTATAACTTCTCTCGTCAAGTCTATTAACTGTTGAATACACGATGCTGTTCCTTGCTTCACTGGTGGAATGTTGAAAAGACGACGCACTTGAGTATACACTATTTCTCGTTCGTTGTCGTATCTATCTTTTAATAACTTCCAGGCTTCATGGTAGTTTGATGAAGTAACTTGTAGATTCCTGATGATGGTAGCTGCTTCATCGGTGACAAGAGATTTCAAGTACTGTAGTTTTTGAACATCAGTCAATGACCCATTGCTGTGAATGGTAGAGTCAAACAGGTCCGCAAATGACGTCCACTCTTCATACCTGCCAGTAAACTTGGGTATGTCGATCCGAGGGAGTTTTACGGCTGCTGCTGCTGAACTGCTACACACATGACTGGATGGTGGGGTTTGAGGGAAACGCTCCTCAATCATCTCGTCTATTAACTCGACTATATCCAGAAATTTCTTCTCTATCTCTTCTCGTTCTTTAAGCTGGGTATTGAATTCGTTGGTGTCATCTTTTGTCAATTCCTCTATATGTTGCTGGAGTTCTTCGAACCTTTGGAAGTGCTGTTGGGTTAGCAAGCGTCGGTTTTTCAATGTACTTGCAGTTACTGTAGCTTTATCCACACTCTTCATAAAGTTGTGCATTTTTGTAAGGCTGGTCTTGGTGACGCCTCGATGATGCTTCGTTGTTGGGAGATCCATGATGCTGGGGCAGGGCTGACCAAACACAATAACCAAACTTCACTAATTTTTCTGTCAAAAATTTCCAGTTTTCACACAATTTTCACTTAACGTTTTCATCAACACCTCAAACTAAGTTCGTGGGGATTTCTCAACCCTTTATCGCGATGCTCGAAGGACCAAAAAATGAAGCGCCGTGGCTCATGAAAACTGTGAGGTTTCTGGAAGATGATTTTATGATGATGATGATTATGTGATCTTTAGGGCAGTACTGAATGATTTGAATTGTATAAAAATATGCGCACAGGTAATGATAGTTAAAATAATTGCCACTATGCAATTAACACACGGTAAAATGGTTAGTATAATTAATGTCCACTGAAATGAGGATAATTTAATATATGTCAGATAAAAACTGTGGACAATATTCACAAGAGATAAAAAGTGTACAACCAAACAAGAAGACGTACAGTCAGCAACTAAGAGCCACTCGTCAAGTAAAGGCCAAGTCGGCTCCTCTCTTCATACTTCTCACATACAATACATAGCTTTCATTTAGGTATATATTATGACTTCTCAAGACTCATAAACATACATAGGTATTCATTTATCATTTTAGTTAATATTCCATAATAAGTACATCAAGTCAGTTACAATATTTGAAG